>VDFB02000003.1:115566200-115829202 GCA_007258455.2 Sequoia sempervirens | reverse complement strand
TGTGTACATCCCTTTGTTGAACTCCCCTTAATCTCAACCATTTTCAAAATAAATTAGTAGTTTAGAAAGTAGACTCGTATAATTTATCCTTGTTTTTGTTCCATCTCAAAAGTTTGAGTGTAACTATCCTTAATTTCACGTCCAAGGTCAGCATTTCCTGATTTCAGAAGAAAAAAAAGTGGCCACTTAAGCCCCTTTTTGGGAACCATCTTGGTGCACTTACCCGTCATTAATGTTCCAAGGCATCATAAATGCTAGGAAAAAATGCAAGAATGTGGAATTTCCCCTAGGTGCAATTATGGGACATTACATTTTGCCCCTACTTTAGTGGGCTTGATTTTGAAAAAATCAACCTCACTAAAGTAGAGAAGAAAATTTTTATCTAGATTTTGAATTTTATGGATTTGCATGCCAAGGGAGAGACCATAGCGGCCACCAAAGTCGAGCTAACTAGTACTGAAGGTGCCCCTAGCATCCGAGCTCAACAAACAATGTCAGAACGGTCGTGAAAAACTGTTCAAAGCTTTAACTTGCAAAACTCAAATTTTGGGTCAACTTTGAAAAATCAGAAGAAAGCTACTATGGAGAGAGGAATGATCAAGAAAAAAAGTCGTTGATTCGGAAGAAAAATATGATTAAGAGACGACCTTATGCCCCTCCTAAGTTTTCCCCTAGCTTGGTGGGGAAAATTCAGGAGAAACCAGGGAGCCACAAGCTCTAGGAAAAGTGGGCCCCAGTGGGCCTATATATACCTAGGTGGGCCCCTATAAGGGTCATTTTCACTATTCACTATGAGAAAATTATTGAATTTTGTGAGAGAAAAGTCAGCAAAATGCCTAGTAGGAGGGAGTACAAGGCGTCGAGGTTAGAGCATTTATTCCAAGACGTCGTCGAGGGCCACGAGGTGGACCAAGTAGGTCTCTAAGCCTCATTTTTTGCAAATTTTAGCCCTTTTTCTAGCATTTTTCAAGACGATGAGGTACGCAGGCATCTATTTTTTGCGCCCGCGTCCCATATTCGTGTTATCATCCATCATACATGTCAAGGCCCTGACTCCCCATTTTTGCCTCAGAGATGCATCAATGTCTTCGAGGCGACCATGGCAGTGATGGACGCATGCGCGGTGCACAAACGTCTGCATGGTGTGCATAGGTCTTAATTAGTTTTTTTTTTTCATACTAAAATTCAATGTTATGACTTAGACTTTTTTACTTTTTATAGAAGTACCTGGAGATTCGGGAGCATCCAGGAGGGCGAGCATTCTGACTCGTTCATGAGCAGAGGGACCATCTTTTAGAGGATGAGGTCAAACATATTCAGCAGGTCGGTCTCTAACATGTATTTACCATGCCAGAGATGAGGTACCATGAGAGGATGCTTACGAACCTTATGGAGCGGTGGGGCACCACCATGTCATCTTTCTAGCAGCCTTGTGGAAAGATGATTATAACACTGGAGGACATCTATCGGATCATCGGGCTACCCATCCATGGATGGCTGGTGGCTCTCGATGATACTCGATCAACATGGGAGTGGAGGGAGGGCATCCTCTATTGCTCATGATTTAATAAACACACATGGTTGTATGCCAATTAAATACAATGATGATCTAATAGTCTTAAAAGATGTAATGTGATGCATGGTCACACACACACGTGGTCATATATCATAACACAAATTTTTTTATATTGTGTTAATGAATAATGTCAACATATGTAGTGCTACTACCCTTCTATAGGGAGAACACCGCATAGATGACACATAGAACACTACACATAGTATCAATGAAGATGCATCGCATTAACGGGCTCTTTTAAAGGTGTTCCATCCATAGGCACCCAAACCATATACAGAGATCACAATGTAAGGGCCTAACCAATTAGGATTGAATTTTCCTCTCTGATTAGGTGACGCATTTACATTTCTCTGGTTTTCACAGAGAACCAGATCTCCTAGTTTAAAGGTCCTAGGAAGCACACTCTGATTATATTGTCTAGATAACAACCGTTGATAAGCTTTAAAATGATCGAGGGCCTATAAATGACACTCATCGAGCATCTCCAGTTGATGCAAACGGTTAACTCGGTAGGTTTCATAATCAATTAACCCTTTAAGGGAAACTCATAAAGACGAAATTTCCAACTCTAAAGACATGATAGCTTTGGCACCATACACGAGGTTGTAAGGCGTCGTTCCCGTTGCCGTACGAACACTCATGCGATAGGCCCACAAAGCATACATTAATTGAATGTGCCAATCCTTACCATGCTTATTAATTGTTTTATGGAGAATGAGCTCAAGAGTTTTGTTAGATGCTTCTGCTTGACCATTGGATTGTGGATAGTACAATGTGGAAAACCTATGTTGAATATGAAATTTCTCGAGGAATTGCTTCGCTTCCTTGTTCTTGAATGGTGTAATATTGTCAGAAATAAGCGTAGCGGGCAATGGGTGAAGCCACAATAGTGGTTTAAAATTTGATGGAGGAAGGAAAACTAAGAAAAAACAACCCCATGGAAAAAAAATTGGTTTTAGGGGTTCGAATGAACCTATAAGTTCGACCGAACCAAAGAGGGGTTCATGAAAATTCATATTGAGGGGGGTTCGAATGAACTCTGGTTCGCTAGAACCCCCTAGTTCTAGCGAACCTCCCTTTTCCTTGATTTTTGACCTTGTTCATAAAAAAAACCTATTTTTTTACGCTTCGAAGCTTGAGTTGAGGATGAAAATGGAGGAATCTTTACAAACCCAACTGGAATCAGGTAGTCCTCGGAACGAGCTATCCAACGAATATAAATTTAATATGTTTTGGTTTTATTATGTACTTGTTTTTTTAGTTTTATTAAACAAAGGTTTTTCATTGAAAATGAAGGTCTTTATTTTGCACATATGGAAAATAGTAGATTATCAAAAAAAAAATTGAAAAATATGAGTGCACCAGATATTAAAGTCCTTGATCCAACAAAAAAAAAATTGAATTTTGATAAATACAAAAAGAGTTACGCGTTATACGGTCGCGCTATGTCTGAATTGTAATTGATTTGACTTCAAAATTTTATTAAAGAAAAAATATTCAATAAAAAAATATCTAACCAAGTAGAAGCTAAATAAATATTGTTTTGACAACTATTGAAAACATTATATTTCCAATTTCAATGTTATTTTTCAATTTGATGACAACCATTTTTTTTTCCATTTGCAAGGCACTTTTAAAATGACCCAAAGTGATAGAACAATAAAATCTGCACATAATGAGTGTCTAAAAATGTGAAAAGTTCAGACCGTGATTGAAAAAGCACAAGAGTTTCTAGCGGATCAATGATTCACGTGATTGAAAAAGCACAAGAGTTTTTGGTCGTACAACTTGGTGATAATGGCGTTACTCGTCTGGTCAATACACTAGCATACATATATTAAATATTAATATACATAAAATACGCCGAGAGTTATCATTTTCTTTTTTTATTTCTCTTTGTAATAAAAAATATTATTTATTTACTTATTTGTTGTTTTTGTTTTATCAAATCTCTTTGATTTGATTTTTTGTTTCATCAAATCTCTTTTATTTGATTTTTTTGTTTCATCAACCATTATTTTTTATAAATATTTTCAATATTTTTTAATTTTAAATATTAATTTAGAAATTTACTTTTATATGGAATAGTAAATTTAACACATATTTTATATTAATATACACTTTGATAAGATTTGCAACATATTTTCTTTTGTTTACCTAGCAATTTTTTTTGGTAAATAAAGTTAGGAAATAGAAATATTTGAAAGAATAAGAAAGTAAATCAACAATTCTAAACCATATACAAAATATTTCCAATTTATATTCATAAAATCAAAATATTTAATTTTATTAAAACAAAAAACAAGTTAACCATAACAATTTTTTCCTTTATCCTTATTTATTTAAGTTTATATTTTGGAAGGTTTGATTTGTAATGAAATTCAAGAAAAGAAACATCCAATTTAATTGTTCTACTTGACCATCTTTTACATGAGATAATCTTGAAAGAATTATTGAACATAATTATTTGAGAGGAGTGTTTAATTCTCTTCTTAAGAAATTCAATATCATATTCACAAAACATCATTTTAATATTGAATTAAGCCTTCAACATTACATATTAACAAACACAACTATTCATGATAGAATACTTAAAATAGTTGAAAAATACAAATAATAACTTGGAAAAATTCATGAAGAAGAGAGACAAAGACGTGATAATCTTCTCTTGGTGTTGGCTATAAAGAAATTTTAGTCTTGTCATGAGAGATCAGTGATGAAAATGGTTACCATGTAACAAGTCCAATCATTGTGCATTCATATTTCTCATGCGCATGGAGAGAAAATCATAAAGAGACTGTCCAGAGACTTAATAACTCCCATTAGAACCCATGTTGCAAAATAAAATCAATGGGAGTAGCTAAAATCACTATACCCATGAAACTTTGACTTTAAAATTAAATATAAGAATCTTAGCTAAACCAAAAATTATAATTAGAACCATACAATTAAATTGAAATCTCCATGCAATCCAAAAATTTTGATCACATCATCTAAGCTGCAAGGAAAACCTAGATTTCAAAATAAATTACAATTTAAAAATTTCATGATGACCCATGTTACAAAATAAAATAAATAAGCGAAACCTCACCATCAACTAAAACATAGAAATAAAATGAGAATCCAAATAAAAACGTTCCTGTTTAGAGTATTTAAAAAAAAAAATCTATACCCAATTGATAAAAGAAAAGAAACATTAAAATTCATAATACTTACAATGATCCATTTGAAACTCAGAAGCCCTCACTAAGTAGCTAAAATTGCACTAAAGATCTAAATTTTAAACAAAACCAATTAAGAAAAATTAAAAAATGCCATGGAGATCCATATGTAAATATAAAAAATCAACATGGACAGAGTTCCAACGAGAACATCTTAAACATTTTTATATTTTTAAAACATAATTCAATTTCAAAAAAAACCGAGCAATACCCATTTCGATAAAGGAAAAGAAAAATGGAAATTCTATTTCCTTACAATCACCTAAATGTAAAGGAGGCTAAATCGATGAATCGATGCCTGAAAAGCCCTAAACTAACATTGCCCATTAAATAGTTTTGTTATTATAATTGTTTTGTCTTGTATGAATGTAAAACAAAGATATCAAATCGATTTAAAACCGTTTTTAAATCTATTTTAACCTATTTTAAATCTGCTTGAAAAAGCATCTACATACAATGAATGTAGTTATACCAACTGCAATGTTGCATGTCATTTGAACGTCAAATTCAAACTAAAGAGTTTTTCCTTACATTGAATTTTGCTTTTTGGTGGATGCCATTGTAATACACCTCTTAGCGTAAAAATTTATGATGTCCCCATGCGCTTAATACCCAAGTACTATTGAACAAATATGCTCATTTAAATATAAAATCACCTTGGTTAAAGGTTTGCATTACTGATCAATAGCTCCCAAGTTTATTCATGTGGGAACATAAAGAGTTTCTATAGCAGTCATTGTTATTGCATAGAGAGAAGTCAAGTATATTGATGTCGAAGAAGAGGCCCTCTATTTCAAATGGAGATGTTGCTCAAATGAACATTGAAGAAACAACCACAAACATATAAAAAATTCAGTAGCAAAAACCCACATTTCACTCCACACTTTGGACTATCTTTTCATCAAAAAATTTCTTTCCACTACTTCCATGAAAGAATCCTTTTATCATTAAAATATCATCTTAACTCACATAAAACTTACCTACTTTGAAAAATCAATGTTCTTGGAAGCCTTGAAGCTAAGGTCATCACCACAAGTGGGAGCTAGATTTTGGAGAGCTTGATCGTTGAGATCATATTTAAAATCTTGAAATTTTAAAGAGTATCCAATACGTCACTTTTAAGTCATAATTCCTCTTCACTGCTCTTTGTGAATGGACACAAATTCTCTAGACCTTAGTGCGATTGCTTGATAACTTGAAAACTTAAACCGTAACAATGACATAAGAAAGCAAAAACGAAAATGGATTTTTGATCAAAAATCAGAGTTTAGTGTGTGCTGGTTAAGCCCAACCTATTAATTTAGTGGGGACACATGTAGAACATGTCCTGTTATGAGCAGGGGTAAAAAATAGTTCTATATAAAGGATGGAAAGCCTTGAGATGCTCACAAGAGGAAGAGAGTTTGAGGCGATGGAGAGTGGAATGGTAGGTGCACCAATACTCTTCTCACATTCACACATCAACTTTGGTGTGGGAACGACACAACTCTTCCACGGTATGCCTCTTAGGTGAGCTAAATTTATTGTTAAATTAATATAAATATTATTTTTATTTTTGATGAATATTATTATTTTATTTCTTTCAAAAAAAAAATTTTGAGTTATTTTATTTACCAACAATTATTTTTATTTACTTAAAATATTTGTTATTTTATAGTATTATTTATTAAATATGTTTGTTGTGTTTGAGTGTTTTTAAATATAGAGAATAATTTTGATTTTTTTCAGCAATAATATTTTGAAATGAATGGTTGTTTATCTATTTTGTAAAATTTAATTTTTTAATTATGTGTAAAATATCAAAAATAAATATCAAAAATAAAACAAGGAAATTTGTTTAGTTATATAATATATTTTTAGTCGATAGGTTACATATATTGTGAGATTTGAGCCTAAAACAAGTGACCAAAAACAAGTTTTAGTGTTGTTTAATGGTAAACCAACTCCCAGTTAATGGTAAAAGCTTCCAAAATATCAGGGGAAAGCCTCCAAAATCTCACCATCCAACTAGATGGGAACATTCTATTTTCATTTACAATGTTTTGTTTTTTGTAACTTTCCATTTTCATTTGCATTGCTTTATGTTTTAAATCGGTATGCAAATATTTCAAAATCAGACAATTTACTTCATTTTTTGAAGGAAAAAATCTAGATTGGTCTAAGTTTATTTCATTCCATTATTTAGCACTTATTATTAATTGTTTAATCCATGAACATACAATTAAAATTTGCAGCACATATTATCCATACACACCCATGCACAAACACTTACTCTCTAACATATTAACATACATATAGTAAATCTGCAGTACATATCATCCATACACACCCATGCACAAACACTTACTCTCTAACATATTAACATACATATAGTTTTCTATCGACGTAATCCTTGAACCTCCTTTAGATGCAAGTGCTAGTATTAAATAACTTTTCTTTTTGCATGATGTGAGCCAATCAGCTATGACTCACATATTACAAATCCAAGATCTTGTTAAACTAAATTGTGTATATTTTGCTATTTTCAAAGCCAAATTTTATGGTTTTAGATAAATCATTTATCTATCTTTGTCCATTGAATATGTTTTATTCTTTGACAAGTAGAAATGTAAACTAGCAATTGCACCTTCATGTGCAATGGGTATGTTGAAGATTTGTATCATAAAAATGCTAAGGTGGAAAGATACTATTGTAGGATTTGAGATTAGTGAGAATCAAAATTTGATGAATTTGGAAACCAATATGAAGGGAGCTCTAAATTTTCAAAGCAGTTGGACATTGTGCCTGTTGATAATGAGCAAAATCAGATTTTTTTGTGTCAAGCAATTATTGCTATGGGCATAGCACCAATTGATGTCAACAAATATTATCAAATATAACTGACCAAATTTTTTAAAATGTATGCAACAAAGTGAAAGATCTGTAATTTTCATCCAAATTCACAAATGGTGTGGATAAATTTGAACATGTTAGTTGCAACAGAAGGATACTTCTACCATTTTTTTCAATTGCTTACAACATAAAGATACACCATGTAATCAGAAATATGGAACAAATAAATAATGATGAAAAGTAAATAATGCTAGACTGTAACTCAAAATATACTTAACTCTTGAAAAGGTAACAACTAATAAATATCCTAGAAAAAATATGTATGTAAAAAAGAAATATGAAACCTTTGTAGTGGCTTCATTTGCACACGTGACATGTTTGAAACAGTCAATATTCTTAATTATGCAGATTTGGAGTTGTCCCTAAAAAATAAATGAGCAAACTGAGGAAGAGATTGGAAAGTTGATATAAGAAAAAGTGTGTATGCGTTAATGACTGTAAAAGTTGTAAGACAAAAGTCTGCTGCTATTTTTAGTCATGTAGGTGTCCAAAAACCACTTGGTGGTGTTTCCCTTCAAGCAGGCCTAGAATTTGACAGTCAACTGTACTTGTCATATGAAAATTTTATGATGGTTTGGTCATTTTTTTTATTCAAGGGGTAAACGCTTTTGACCCGAAGCTATGAACCGGAATACAACCACTCAACAATACCACCCCAATGGGGTTTGAACCATGGTGGCAAGAATAACAATGCCACCTATAAACTATCACACCATGCCACTATTGGCGACGGTTTGGTCATTTAAATGTCTATCAAAAAAATTGTTTAATTTATGAATTTTTATATAAAATCTTTTATAAATGCAATATCTTGAAAAATTAGTAATAAATATAAAAATCTACTTTTATAATTAACAATTAACAAAAATTTCTAAGTTCATATTAAAAACAAATCTTGTTAAATATATTTTAAAAGTTAAAAATAATTATATTCTATTTTGAAAAGATTCTAAATTAATATATATTTTTATAACAATATTATAAGTCACATATATTAATATAAAAAAAATGATAACTATTATAAAAATGTCAAAAGTTTCTAAATTCGTTTTAGAAAATATTCAAAAAAGTTATATTCTATTATAATTTAATTTATCTTTTTATAATAAAAATTATAAAATGATATATATTATAAGTTAGAATACATTTTGAGTTGAGTTCTTGGTAGTGTAACTGATAGACTATTCATGCTTCTTATGTATACTTCATGTATTATGTGTATTCACGTACATGCTTCATACTTCCTATATATACTTCATATATTATGTGGCGTTTTGAAGACACAGACTGTTTGATATGAAGACTGCGAGGGTTTCGAAATTTGAAAAGTATTCATAGTGTTTTATGAAGGAAATAGAAAGAGGATCAAGGTATGCAAGTCCTCCTCATAACTCGCAGGAGGACTGTCTTTATTTAAGCCGAAGAAGAGGAATAACGAGTTTTTCTCCAGCTAGGAAACAGTCAAGAAGGACTCGTGTTGGGCTCACAGAATTCTGCTCTTCCGGTGGTAGGAGAGAATTAGAAAACAAAAAAAATGAATGTTTTCCCACGTCTTCTGTTAACAAATACAAACAATCATTCAATGAAGCAGAAAGAGACGACTAGTTCAGACAGGCATCAAATGCAGTTGCAAACCCCGACGAGTTAGTTAGCTCATTATCACACAGAGGGCATTGCAGGATTTATTCTCCATCCCGTCACTGTAACGGGGAAGAGGATGTCTGCCATAATTACTTTTCTCCCATGCGAAACAAAGCCATGGGCAAGGATCTGGAATTAGCTGAAGACAAGAAGTATAACCAATTTGCTAGTATGTCGGGAGAGGGAATGGTTTTAGATAGCTATGATATTTTACTGAAGAAGTATATAATGCTGGAGGATGGGATAGTGGGGACATGTTTTCTTTTTGCCTCCTGAGACTTCAGACCCATTATGCAACCCTAAATTAAACTCTGTTCAATTGGCAATGCAGATTTCGGTTCCACTAGTTCAGTTGCATCACAATATGGGGAAGAGCCTCGACATCTTAAAACAGATAGCACCTATAAAATGCAATACACCAGACTATCGCATGGACAAGATGAAGTGCAATACAGCAGACTATCACATGGAGACTTGTTTTTGAGAAGGAAGAAAGAGACGTATTTAATTACTCAAGAAGAGTAGTTTATCCGTTTAGCTTTTCACAGTCCAAAATTCCTAAAGTAAATAGTGACTTGTCTAGTTTACCTAGAGGTTTATCGTGTGGTGAACATACAAATTCATTACATGCACGGTTGGAAGACTTGTGTGAAGCAACCACAACCGAGAGACACAGGCAGAGGGATACATACAGTAAAGATCATAGTTCAGTGTTTCGTATAATGACTTTCAGCTTTATTCAACGAGGCAAATGCATGGAGGTGTGGTGGCTGCTTGCACAAAAAATATCAGGAGGGATAGTTCTTGTAGAGCAGTAAAAATAGAAGAGCAACTGATTTGTATTGCAAACGGAAAAAAAGAATTTTATTATAGTCATCCGGCAAAATACATTCAATACATGGGCTTTTTTAAAGCCATTGTTTTCCAGTGAATAACCACTCCAAATTATTCACTCTAAATTCTTTTACAGGAATAACTTCCCAAACTAACAATTAATTTATTTATTATTAAAAATTAACCTAATGGCTAATTTATTAAATGCAAACTTTAATTTCGTAACAATTCCCTCTTAAAGTTTACATTATAGAAAACCAAAAGTCAAAATTTAAAAGTGCAAACCTTAAATCCTTAACATCCCCCCCATTAAGGTTTACAAAAAAGAAAACCAAAATATTATATCAACATCAACCTAAACTTCTTGGTCTAGGAAAATGGTCTGATAAGCCAACCCTGCATCAACATCAACCCAAACTCTTTTGTCTAGGAAAATGTCTTGAGCATCAACCCAAACTCCTCATGTCTGGGTAAATGTTCAGATTACCAACTTTGCATCAGCATCAATCCAAACTCCTCATATCTAGATAAATGTTATGATTTTCCAACGTTTACCTGTGAATCGTGAGACGCTCCATTATTCACAAGAAAATCACCAACCAACTATGAATCGAGACTAACTCCATTATCTACAGTAACACTCCTCCATTTGTAGATCGAGACTTACTCAATTATCCACAAATACATACTTGGAAAATTATGGATTGAGACACACTCAATTATCCATAAATGGTTTGTGGATTCAACTATCCACAATCCAACAACACAACTCACTAGGTTTGTGGATTCAATTATCCACAGACCAACAAATCACTGCATGCCCCTGAAAGGAATAGAGATGAAACAAATGCTTCCCATGTAAGATATCATCCCTGAGCGAGAAGCTAACTTGGGATGATAGATGTCCTCCTGCCTCCATTTCCTCCAGCCTCCATTATGACCTTATTATTCTTTAACCATTTGATGTCTCATTAGACTCTCCCATAGAACAACCATTTGAATTTGAAATCTCTGTCAAATGTAACATGAATTGCTTGAACAACATGAACATTATGCAAGCAACCATGTATTGTACAGTCATGATAAAATTGCCAAGATGCTTGGATACACCTTTTTACCCAACACATTAACCTCATGTAATTTTAATTTTAACAATTTTACCACCATTTCAAGTTAAATTATTTTTACGTAAAATATCCACACAGATATCCACTGATTTAATTTAAAACATTTTAAAATATTTCAAAATTTATCAAACCTTCAAAACTACATAATTCATAAATGTTGTGCTCCTTGAATATTATTGTGGGCCTCCCAATTGGATAATAGAATCACGAAGGTCATTGCTAAAATATCAGTGTAGTAAACAATCTCATTGCAGACATTCTCAATTTGATTCTTAATTTTATCAATGACTACACTCTTTTCTCCTGTGAATATCTAGTGTGACACTCTTCTTCACATTGATATAGCAACACAATGCATAAAAAAAAACATGATTCCTTCTGAAAACTATGCCCTTTACATTCCTTTTGAATTGAAACAATTCACAACTTATTTCATGCCTCTAAAAATGCAAATTTCAATGGTCAACAAATGAATAAGTCCAGCAAAATGGTGGAAACCAACAAACATTCAACAACCAACAATCAACAGTTACATTTATTTCTTCTTAATGCCTCTTTCTATTTTTTTTTTAAATTTTAGCACCTAAAATAGATACTCAACACAACATTGAACAACAAATTCAATACCATTATCAAGTTTCTAGTGTCATTCCAATTTATATGCTTCCTGTCCAGTCTCCTTCATAGCTCATTGTTGCTTTGATACCAATGTAGAGCAATAAAAATAGAAGAGCAACTGATTTGCATTGCAAACAAAAAAATTAATTTTATTATAATCATCTGGAAAAATATATTCAATACATGGTATTTTTTAAAGCCATTGTTTTCTAGTGAATAACCACTCCAAATTCCTTTACGAGAATAACTTCCCAAACTAACTATTAATTTATTAATTATTAAAAACTAACCTAATAGCTAATTTATTAAATGTAAACTTTAATTTCCTAACAATTTCTTATACTATTTTAATTCCTCATGACAACTACAATAAAGAGTACCACATCACATGTCACAACTACAGTGATAGCCCTTGAAGGCAAGAATTTTTGCAATGTGGTTCTATAAGACTGCTTTTAGATGTTAAAATTACTGATTGTATGGAAAATAATGCAAACTTGAGAAAGCACTTTGTTTCGGAAAATTAAGAGTAATTTTCAAACCATTTAACACAGCATTAAAGAGAAATTAAGAGTGTTCTAAATTTATTCAAACCATTATAAATAGGTTTCCGAAAAGTCAACATTTCTCATAACTCTTCCAAATGAAATAAAGAGAATTTAAATTGCATTTCATAAAATAATATCATCAATGTAATGTATCAAAACATAAGTGTTTCAATGACTTCCACTTATACATATATTCATCCTCACTTGGAGGAATCAATCCTTCTAATAGAACATCTTTTCTAAGTTATAAAACTTTAACCTCTCAAAATCAATGATACATTAAATACTTTCAAAATATACTTCCATTTCAAGTTTCAACAAGAATGTCAAAATGTATATACATATACAATGGGCTTCACAAGCCAAGTCTGAATGATACATAAGTACATCAATAGCAAATAATCTTGGATCCACCAACCGCCGTGACACCTTGGTCTTCTTGCGAGCTGGGGCCAAGAATGTGATTCAGGCGCCTTTTCCGCCCAACCACGAAGTCCATGACTTCCCCGGGTCCCTTCCTAACTCGAAGGAATCCCCGGCCCTGCATAAAGGAGCCTAGCAACCCGAAACGATAAAACAGGAGGGCACTCTCAGTGCGTGCCTGATGCCTATATGCATTTCTAACATGAAATAAACACATTTCTTGCAACAGGAGGTGGCAGAGACTCAAATAAATTTCTAGGCTTTTAAAATAAACAATCCATCTATTTCAATGGTACAGTGCTTGGCCAAGCAAAATAATAAATGGTAGAATTAGAAAAGGTAATACTACCGTCTCTGTTTGCCCACCTTCGGCACCCTGTCCCGGAAGTTACCATAGTGAAGTAAAAATAATACTTAACAGAAACTTTATACATTTTCATACAGGCTTCCATCATTCAATCAATTCTAAAAGAAGTGAATTTTCAGAACATTCTTTATATTTCAGTTGTAAGATGTCATTTATCCTTTGGTAAGTGTCCCCTTTTAATTTGGATAAAGAACATATATATATATATCTTGATAATTTTCAGTGCACTAATTGATAGTAAGAACAGTGTTTTCAGTTTTCAATATGCATTTCTATTCTTACAAGCTCAAGCTGACTGACAGTTTTAATTCCCTATTTCAATACAGGTTACAGAGTAAAATAATATACTGATACAATGCAATTTATTCAGAAATTCTGAGGTTTGAAAGATAATCTTTCATTCACATTTCATGTTGTATTCCTTTTAACATATTCAAGGTACTTTCCAGTTTACATGGTGTCTCAAAAACACTTCTGTTCTTGTTTCAGGTTTAGCAATTCAGAGATATTTGTATATATTCAACAGAATTCATTCAACTTTCTGATACATGGCTTTTCAAGACAATTCTGTCCTTGCTTCAGATTTAACAATTCAAAGATATTTATATAACAGAATTCATACTACTTTCTGTTACATGGCTTTTCAAGACAATTCTGTCCTTGCTTCAGGTTTATCAATTCAGAGATATTTGTATATATATTCAACAGAATTCATACTACTTTTCTGGAAAAGAGTTTCCTGTTTCAATCTGTATTTGGCACAAAATCAACAGAGTTCATACTATTTTCTGGATATGAGTTTCCTGCTTCAATTTGTATTTGGCACACAATGCATGGGTATATATATATATATATATATATATATGTATGTATGTGCAGTCATTTTGTATATGCATACATATATATGTGTGTGTGTGTGTGTGTAGAAATTCATGTTCAGCTGTATATAATTCGAAGTAAGAAATTCTGGTTTTCAAATCTGTGCAACGAATTTACTGGCCGTGCACACATAACAGGGTATTTTACATGGTTTCCTTACTGGCATTGAGCGACCAAAAGGGCTCAGGAAAGCCCTTGCCCCTCCCATGGGGAGGGGGCGGGCTGTGAGGGCTCGTGCCCTCCACAGGCCGCGGCCTGTGGAGGGCGCGAGCCTCCACAGTCCACGACCTTCCCATGGGGAGGGCAGGGGAAATAATTCCCATAGCAATTTCAAAACTCAAGAAAAAGAAAGACATTCGCCCAGTATAAACTGCATTCGGATTTATCTCAAGACATTTTGGTTTTTATTTAGATGACAGAATTTTTAAACAAAACAGATATGGAGACATGTAATTACACTTGAGAAAAAATGCAGACTTGCCACAGAACGAAAACCCTAATTCTGAAGAAGGAATGTGTATTCTATAATTGCAACACAGAATAGTAAGCTGTTACCCAGACTTCAAAACGAAATTGGAAGGAATTCTCAGTTGTTTGTACTCTAAAACAGGGAATAATTCAATTCCTTACTGCAGTTTTTAAAATAAAGTTAAAAGAAGGCATAGCAATGAAGAGAACCTGGCAGAATTTGGTTCTATTTGCAGATGTTCAACAGTACCTCCTTTTTCCTCTGTTCCAGAGCTCTGCGATGTATTCAATCAAAGTCTTCTCCTCTTTCTTAAAGCCTCCTCCTCTTTTTCGAGGATCATGCATAAAATTTCCAGATGACAGCAGTTTCCAAGGATTGCCACATGCCCAGCGAATTGTTGGTTTTGAGACAGAATTTTTCCAGAGCCCAATGCTCTCTCGGGCTGTTCATTCTTCATTCTTTTGGAAAAATTAACCATATATCCCAAAACAGAATTATTTATATCCCCTTTTATGCAATTTTTAAAATTCATTTATGCAAAACAGATTTATATTATGTTTATTCTTTTATTTAATTTGTTTTTATTTTTAAATACATTTCTTTTAACAAAAACAGATTTAACCTTTTGTTGCTCAAATATATAATGAGAAATAATGAAATAGAATAAGCCATATTATTTCGTGATTTAATTAAACCATATTTCAAATTCGCTATGCTAATCATTTTCACGCAATCACATTGTAAAAACGAACATGACCTAATGCAGCTACATGATGTAAGTGGTGTGTGCATAACCGAGAGTTTCTCCTCCTCTTTTACCCTGTCGAGAAGCTAACCTCCTTTTCCTCAATCACACTCTTGGCCTTCGATCTCCTTGGCCTTCGATCACCTGCCACTCAAATGCACTCAGGCGTGCAAAACAAAAGAGTATTAGTAACCATTGTAGAAACAATAATTAACTCAACATTTCTATTTTATATGAATGCATTCATAATTCTTGAAAGAAAACAATTATATTAAAGCATTGCTCTTAACACATATCATACTTCATATATTAAATCTCATAAGGTCATGGTCAAACATTATCTAAATAAGTCATGGTCAAACTAAGTCAATGGTCAAAATAAGTCATGATCAAAATAAGTCAATGGTCAAAATAAGTCATGATCAAAATATGTCAATGGTCAAAATAAGTCAATGTATGAGACGTGACACACTTGGTTATAGGAGCAAAGGAAGATATGGTTGTACAAAATGATAAACCAGATGACCGTGGAGGATGCATAGGTCATTCTCACCGAGGACTATTTCTAGTGGTTTACATGGAGAGATTTTTAGATCGAGAAGAAATGGCCTACCATCTATTTTGAGAATGGAGGTATCTAGGAGTCATCCAACCAAACATGCCAGGGTAGAGTATCCATTTGGAAAAAAAGATTTTGTTGTGGATTGCAAGCAAGCAACAAAGAATCACTTTCTAGAGGTTGTTGTTGATCTGCGTAAACCCAGTTTGAGCCCATCATCAAGATCAAAGTTGTCTGTTGGAGGATTGGACAAGCACAGATGTGAAAAAAGGGTTTTGAAGAGAATGGTAGAGTAAACATAATAATTTCTCCCATTCAATGGAGAAAAATTAGGAGGATAAACTGTTGTTTAGTTTTGATTAGAATTGACTTTATTTTGATTGCATAAAATTAGGAATTAAAATTTCTCTCTGCATATACACATGTAGAAAATAAACATTAGTTTTCTTGGGCGGTTGTTGTTGTAACTGCAATTAGATTAGAGTTTAGATCTGTTAACATGTAACTTTCTGTAGTTAATTTCATCTGCAAACCTCTATTTAGAGAGACTCATGTAACCAATAAACATATGAAGTTGAAGATCAATAAATATATGAGTTGTATTGTTGTAGCAATTCGATATGCTTTGTTTTACTTTGTTTTTTCTGTTTTCTATTATTTTCTTCATTCCTACAAATTGGTATCAAAGCGAGGTGGATCAAGGTTGCATAAATAGTTCGTAGACTGAGCAGTCGTTGATAAAGATTTAAACTATTGTAGCAGATCAACTTGTAGTCATGACAACAAATGGCATTACTCAGCCCCAAATTCCCATTCTCAATGGTAAAAATTATGATTTTGGGGCAATTAAGATGAGAACTTTATTTTGTTCACAAGATATTTGGGATTTGGTAGATAATGGTTTTGTAGAACCTCAAGGTAAAGCAGCCTATCAGGCTTTAACACAAGGAGAAAAGGATCAGGTTAAAGACAAGAAGGAAAAGGATGCAAAATCCTTATTTCAAATCCAATAGGCAATGGATGTGACAATCTTTTCTAGAGTTGCAGCAGCAACAAAATCCAAGAAAGCATGGGAGATTTTGGAGACAATCTATCAAGGTAGTGCAAAGGTGAAAGTAGCTAAATTATAGTCTTTGAGAAGAACTTTTGAAAATGAGTGAATTAGAATCTATAGACCAATTTATGAGTCAAGTCATGAATGTTGTAAATCAAATTAGATCCAATGGAGAAGATTTAACAGATCAAAAGATTATCAAAAAGATTCTCAGATGTTTATCTAGTAAATTTGATGCTATAGTCTACAATAGTAATTGAAGAATCCAAGGATTTGACATAGTTATCTGTAGATGAATTAATGGAATATTTGATAACACGTGAGTCCAAAATGAATAGAAATAACAATACTTCTACTGAGAATGCTTTAAAGTCATAGGAATCATCTAGCAGAGGAAGAGGAAGGTCAAGATTTAGAGGAAGAGGCGGAGGTAGAGACAAAGGTGGTAGAAGTGATCACAAATCAATGTGAAAAGAATAATCAGAATCACAACAATAGAGGACGAGGCAACAATCATTCCCAACAACATTCACAGAGGTTTGATAAATCTAGCATTTTGTATTATTATTGCAAAAAATATGGAAATTATGCAACTGAATGAAGAAAGAAACAAGGAGATTTGGATAAGCAAAATGCTAATTATACAAATGAATCTAGATCCAATTATGAGAGTATGTTCATCACATGTAATGTTGCTCAAGATAGCACTAGAAATATTTGGTTTTTGGATAGTGGATGCAGTAACCATATGATTGGGAATAAAGATTTCTTTGCTAGTCTTGATGATTCTATAAAGTCTGAAGTGAAATTGGAAAATGATAATAAAGTGGTTGTAATGGGTAAAGGAGCAATAAATGTTTTGACAAAAAATGGTGAAATAAAATTTATTCCTGATGTTTATTTTGTACCTGGACTAAAGCATAATCTTATGAGTGTTGGGCAATTATTACAAAAGGGGTATAGGGTATCTTTTATGGATAATGTTTGCACAATATTGGATAGATTTCCAAATGATGGGTTGATTGCAAAAGTAGAGATGACCAAGAATCGAATGTTCCCCCTTCAAATTATGTCCACCCAAGGAGTTGAAGAAGCCAATTTCAAAATTGTATATTTAGACCAATCATGGCTATGGCATTTAAGGTATGGGCATTTATATTTTGGAGGTTTGAGTTTGTTACAAAAGAAAAAAATGGTTAAAGGATTACCTCCTATAGAACAACCAACCAATTCATGTGAGAGTTACATCTTGGAAAAACAACATAGAGAGATTTTTCCTGTTGGAACCTCATATAGAGCAAGGGTATTACTAGAGATAGTTCATAGTGATTTGTGTGGACCTATGCAAACTCCATCTTTTGGAGGTAGTATTTACTTTCTAACCTTCATTGATGATTTTAGTAGGAAGACATGGATCTATTTTCTCAAGTAGAACTCTAAAGCTTTCAGTAAATTCAAGGAGTTCAAGTCTACGGTGGAAAAGCAAAGTGGACAATATATTAAAATACTTAGATCTGATAGAGGTAGTGAATATAGTTCTAATGAATTTCTAGATTTTTGCAAAGATTATGGGATCAAGAAATAATTTAAAACTTGAGGTACACACCACATTAAAATGGTGTAGTAGAGAGAAAGAAGAGAACCATAATGGAAATGGCTAGGAGCTTGTTAAAGGCAAAAAACTTGTCTAATGATTTTTGGGCAGAAGTAGTAGCATGTGTCGTATACATTTTGAATAGAATTCCTACAAAGAGTGTCAAGGACAAAATTCCACAAGAAGCATGGAATGGTAAGAAGAATAGTATATTTCATTTGAGAATTTTTGGATGTGTTGCATATTCACTAGTGCCATCTGAATTGAGAAGGAAATTGAATGATAAAAGTGAGAAATGCATTTTCATTGGTTATAGTGAACAATCAAAAACATATAAATTGTATAATCCCATTTCAAAGAAAGTGATTACTAGCAAAGATTTTAAATTTAAGGAAGAAGAAGCATGTGATGGAAGCATTGACAAATCAATTACAATTAGAGAACCAATACCACAAAATGAAGAAATTGTATTCACATTTTCATGAGAATTGTATTCACAAGCATTCAAGAAATTGAACTAAATCCATTTCCATACTCACCTCTTGAGATCAAACCACCTTTTGTGAATTAGTTACCTCATTACATCAAATTCAAACAATTGAAGCTTCACATCAACAATGGATTAGGTTTGTTGAGCATTCCACATCAATCCAACCCTAATCCCCCAATGGGATGAGGTTTGCATCTTTTAATTAGGTTTTCCATTTGGATTACTTTGTTATTTCATATTTAATGGCATATTAATTAGGAATTTACAAGAATCTCATTGGAATATGGTTTAGATAGATCAATTGTTTGTTTATTTGGTTTAGTTCAATTATATTTGATCATTCTAACATTCCATGTTCACACCTTGTTATTTAGTGTAATAACCCATTCTAATTATTACGTAATTATTATTGCAAATGACATATGAATATTTAATTTTAAGAAGACATAACTAAGTAGCTATTTTCAAACATAGCAACACGTCTAATTAAAATGAGTCATATATATATATATTCAATGTCAATGTCAATTACAACATCCAAGTTGACTTGGCTCATAGGGCCACAAAGTCATTACATTATACAAATTTTGCATCAAAGTTACATCATAGACCATGATAGTCATGAAAACATCCAAGGTTTCCTCTTGATTCTCACCTCCACTGGTGGATGAGAACATGGTTGAAGCACATTACCAACCAACCACAAAACTTATGCTTCCCCAAAATTCTTCCAACTTGGAGAATACCCGACCCTACACAAAAAGTTTAGCAAGAGAACAATCTGCAAGGTGGAATTTGGTGTGTGCCCATACATCAACATGCATCTCTATCTATGATTAGAAAAATGAAAGATCTATGATAGGAATGGCAGAGAGTGTTATCAAAAATTTCATAAATACATAATGGGCTAATTGCTTGGCCAAGCATAAAAATTAAGTTGCAACAACAAACAATGGGTTTTTGATAAAGAAAAAACCTATACTCTCTAAACTCCATTTCAACACCCATCCTAAAGGTAAATTCAATAACATAGTTATTCCATAGCAACTATCTACCCTCTAGAAGATCCTACCCCAAGGTGCTCTAATCTACTTAGGTGTTTCTATTTTATTCAAAAAAGAGAATATTATTAACACACATGTCTACGAAAAGTAATTCAGTCTACTTATTTCCTTAAATAAAATTAGAAAAATGATTCAAATGGAACTGATCAATACATTATCCATTCATTTCATACACATGACACATGATTACATTCAACGTAATTCAATGTTCATTTAAGAAAAAAATTAATAAGTAACAAAAGAAGGTATGTCATAGGTATGTGTATGTATGTAGATGAACATGCATACACATATATGTGTCGACTTAAGTCATTTATTTGTGCATACACTCTAAAATAAAAACCATTATATCAGATTGCTTCCATTCAAAATATTGTTACAGATTGACATATCGTTTGTCAGAAATACAAGTAAAAGAACTAAGAACATGTCTTTTTGAACAGTTTCCACATACTGGTATGTTGTTTGTAACAAAACAAAGCTGGTTGTAGCAAAACAATACTATTTGTGGTAGAACAAATGCTATTTGCAACAAAAACAAATGTTGTTTATAATAAAATGATGCTTTTTGTAGAAAATAATGTTTATTATAACAAATTGATGTTGTTTGCAACAACAAAAAATGTTGTTATAACAAAACGATGATTTTTTATAGAAAAACAAATGTTGTTTATAACAAAATGATGTTGTTTGTAGAAAAACAAATATTGTTTGCAGTAGTTTACAAAATATTGTGTAAGTGTGTCCTAGTATTAGTTTCAAGTTATTGGGTTACCATGTAAACAATCAATGTTTTATCATTATAATTATGCAATTAATTAAACAATACTAGTGTCATTTTTGTGCAAACGATAAAATCGAACAACATGCTTGTTGTTTCCAATCACATACAAAATTGGAATAGTTATATCACTATTTTGGGTTAGAAGAGTCCTGAGTTTTTAAGGGTGGATGTTATGGATTTAAATTCAAGCTACAGTCGTTCTAAGAATGACTAATAGTCATGAGATTGTTTGGTTTTATAACCAACATTATCATTGGTCGAATCCCTGAAGATAGGTCGATTATGAGCTACAAAGTTTGACAACTGGTTTATGAAACATTCTCATAGTGATCATTCTAAGAACAATATGTGCATGAAATTAGACTGGTGAAATTGACATATTTGAGCATTGCATGGAAGCAATATCAATGGAAATGAATGATTAAATCTATAAAAAAAATGGTTCATTGATAGTCGATGATAAAGATCAAGCCTACTAATTGAAATTTAAAACGAACGATATAATTGTTCGGCCTTCGTTCAAGAGGAACGATGCGACAAGATTAAATACAACAAAGTTTTAACATCATTCTATGAATGATAGTCAAAGCTTTGCACCCATATGGGTGTGGCTCACTACTTGGCATAACTGACAGGGTAATCACTACAATGAGAATATCATTAGAAAATATCCATTGAACCTCTATACCTAGGGTGATGATATACAATTTTAGATCGTATTTCTTTGTAAAAGAAAAACTACACTATGAGATATCAGATTTCATCCGATTAACCATGTATTGGTAATGAAAAGATACATGTGCAATAAATAAATGAAGAGGTGAAACAAATATTTCATATAGGCTTAGCTTGGTTCAACTATCAAGCCGATAGCAAGATAAAAAGATATGGTGCATGCAACCCTCAGCCGATAAGGCCCCAACGACATGTTTCAAGAAAAGAAATGGTCAATCTTTAAACAAAATACCCTGATCCAAGATAATTACGCTTACAAAGAATGAACTTCTAATATTTTTCCTTCTACTTGAATGAAATCGAAAAAACTAAAGGAAAATGGAAGTTTTGATCAAATTTGAAAGCAATATTCAAGCATAAATTGCATCAAATGACTATTTTCTTACCTCTACTTGTGGCTTTCCTTGGCTCTTTCCTGCTTTTCTAGATGGGTCGATGAACTAGATTTTCTTTTTTCCCTAATTTTTTTGTCACCACTGCTAGACCTAGGTTGATTCCTTCCCTAATATGTTTTGTTACCAAAAATGAGAATACATCTTTCCCATACCTCTTTACAACATTATGGGAGTTGTTTCCTTCATAATTATCATTAATTTTGGCTGCCCACTATTCAAATTTGAATATCTTGCCATAATTAAATGTAGGCCACTATGATACTATCATTTATTTTATTCTCTTTTCATTTATTATCAAAATTTAACATCATTCGATGAATTTGAACTCATATTCAATTTTGAAGAGTTCACTTATATATATATATATATTCTTTTATTTATCACTATTTTATGTTTATAACAGTGTCTAGTGTGGAATCAGCAAAGAAACAACTTTTGTTATTATTTGAATAATAGCTTTCAAAAGAAGTAATTTTCTTATCCTTCAAGCATGCCTTTTTATTAAATACAATTTTTTTTTTTTCAATCATGCTATCATTCTCTTTTAAATTCAAACACATAAAAGATCAAGATAGACAATCTAAATATGAAATCATATGTTCCACAAGCCTTTTGTTATTAATCATTGGATCAATTCGAATCAAGTAAATAAGTTCTATATAAAATTTCAAATGCAAACACCATGCTATTTGTGTTGTGTGCACCCATATTCCATCAAGCTTACCATTCAATTTGGCTAAATGATCCTACTTCAACCATGTTTCCGTCCTTCAACCTATCATCCTGCAATTGCACACACTTGTACTTACACAGTTCATGAATAACATTCAATCATGGTAAAGTATAAGATGGTTCAAAAGATCACATATTCAACGATGGTCAACTTATTTCAAATTTTTCAAAAGCATCAATTTTTTTTCATTCAACATATTGAATTTCCTCAATATTTCAATTTATCATACTATAATTTAAATGCAATAAAAATTAGGTTATGACATTTAGAGACCAAGATCTGTGATTATTAATCTAGTATGGTGTAAGGTACAATATCATGTTTGAAGTTACTCAACTTGTATTGTTTCGAGGAGAGATAACATTTCTTTGGAGGTGTAAAAACCTACAATGGAAGGAGGAAAGTGAGCCCTTGTGCCATTGGAGACCTAGCTATTCTATCTTGAGAGTGGAGTATACATGCACAATCCTATAATATTGTATTACTTAGGTCCACACAAGTGCAACACACCTTTATTACTATCCAAGTTGTATTTAGCATGTTTTTATTGTGAATATCCATGAATACCAATCATACCATACCTTGAAATCATTTTTCTACTATTCTTTATTTTTTTATCTCTTACCAATCAAAACAAGTCAAAATCAACCAAAATAACTCAAACTGTTACAAAATTTTAGTTACAAACATAGAATTGTGCATCTAACTATTACTATGATGCATCTACTATTAGAGTGATGCATTTGGTTATCATTTAGCGCATTTGGAATTATCCTTTGACATATTTGACTGTACTAAATCACATTTGATGTGCATAGTGGCACATTTGATCTGTAGATTAATGCTTTTGATAGTACTTTGATGGGTTTGATTTGAGACCATTTAAACTTGTTATGTTAGTTTGAAACTTTCCTTTTAACACAAGGATGAATTTGATAATAAATGATTCCTTTGAAAACACAGTGACACCTTTGAAAAACATAGGAATTCCTTTGAAACATAGACTAATAGATTTGACCCTACTTCGACACATTTGATACTCACGATGATGCCTTTGAAATCTATATTGATGTATTTGACTATGTAAACATTTTCCAAAATACTCCAATTTTTAGTCTCTAAAATTTATGAGTACACAAACCTAGGATTTGATACTTGTACTACAACAAACCTACATCCAACATTCATTATTTAAACAATAAACCAATTTTCACATCCATTTCATACCATTTCATCTTCTTGGACTTTTAGAGTTAAGTACCTTAGCTTTCAAAAAACAAATCACCATCATCGATAGCAAACATCAACCCACTAGCAACCAAGATCAATCATAATGTCATCTAGATCTTTCATATTATCTTTTAGTTTATTTGTTTTCTTGAAAGTCAACCTCTTCAAGTAGATAGTTGGATTAAAATCAACATTTGTGATTAAATTAACTTATTAGTCTTGTCTCCTTCTAATTTTTTGAACTCACCATCATCCTTTTGCTTGGACTCATTAGTCTAGTACAAGTGAAAACCATCATTAACACTTATCAAAAAATAATCTAGGTTAACTTTGACTTTTAGAGGTTTTCATATCTTCCATCAATCAAACAACATCAACATCACTTTTTGTCCAAATCTACTCAATGTATCTCTTATAGTCCATTTTGGAACAACACTCATTCATATGACATCACCAACCTTCACTTACATCAATATTCCATAAGGATATCAATATCATATACCTATTACAAATTCACAACACAAGAAACTCATGGATTCTAATCCTACTAGTTCAAATTTCATAGCACCCATGGGGGTTACTAAACCAAAGTTTGGAATGCATCATCGTTTATTTGATCCTAGTCAATACCAAACTCCACAACAACAACCTCAATATCCACCAATTATCATAGAAGACATCATAAACAACTCTATGGAATTTAAGGAATTGATTGAAGATAATTATAAATTCAAAAAGATCACTGCTTAGCTAGAGAACTTGATGCCCTTATTGTTTTGGATCCCAACACATACTTTCTTAGACTTGCATTAAATAGTGCTAATCTACCTTCAAATTTCAACATTTCTACACTTAGGGAACAAACCCTCACACATGGCATGTCATCTAATGTTCCATCACATGATAACATACCTATAGTTCAAGCTATTAATGAAGCTATGCCACAACCTCTAGTACCAAATATATCTAGTCAACCATATATATCATCATCTGACAAGTATTCGATACCATTTTATAAAAATATGTAAATTTGTTGTACCAAAACCCAAGCATATCCAACCAAACAATAAGACACATCAAAATCTATCAAACACAAACATTCATCATGCATCACCACAAAACATGGAAAACTACACAAACAATCCTTTCATGGCCCAAGACAACACATCTTATGTGCCTCTCAACATTCCATATGCTACACAAGCACCAAATATGAAAATGTGAATATATAATCCCAACAATTCATACCAACCCCCCATTTCACAAATTCCATCACTTACCATTGCAAAAAAAGCTTCTACATCCAACATATGTCCAAAACTTACAACTTCATACATTCTTCACAAAATTTGACATCTAAAATTTCTACAAACATAAACACCCCCCAACAATAACTCATCCCACAAAAATGATCTCAATCCATTCCATTCACTATCCCTACACAACACATGTCCCTCTTGTTGGAGCTTAAAATTTCATGCAAAATTTGACAAGATTTAAGACTCACAAAATGAAAAAATTGATTTAAGCACTCACAAGTACAGTTGGAAAATTTGCTCAAGTGGCCCACTTTGAAAAATCACAAAATAAATCCAGTGTAGTTTCACACAAAATCACTTTGCAGACATGTCCATCTACCATATGTGAGTGTCTGTACCAAATTTCAGCCCTTTATGATCTGGTTTGCTAATGTTTCAAAAGGCCAAGTTGAAAGGTTCTGCGAAGGTTTGTTGTCTTCACAGAGTAAAATCTGTTAAAGCGACCAACTTTGGAGAACAATATTAAGCAACTGAAAATATATTATGAAAAATGAAATGGTGCTCTTGATTCTCCCCATCTCAATGTGCATCCATGTCAATTTTCAGAGCTTCAGGACATCATTTGGTATTTTTTCAAAATCAAATCCAAATTGATTTTACCCAATTTGGAGACTGCATTTCTAGAAGAGCTGTAGAGGGGTCATGTTTGATGCTTATTATTTTGTGAATGAATATGTTTGGTGAGAAATCCTCTTGCAAACATGTTCACCTTTCCTATATGAAATAATCCCCAGGATGGCAGCTTCTCAAAATTAGATTTGGTATTTTTTTCAAAAGGGCAAGTGGCGAGTTTAAGTTGAGTTGAATAGCTGCAGTTTTTCAAAAATGCTAAATGTGCAACTTTGAGTATTAATATCTTGCAAGGTTGATAACTTCAGGCCAAAAAAATTTGCAACCATGCTCCCCTAGCATAACTCAACATATTGGTGAATTTTCATGGCTTTGAGAGAGCATTTGACCATTTAAAAAAAAAAAATTTGGAACCCATTTGATCTGTTTTGGTTACAATGAAAAATCACCCCTCAGGCCATTGAAAACAATAATAAGGGAGATTGTTACATTTTAAAGATAGGGTCAAGTTGGTGGAGATAAAATTGATGGTCTAAATTGGCAAAGATGCCAAAATCTGGTGCTTTTCATGGATTCAAATGATTGTTCCTTGAAAAGACAGGTAACACATGGAAAGTGTGGTTAAACAAGGACAATTTTGAAGCATCTTAACTATGAATGAATAAATCTTGACAAAATAGGTTGCTACAATGGTTTCAAAAAGCAAAATAAACCTTGTGTAATTGTTATTTGATGGAGTTAGATTTCAATGCATCAATAATACATCCATCGAAGCATAATGAAGGGTAGATTTTGTTGAATGATAAAGGTACAGTGCTTGTAATAATAAAATGTAAGTCTCTTTGACAATACAAGTCACAGTGAAAGTGTGAGGGTGGTGAAATATTAAAATAAATACGGTGTTACATGGAGCAGCGTGTGAACAAATCAACATGGAAATTTATTAAATAATGAGAGCCTAACATTATTTTTAAGGGGATGTAATAATGTAAAGTGGGGTTATAAATATTTTCATTGATAAATATTTTTACTAAGGAGGTTAAAAAGAAATACATTAAATCATTCAATGGATGATTTTTTTTTTAATTGGGTGGAAATAAAAAATTGCTGGCATGGAAGTTAAAATTAAAGTATTGCCAAATATTTTATTTTTCATCAGGAGGGAAAGTATTTTCACCCAAGGAGTTATAAATTGGGTGATTATTTTTAATGGATGAAAATTGAAGTTTTCAGCAACAAAATATTATTATTAACTCAATTTTCACAAAGATGAGGATTAAAGATTGAAATATTTAATTTGTCGAAGGCAATTAATTAAATATTTTTGTGGAAGAAAAAGAATACTGAAGAGATGCAACGAACAGATACGAAGGGTCATAACCCTAAAAATATAATATATATATGTAAGATGAAATAAAATAAAAAAGAAGAGGCAGTAGGTTAGGAAATCATCAGTAGTTGGATAGGTTGATTAGTTGTTGAAACAAAACATTGTGTATTGCAAAATCTCTTGAAATAATACCAATGGAGAAGAAATTTTAATTTGGTGGCTAAAATCTAGTATCAATTGTTTGTTGAAAATATATGATTATTTGGTTGTCTCCAACTTAATATTTCCTTATTATTTAAATTGGTGTATCAAGGATATATTCAATTTATCAAGGAACATTTGTTGTTCTTGTGTGGTGGGATTAATTGGTTTCTTTAAAAAAATTAAAATCCTTCTAATCAATCATAGTAATTTGGAAGTGTTATTTGGATCAATAAGAAGAGCCCTATAATCGATAAAATTATCACACTATCTCCAGTTTGGTTCTATCTTGTTATTCAAATTAGAGGTATTTGATTTTTCGGGGCACATTTGCTGCTTCTGTGTGATTCAGTTAACTAGTTCCTTCAAGGAAGGATTAAAACTTCCTATTAATTAATCATTGTAACTTGGTAGGAATCATTTGGATCGATAAGAACTTGATAATTACATTCTTGCACGTTTATACAAGGTATAAACAGTCACAAGTGCCAAGCAATTCGAATTGTAGCCAGTAAGTCACATATCATTCACCTCTTGACTCCATTAACCCAACAGGAGTAGGCATTGGTCATACCAATTCCATTTTAGAATTTCATAAATCTTATTCAAACATTCACATTTCAAATTCAGTACTAGGACTAGGAGTAATTAGCAAGCTTTCATCTATCCCACACATTGTGCCACTGTGGATAGATCTTTAAGTATAGATAAGTCACACAATTTGCTTTAGTTATGAAGGTCCACCCACCTAGGTTTAGCAGAGCCTGAAGTGCAGGAAGTCATCAACCATATAGGTTAAGTCCATTCATTGGTTCAAAAATGTTGCAAGTCTAATCATAGAGCCTGACATCCTCTTAGGATTTATAACCTACATTTTTGAGATCCAACACCTCCAACTCAAAACTATTCATATAACATCCCTCAAAATATCCCTCGATAACAATTCGTCTCACAAAAAACAATTCAATCCACAACAAAAATCTATACCACAAAATAAAAACCCCTCATATAATTCATATAATATTCCTCAAACACAAAACATACCTCAACAACAAAGTATTACCCAACACCAAAACATCTCATACAACCCATACAAATTCCCTCAAAATATTTTCTAAAACCAAAATATGTCACATAAATACGGCATACATCATATCATATATGCATCAAAATCTCATCTCATATATACATCAAAAAAATGTGTCATGATACATCGTCCATATGTATAAATGTTTGTACCAGTGCTATCAAGAGCCATGAATATACATATACATCTTCTTGTAGGCCTATCAAAAATGTGTGTCTACATCAAAAATATTTGTACATCATATATACAAAGACAATCTAAATCAAACTCCCTCCACCCTCCATCCAACTAGGAAAAGGTAGATGAGAGGAATAACTTATTGTTCTACCTATTGATTCCCTAGATCCTGTGTTGTTGGTTGTGATGGAACCAACAACAGACACTCCATTAATCCTCCATCTAACCACCCCTCTGATTTTTCATCTCGTGAGCCTTCACACTAATCCTAATTTAGAAGCTAGGTGCCTCCTCCCTGGTGGAATTGCTACCTCATACAATATGCTATATTAGGTGGCCTCCTGGGTCAATCTCATCATATCCTCCATATAGTGATTCAAAGTGACTCCTTCACATCCTCCTCCTCCCCCACCCACTACCTCCAACTTCCAGCAATGTGCTCTCTAAGTCCCTCTCAACTATCAACTGAGCCACCTATGACTCTACCTAATTCCATTGAGCTCCCTTAGAGTCTCTCTCTATTTTCATCTATGTCATCTATACTAAGATCTTATCCCTCTCCACTTGATAACCATCACACTCCTTGTAGACTTAGTCTCACTCTAACACTATAACTCCAAGTTTCACACCCATATAATCACCTCCTCCTCATTGTCCATCATCACCTTTTATCATCCTCATGCTCCTCCTTGCATCTCTAGCCACCATCTCCTTGCTCCTACTTGCCTCTTGGATGCCATCCCCTCTCTCTCCCACCTCTCCCTAATTAGGTCGACCTCCACCACCCCACCACCTCCATTGAATCACTCCATTTGTTTTGTAACCAAATGAGCCCTAGCTGGATCGAGAACCCATCTCTCCTTCCTCATGACCCTACCATCTAGATGTATAAATCAAACTGATTGATGCAATTCCCACCATAGATAATACTTATGGGTACTCCCTAAATTCTCTACTACCATAGTCCATTCCCACTGAACAAGAACAAGTACAACAAACTCCTTAATTGCTACATAAGGGACAACCATCCCCCCTAATCTCCAATCTCTCACCAAGTGTGAGCGAACATGGCAAGGTTCATAGAAACACCTTGTAACTCCCCAAACTGCCTCCTAACTCTATTAAGAAAAATATCTATAATGCGAGGGATGCAACCTATAAAACATTGTGTATGTCTTAAAAAGGAAGATAGCTGGCATCATCATCCCTTACCTCACAAAGAATCTGTGGTCTTTAAATAAATTTACCCATATCATCTATGTAGTGTCTCCAATAGTCTTAGATCACCTAAGTTGCACTGTGTCAAACCAACATCATAGGTATATATAAATGGAAACCCATGCAAAAAAGGAGCATGTCCCAATGGATGAGTGATTTCCATATGATCCCATGTCTATATATGTAACAAATTCATTCCATTGGATAGGTTAGTAGCATATTGATACACAACCTAGTGTATATTATGATATAAATGGGCCAATACACATGGCCCCCAAGCATTAAGAACATTGTCTGTGAGAATCCTCTCTAGGACATGTCCCCATCCAATAAAAATTCCTCATGAGCTATGATCAAGAACAATCATCATAGAAATCAGCCCTCCTAACACCAATTGGAGATCATCATATCTCGTAATCCCCTATCTGAGATCCATGTCACCATCCTCAATATTGAGATCATCATCATGAAACACTCACTCCAACACCTCCTCACTAGTGTCAGTATCATAAACGATGCAAGAACCAACAATTGAGATCCTCAAGATCCTCCAAACATCCTTGAGTGAGATCGTGGCCTCCCCAATTGGAAATATGAACACATACCTCTCACTATTCCACCTCTCTACAAGGGTGATCAACAGAGCCCTATGTGTTCTAATCTCAGGAATGTATACTATATGAAATAATCCAACAACACTCAAAAATGTTTTATCTAGCTCACTAAGATGGGAAATCCTTTGTAAAATGGTAGGTTGTTACTCCCTCAACATAATAGGATCTAGGGTAACCTGTAAACATAACACACATAATGCCAATTTTGTTAAAAACCAAAAAAATCTTAAGTTCACTAACCTCTATTTCAAATAAAAATTTATATTCAAAATTTTGACTTTGCATAGTCATTTGTGAGCCCAAAAATCAAAAGCATCGAATTTCTAAATCGTATGTGAGCCTTTTTTCAAAGGTGTCACTTTAGAAAAATCAAATGCAAGCCTCTTTTAAAGGGGTCACTTTATTCACATCATGTGAAAACCAAAAAATCAAAGGCATCACACTTTCTCATATGCAAGCCAAAATCATCAAAAGCATCACATTACATATCAAATGCATTACATTGGTATGTGTCACTTCATGAATCAAAGCATTTGCACACCTAAATTTATCTAGAAATTAATGCACTCAAATTTACACATAAAGACTTAAGGGCTAGAAATATACCACTTGAGGTGCTCTGATTGGTCTTCGGTACTGATGAAATCGATCTATGTGGTGAATAGCATGTGAAACTCCATGAAGGGCACATAATCTACTGAGAGGGGAATTGAATTGGTAGATAAAATCTATTTAAAACTCTTAACTCAAATACACATATCAAAATACTTGAATCATCATAGCTACTAACTAATAAACATTAAGAGAACATCAAATATATATGGAAACCCAATATGGGAAAAACCATGGTGAGAATAGTTTCTTGGATCTACTATCAAATCCAGCCTCATAGTGAAGGAATATAACAAGTGAATTTTACAATATGAATTAGGCACCAACCTACCAGAGATACCAATCCCCTATTGTATTTGTAGGCACCAAACTACTGGAGACACCAATCCCTAATTTAATTAGTACAACATGTAGAACACTAGTCCTACTGAAATACAAAGATAAATCTTGTGGACCTTCAAATGTAGTTGAACACATCCCATACACTTTTGTACTAGCTACAAACACTTTTCCACTCTTCTTATGATCTTTTGATATTGATGCACACTTTAAAATGCAACCTTCCTAAATTCACAATCATCTCCTTGTATATTCACCACCTTCTCTTCAGTTTATGCCTCAAACATAATTATAATACATATTATGCATCCGTGCAATAGAGAAATATATACATAACATTGTATTAACACTCTTCCTTGTTAGCCAGGGATCCAAAAATAACCAAGATGAAATAAGGTGGACCTAAATTCAAATTTCATGAAATGTGTAATAAGTTGGGTCCAAAATCAAATTTTATTTTTGCTAAAAGATCATAATGTCATGCACTACCACAAGAACCTTAACTAGTTCCTATCTTGATGCTACACGTTAGAATCAAATACCGCATGCTACTAGTCATTACCACACAGGCCTCAAACACCAACTGGTTGATAGACAAGCATAAAGAACCTTCTATCACTTCAATTTTTTGCATGCTAAACATATCCTTTGGAAACTAAAGAATAAGATAGAACATGTGTAGACATACTCCTCTCAAACCGTAGAGAAAAACTCTCCTGAAATAAAAGGTGATCATAATTTTATTGTCAGAGAAATATCTCTATCCTAAAAACTAAATTGAAACATTTTGGTACCAAATAAAGATTACCTCTATCATAGGGAATCGATGAATGAATGATATTGCCTTTAGTCTTGTCACCAAAGTAAAAGTCTCTTCAAATTTTATCCCTTCAACTTGAGCATATCTTTTACACACAAGTCTGGCTTTATTTCCGATCACCTCTCCATCTTCATTTAACTTGTTTATAAAAACCCACTTGGTTCCAATGATATTCTTGCCTTTAGGTCTCGGGACTAGTTCCCAAGTTTCATTTTTCTTGATTGGTTTAATTCTTCCTCCATGGATTCTATCCAAACTTTCTTTTTCCTTGCTTCTTTATAGGACTTAGGCTCTATCTTTGATAGTAGTGCAAAATGTACTTTCTCATTTTCCTTCTTAATTCTCCTCTATGTTTGAACCCCACTGTCTTTATCTCCTATAATCTGGTCTTCATAGTGATTCTTTATATGCACATACTTTTTAGGATTCTTTGTAACAAGTTATGAATCTTCTTCATTGTTGTGGATTAGTTCTTCATCATGTTCTACTTCTAGAGTACCAACAGACTGGATTAGTTCATCACCTCTTACATTGGCACTCTCCACAATCTTCTTCAACCTTTTGTTATAACACCTGCATGCTTTACTTGTCATAGAGTAACCAAGAAAATACCTTCATCAGATCTGGAATCAAACTTATCCAAATGTTCTTCATCCCTTTTGATGTAGCATTTTCTTTCAAATATTTTGAGATGTCTTATTGAAGTTGGTCTTCCTCTCCACAACTCATATGGTTTTTTTTTTCATTCTTTCATCTAATTTGAGCTCTGTTCAAAATATACACTACAATCTAAACTACTTCTCTCCAATATATATCTGGTAAATTTTCTTGAGTCAACATTGTTCTTGTCATCTCTTGTATAGTTCGATTCTTTCTTTCTAAAGCTCCATTTTTATGTGAATTCATATGAGTAGGTAATTGACTTTGGATCCCATGTTCTTCATATAATTCACCATACCAGTCAGAAGTGAATTCTCCACCTCTATCTAATCTAATTTTTTTTATTGTTCTTTTAGTTTCATTCTCAACTAGTGCCTTGAATGATTTAAACTTCTCAAATTCTTCTAAATTCTCTTTTGGAATTTAGAAAAGTAATCCAAGTCATTCTAGTATAATCATCAATAAGCATCATGAAATACATGTCACATTGTAGAATTTTTGTCCTTATTTCTTTGAACATATAATTATGGATCAAATCTGATGACTTTGATGTAGAATAATCCTTAGCAAGAAATATTCTCTGTCTTTTATTGTAGATTGTGGCTTCTTTATCTTTGGCATGTCCCAAACCATTCCTTTTGAGCTAATCTTTACAATGTCATCAAAATTAATATGTCTAAACCTTCTATGCCAAAGCTAACTTTCTTCTTTCTACACAGTAAGACAATTTTATCCATTTGGCTTATGGAGATGATATATGTCACTATATTGCTTGCTTCCTTCTACAATCAATTCTCTGGTACTTGATTTCCTGATTTCATAGCCTTCAACACTAAAGGATAGCTTATAACATTTATCACACATCTAACTTGCACTGAAAATATTTTGTTTTAGTCCTTCAACATACAAAACATCACGTGTCTTTGTCCTACCACCATTTGTCTTTGTCCTACCACCATCAAGACTCAAAGTACCCTTACCAGTGATTTTGGCAATAGAATTATTTCCAAGGGTCATAGAACCTACTTAAAATTTCTTGAAGTTCATGAACTTACCTTTATCTCCATTCATGTGGCTTGAACATCTGCTATCTATGATCCATAGATTCTTCTCCTTCTGAGCATGTATAGTAGTTTGAGCAATCATTGATTTCTTTGATTTTTTCTATTTTGAAACCTTCTTCCAAACTTTACATGATTAATGAATCCTACTTTATGATCCTTTTCTTCCTATTTTTGGTAGAGGAGGACTCACAAAATTTCTTCTACAGTTCCTAGAAATATGTCCAAATTTGTTGCATTTGTAGCAAATAATATTAAAATTGTACAAAGGTACAAATGTATTACTATCGATAAAGTTATTTCTCCTTACTAGAGCTTTTCTACAGTTCACAACCTTATGACCAAAATTATTTCAATTAAAACAATAACTAGGAAGTAATAATTGAACCTAGTGTTGTATCCCTATCTTTCGAATCTTCTATTCTTCTTCCAAACTTAGATAAGGCCTTCATTGTGTGTCTTGCTTTCATCACTTGCACTAACCCTTTTATTCTTTGTAATTTTGAAACCAGTCACTTTCAAACTCCCTTTTGCAGGCTTCACTGGTTGTTTTGTCCCTTTTTTCTTCTGATCATCAAAACCAATTCCAATTTTGACATGCAAAGATCTTTGACATCCCAGTATCTAATCTAGAGTCTTATTAATCTTTTCAAACTTCATTTGCAGCTAATTATTCATCTTCTCAATCTCTTGTCTTATCGATACATTTCTTTAGCCTTCACTTATACAATTCTCTTCTTCAGTCTCTTAAACTATTTTCCAGCACATAACAATTCTTCCACAAGATATATTTCATCTTCATTATTTTTGGAATCTATTTTTGTATCTTCATCAGTATCAAAATCCATGAATACAACTTACTCTTTTTCATCTTTAGAGATATCTTCATCTTCTTCATTGTTAGAGTAATCTTCCTCATTAGTGTAGAAAATATTTTGTTTCCTCTGACCTTTATTACTTCTCTAAAATGATTTATTTTCATACTTTTTCTCAACATTGTGAGAATCCTTATGGGGACACTTAGCCATAAAATTTCTTACTTCACTACAATTAAAGCATTTGAAAGGTATACTCACCAGAACCTCTTTGTAGCTTTTTGATAAAATTGGCTTCCTTCAGATCTGATCCAATATCAGAATCTGGATCAACTTGCTTCTTAGATACTCTGAAAGTCGCCTCTTTCCTTATAGAGTTTTGACTTTCAAATCTCATTTCAAAAGCAATTAGGATTCCATGTAGTTTAGTCATCTTCAAACATTCAAATATTTAGCTTCTTCAATAGCAGAAACTTTAGAATCAAACCTTCTAGGAAGAGATTTGAGTACCTTTTTCACAACATTTCTCTCTTTCTATTCCTCACCAAGAGCTCTGATAGAGTTGAAAACTTCACCAACCTAGAGAAATAGTGTGGAAATATTTTCATCTTCAAACTTTAAAACTAAGATCTATGAGTTTACAACTTGGCCTCCTTGACCTTTTCATCACCTTCATAGATGGTATCCAATTTTTCCCATACTTATTTTGTTTTTGTGCATTACATCACTTCCACAAATTCAGAGTTAGTTAATCCACATAAAATATCATTCCTTTCCTTAGCATTAATTTCACGAGCCTTCTTTTCAACCCAATCCCTAGGAGGGTTTTCAAGAATCTCATATCCCTCTATAAGTGGCATCCAAATATTAAGTCTTAGAGCCATCAAGTAGGACTCCATTCTAACTTTCTAGAATGCATAATTGGATCAATCAAAGGGTGGTATTTTATTTTCAAGAAATCCTTCTTGAGCAATTGAGTATGCCATACTGGAACTACCTTAAGCTATCAGGATTCTTTAAAGTAACTTGTCTCTGATACCAATTGAAGGGAACACAATCTACTAAGGGGGGTGAATCAATAGATCAAATCTATTTACAACTCTTAACTCAAATACACATATCAGAGTAATTGAATCATCATAGCTACTAACTAATCAACACCAAGAGCACACACTCACACAAGAGAACACTAGGTATACATGGAACCTAAGATGGGAAAACCATGGTGAGAATAGCTACTTGGATCTACTATCCAAATCTAACATCATAGAGAAGGGATATAACAAGTGAATTTTACAATATGAAGCAGGCACCAATCTACTATAGACACTAATCCCATATTGTATTTATAGGCACCAACCTATTGAGGACACCAATCCATAATTGAATGAGTATAATAAGTAGAACACTAGTCCTACCAAATTATAAAGATAAATCTTGTGGACCTTCAAATGTAGTTGACACATCTCATACACTTTTGTACTAGCTACAGACACTCTTCCACACTTCTTATGATCTTCTGATACTGATGCAAACTTTGAAATGAAACTCTCCTGAATTCACAATCATCTCCATGTATATTCAACACCTTCTCTTCAATTTATGTCTGACACATAATTATAATACACATTATGCATCCACATAATAGAGAAATATATACATTACATTAAATTAAAACTCTTGCATGTTGGTCAGGGATTCGCAAATAACCAAGATGACATAAGGTGGACGTAAATTTAAATTTCATGAAATGCGTAACAGGTCGGTCCAAAACTATTTTTTTTGCTGCCAAAATAACATGTTGTCATGTGCTAGCATAGGAACCTTAATCAAGTCTTATCTTGACACTACATGCTAGAATTGAATACCACATGCTACTAGCCATTATCTTAGATGCCTCAAGCACCAACCACTTGAAAAGCAGACACAGAGAACCTTCTTGCACTTCAATCTTTTTACATGTTGAACGTATCCTCTAGAAACTTAGGAATAAGATAAAACATGTGTAGAAATACTTTAAGGGGAGAAAATGAAATTGTATTATATTAATGAATTCAATCAAAATGAGGATTAAGGCCCACCTACTCATGAAATGCAATTTCCATAGATATGAATTCAAACAACAAAGTTAGCTCAATCAAATTGAAACACAAATGAATTCAAAACATAATAATCTTACCATCCCATGGTGGAGTGTATTTGTGTTGATTTGATATGTTGGATTGCCTTTCAACAAAATCCTCCATGATTGCAAATTCTTGATAAGATGACCTAGAATGCAATGGTAAATGATCAATTTGCTCAAGACTCATTTGGACATGATCTCTTCATAAATTCTCTAGATGAATTATGAGAGGGATGAGGGCTCTTTTATAGATTTGGAAAAATTGGATCAATGGATGAGATTGAGTTAGAAACCCCACAAATAAGGGTTGAGATTGATCAAGAACACCCACAAAAGAGAGTGAATCAAGGAAGATGGATGAAGGAGATGAGTTAGAACTCAAGCTTGCTCCACCATTTTAGGAAAATGGTTGAGATATTTAAGATCAAGGGATAGAAATGGTTGAGACAAGTTGGTTGAGATATTTTGAAATAGAATATTCCAAAAAAATATGTTTTGTTGAGGGAAAATATGATAATTAAATAATTAGGAATTATTTAATTCATGTGACAAGAAGATTAGAAGCTAGATAATTAAATAATCAATATTATTTAATCACGATGGGATTAGAAGAATATAGATGATACTAATTAAATAGTTAGGAATAATTAAATTAGGGTGATAAAGGGGAATTAGTGATGAAATGGGTGAATTAATTAAATAATTTAGGATCATTTAATTAATAGAGAGAAATAGGGTGAATAGGTGAAAATGATGTTAAAAGAAGATTAATGATGTAAATGAAGTGAAATGCAAGGATGATGATGAGAATGATGTCGATGATGGAAAAATGTGATTCAGGATGTGCGATATGTGTTAAGGCATTTTGAAATGTCTACATTTTTCCGCTCTTTGACACAATGTACTTGCATTGTTTCAAAGAACTCGATACTCAGATCAAGATTAAAAATTTAATGATGCCCCATTGTGCCCCAATGGTTAGTGGAAGGATGATAAGACGTTGGGCTGCCCCCTCAAGAGGTTGGCTAGAAAAATTACATTTTTAGGTCAAGCTCACGACAAGGTTCAAGAGTAGTTCATATGCAAAGAGGATGAATAATTAAGCTCTAGGGGTCTCGTTTAAGGTTTAGGATGATCCAGGATGCTCAAAATTTAACCTAGGAGGGTTTCCCATGGTAAAATTAGGATTTGGGGGGTTAAATAGTAAATTAGGGTTTATTTATCCCTCATTTGCACACTCAACCTTAGGAGATTTTAGCCCTTTGGAGATTGTAGTTGTAATGTTGATTTGTGATGGTGATACTTCTGAGTGCACCACATTGAGAAGATGTGGTTCAACAGTACCAGTGACTAGCCAATGTATGGGTTGTAGTACATATGCTTTATGTTTTCACTTTCATCTTTTCATGTTTTTGCTTAAATAAATGTTCAAAGTTAGAAGAAATAATAGCGGTAATTCTCTAGGAAGTCCGATATTGACTCAATTCAACTGCTATAGTAGTATGTAGGATGATCGCTAGTGTAAAAACCCAACGTTATCATAAAATCAGACTGCTTTCATAAATACCTATCACTTTTGTTTGATCGCTATTGATATGATAAACTTGACCTCGTTGTAGAAAAAATTAGGAGAAGGCTATTATTGTTAAACTCAGCCACTATCATGGTACAAATAGGCTTGCTATCATTTAGGAGAGCTAGTATCATCCAAAAATATGACCACTATTGTAAAATAGGGTTGCTATAGTTCTAGAAGAAGCTCGCTATTGTTGAAAATGAATGTTTAAGCTAGTTCATTTACAAATTTTGGTTCCTGATTTGATTTTCTAGCATAATTTTGATGTTGTGAGTTGAATGCTTGTAGGCTACTCTTCATCCTTTGTACTCATGAGAGTGGAGGCCTTGAAATTTGTTGGATGGGATAGATGGTTTCCAGGAGCTTGAGAGAGATTTCCTAGATGTAGTTAGTCTATGATATATTACATATATACTCGAGATTAGAGCACATTGGGCCATGATGACTACTTTTGTCGAGAGATGGAGATCTGAGATTGCCACCTTCCATTTTCCTATAGGAGAGTGCACAATCACTTTAGAGGATGTATGGAGGATCTTGAGGATCCCAATCTATGGGGAGCTAGTTATATACGATGTTCGAAGGGGTACTAGGGCTATGTAGAGGTTACTTGGGGTGCAATAGCTGACGATTATCGACTCAAAGAATGATTTGACACCTTTTGTAGATGACGTAGTTCCTGTGGTGCTTGTACTAGAAAGATTGATTATCGGTCCTTTGATGCCTGATCAGAGACCTAGAGGGTGATGGAGCATGCTACATTATTTTCCTGGGGCCCTTGCATGCTTGCACACTTATATACGGATATACATGAGGCTATCTATCAAGGTGGTAGTAATATTTCAGTTGGCATGACTCTCCTTCATGTGTGGGTGTGGGAGTAGATTGCGATCATGAAACTTGATGGCATAAATTGGAGTGATCCCGATGATCCCTACTCCTATAGATATTCAAATTATCTTCATTACATAGAGCTAGGTAGACTATCCTACTAGAGAGTGATATTTGATGATATGACATTATACGCCAGATCAAGGTCTGTATTTTGCATAGCCCTCCCCTTTATTATCGTCAAAAGAAATGGTAGTCAATTCAACGATATAAGTTTGGTAATCAATTTGATCCCCTTCCTTCTATACTGGGCACAGGCGCAATCATAATCAATTTGGTGGGTGAAACATATGTATCTATCTTGCAAGGTGTGGGATGATGAGTAGGATCACTTGGTATACTATAGATAGACCCACTCATTGATTAGGAGGGTGGAAATTGTATTAGAGAGTTATCTTCTTGATAGGGCTCTTTGACAGTTTGGAGAGAGGCATACTCGACTGATAAACAACTACCATGCATGGCCTGAGAGGTCAATGCATGGGGGCACATAGAAGATCATGGTAGGGAATTTTTAGATTCTTGAGAACTTGCTCCTTTTAGATGGGGATGGGCAATCGATCCTCCTGATCTAGGGACTATTAAATATTATGATCACTGGTGGGCCCGTAGATGGCCATTGAGGTTTACACATACTATTGGTGTTGGGCCAGGTATAGGTTGGGTATGAAGGATGGCTAGAGTAGTTGGGCATAGAGGGGATCAACAATGGTTGCATATTGTACATGAGTAGCATTAGAGAGCTCATGATGGTTAGGATGATGATCCATTGCAGCATGACGACCATGTTCCCCAGAACCATGGATATTAGCAGCAACAACAACAGGTTCCATAAGAACCTCCCCCATAGGGAGATATGGTTGCATAGGTTGCTCAGATTATGGCCGAGGGGGACCAAGCCATACATGATAGGGACACTCGAGCTAGAGAGAGGGATGTCGATATTTCCCAATGGTAGGCCTCAGATGCACAACTTGTTATAGTTACAATAGAGCATGATGCTCTCTGACAGGAGAGAGATTATTTGAGGTAGGTGTTGGCTACAAAGAGACAATAGAGGATAGCAATAGAGATTGTACTAGCTTCTTCCATTCCTTGGGCTCAGTATCAAGCTGAGTGAGATCAGTTTATAGATGAGACCATTTACTATAGGACACTTTATGAGTCACAAGTACCTAGGGAGCGAAGCCATCCTAGATTTGGGGTTCCTAGCTCAGCTATTGGTGTAGAATCTTCTAGAGGTCAGTTAGTTAGCAGGCCCTTGAGACAGGCTATAAGTCCATTTTTACAGCCTCATCAATCACTAGCACATAGTTGGAGAGATCAACATGATGAGGAGAAACCCCCTCCCAAGAAGAGGATCATTTGAGGTCACCACCATAGGATGGGAAACATGGGTGATTGATATGAGATGATCTGATATTTATTTTATTGTATCACAAACTCTAATACAGACATGTTTTTTGTATATACATTCATCAGACTGTTTGAGGCCTCGTATATATATATGTATATTTTGGATCTCATTGGATGTTATATCACACATGACAATGATGGCTTTGATGTATAGACATTTTCCATTTTGATGATATACGAGATATCATTTTCGACATGGTGTATGATGTGTTATGCAATGCTTATGAGATGCTCATGTTTATGCTTATGATAATATGTTAGATGGATGACTATATGCTCATTTTTGTGTACTTTCTTATGCTTTTATATGTTATGGATGATGTTGTGATGTATGATTTTTCCATGATATGATAGATATGATATGCTAATGAGTTTATGGATGCAGGATGTATGTGGTACTAATTATTTTTTGATGTAGGATGGAGATATTAGCTAGAAGAAATGTTAGTAGGATTAGAGATAGAAGAAATGAATGATTTGATCCTATTTTTGAAAATACATAGATTATTATTGATGATGAGATGCATGATGAATGATTGAAAATATAATGAGTTTGCTTTTGCTTTCACGGAGAACTAAGTAACATTTTAGCAATCCTTATTTATCTAGCAAATAGACACGATGCACCAGGGTATTAATGACCAAGGTGGCTTTGTATCCATTGCATGGACATTGACTTCGCAAACTAGGAGTATTCTTGTTCATACCAGACATACACAAATCTTGTTAGAGTGTATGGGTGAGAAGTTTCAAAAAAATTCAAACCAATTGCACAAAGAGGTATGAAGAACCTAACATGCCACCGCTACACGAAAAATGCCCCAAAATGATTTCCACATAAACAACAAAGCAAGTATGTTCCATGGTATTATTGTAAAAACATCCAAAAAATAGAGAAAATAAAATCGACGATCAATTCCCCCATTCCTTCCTCTCTAAATCCTTATGGACATCCTCAAGAGATCCCGGGAATGAGACAAATAAGATAAATTGAAAGATAAAAAGTGTTGCTATATCACTTTCCATAGATGTCTTGATGTTTCAAGATCGTATCCATCGATAATGTCTATTGTAGGAATGATTTATCTATTAAGAAATATGTCAGGATGCTAATGATGATTCAAATAAGTAGGTAGTTTAACACTTGGGCATTATTTTAGTCTGATAATGATCAAGTCTTCACAGTCTTTTTCTTGGAAGTTTTGGATTTCGATGTTGCTTTGTTGGTCGATTGCTTTGTCAAAGGGTGAGGATAGTAACTCGTTTATTATGGATGAAGAGTTTATTGTGGATAGAAATGACAAAGATAGGATTTTTTGAGGTTTTCTGAATGTTTTTGTGCTTTTGAGATTATTTGATGTTGTTTTTATGTTATCAGGATATTTAGATATTTTTGGTATTTTTGAGAGATTAAGAGACCAAGAAGGGGACCTAAGAGGATAGACCTAGTGCCTCGAGGGCTCATAAATTGATTTCCTTGCCTCCATTCAAGCTTAGAGACAACATAGTTTGACTTACCACAACTGACACTATTTTTAGCTTTTTTGAATTTTTGAATGTTTTTGGATTTTTTGATTGACAAAGAGACCTATAGGGACTGACCTAGTGCATCGGGGGCTCATAAATTAATGGCCTTTCCTACATTATACATGTAGAGACAACGAAGTTCGATTATTTGACTCAAAGTATACAATGTTTTTGGGATTTTGATGGTTTTACAAAAAGAAATTAGATTTTGATAGTTTTTCAAATATTTTTGTATTTTGATGGTTTTCTATGAATGATGAGATGAACAAGGATTCAATCCAACTACTAGGTTCAGGAAGTTTCCCCCAATTTGGAACATGATTATGCTTATTATGGATATGTGGATAAAACAGATGGTGGATAATGATATTGCAATAAGGATTGAAACTTGATCAATTATCGAGCCATAGTTGGGTGCACGCTTTATTATGTGGTGGATGGATCACATTTTGAGGATTCATGCCAATTCCAAAATAATTGATAGGGATCATTTTTGGATCATTTTTGCTTATTTTCAACCTATTCAAGTCACAAAATGAGCTAGAGGACATAGACCAAGAGTTTTCCCAAGATTAGATACTCATACTTTCCCCCCAGTGTATAGCAATGTATAAACATCATGAGTAGATAAATGGGGTTGAATAATAGGTGAAAGAATTTTAAAAATGAAGGATCTTACTTCCAAGGACTACCTTGTAGTGATACACCCTATTAGGATAAAAGGATCTTCATTTAGATATGGTTGGATAATGGTAGAGTATTTTGAGATAGTATGTAGCTAGTAGAAAAGATCATATCAAGAATTTTGAATAAAGAAAAACCAAAGTGTTTGCACCTAGTTTCATCAAGATCAAGATAGTTTTGAAACATATGGATTTGATATGGACCATGGATTCATTATGGATAAGATGCTGGATGTTATTTTGGATGAGAAAAACTACTTCCAACTGGAACAATGCACATGGATCCTTGATTCTATGCATGATGTTTGTTTTCCAAGTTTTCATCATGGTACTTGTCCAATGCGCCACTGAAGTGGTTTTCACTAGAGGATGAAATTTTTCTCTTCACTATTTTCTTTTGATTTTTTCTTTTTTTCACTAGCGAAGTGAGGAGATAATGGCAAAATCAGCTTGGTTTTCCCAACTTACCAATTAGGTTGTTATGTCTAGAGGGTTTTACAACACTTTGTGGGTTGAAAATTTCTTAACACAGTGTTTTCCAATTTCATTACATTCTTACTATCTAATTCACAAAAGGTTTGCAAGGCAATCACAAAACATACCAAATTGAGGTGAGGGGTGAGTAACCAATTGGGTTGTTACTCGTAAAGGGTTTTCAAACATTATGTGGTTGTAGATTTCGTAAAACCAGTGTTTTGCAACCTAGAATTTTACAAAATAGTATGAATGTTTTGAAAAGCTTTTGTTAATTAGATAGTAGGAATGTCATGAAAGGCGTCGTTTTATAAACACCCAGTGTTTTGCAACAAACATTAACATTTTGTATGATTGTAGGTTGGAAAACACATGATTTATGAAACCTCCAACCCACACAATGCTAAAAACCCTCTACACACTGAAGCCAAATGAAATCCCTCATTTTTCTTGTTGCTTTGAATTACGCCAGCATTTTTTTCCTTGCATGAGAAGCTATCCGTGCACAATAGGCGAGAAGTCTAATGTGACTAAGACATGTGTTTTAAATTGCAACAAGTATTGTTATTGTCTATCAACTTCGTCTTTCAAGTCTTTCCATCAGTGCGTTTTGTCGAGAGAGTAGGATGGGGGAGGGGTGTTATGTTATAATGTCTATACATAGGTGCATTTTCTTAGAAGATTAGCTTCTCCCACTATTTAGCACTTATTACTAATTATTTAAAGTACTATTATTGGAAAAAGCTCTTTGTTGTGGGTTTTTTCATTCTACAGATTGAAAGTGAAAAGTTGGAGAGCAGGGGGTGGAGTTGTAGGTGGGGGAGACGAAAAACCAACAGAATTGAGGTGAGGGGTTTGTAACCAATTGAGTTGTTATTGCTAAAGGGTTTTAAAATATTAAGTGGGTTGCATATTTTGAAAAACCAGTGTTTTGTAACCTGGAATTTTACAAAACAATATGAATGTAATTTAAACAGTACAAACAATGTGAGTATGAGTTGTCATTTTCAGAGCTTTTTTCTGGCACAGGAATTGGAGGTGGACTGACATGTACATTTTTATTTTGAAGAAAGAAGGGGGAAACACTTTATGTTTCATGTATACACATTGAAAGCTGAAGGTTGGAGTGCACGTGGAGGAGTTGGAGGAGAAAACTGACCAAATCGAGGTGTGTTTTCAGTCTGCACATTGAAAGATGAAGTTTGGAGTGCACGTGGAGGAGTTGGAGGAGAAAACCAACCAAATCGAGGTGAGGGGTGCTAACCAATTAGGTTGTAGAGGGTTTTACAACACTCTATGGGTTGCTTGATTCTTAACACCTAGGGTTTTCCAACATAATTTTTTGCAAAACATAATGAATGTCTTGAAAAGCTTTTGCAATTTAGATAATGCAAATATATTGAAAGACCCCTTCAAAATTTATAAGGACTTTTAATTTGAGTAAAAATTGCATTTAAATTTTGCATGATTGAAAAGAAAAGTACACAAAATAATTGTAATTTGGAAAACACAATGTATGTTTTCAATTATTTGAATCTCCTTGTTTAAATGTAAAGGGTTGTCTCACGGTGGGTTGCTTGCTTCTTAACACATAGGGTTTTGCAACATGGAATTTTACAAAATAGTATGAATGTCTTGAAAATCACACCTTCCATTGTTGTGTTTATTTTTTAACATTGTGTCTTTTAGATTGTAGATGTCTATCAACAACATTAATTAAACTTGTGTTTCAATTTCTTAATATGATCCAAATATACATGCACAGTATGATTACAAGTTGGAAAACACAGTGGGAGGTGAGGTGACAACATGATTTATGAAACCTCCAACCCACACAATGTTGTAAAACCCTCTACACACTGAAGCCAAATACCTTACTAGGTGTTTACAAAATGGTACATATCATTACATTCCTATCGTCTAAATAACAAAAGCTTTTCAAGACATACATAATGTTTTGTAAAATTGTAGGATGCAAAACACTGTGTTTTACAAAACCTGCAACCCACTTAATGTTGGAAAACCATTTAGAAACAACAACCTTCAAAATGAGAATGTCAATAATGGCAACATTTTGGGCTTTCTATCCATTCCAAATTATAATTTTGAAAACCCACCAACACATAACCCACATTGCATTTCAAATGAAAACCCCTTTTCATAAGGAAAACCCTTTATTTTCCCATCAATGAAAACCCATCTTTGCAATGAATAGTCATTCAAATCTTCACAGTCAAAATATTAAAATGGAAAAAATTAAAAATAATCAACATAAAAACACACAAAATAGTTTTGCATTTCAAATGAAAACCCCTTTTCGCAAGAGAACCCTTGTATTTTCCCGTCAATGAAAACCCATCTTCGCAAAGAATAATCGTTCAAATATTCATAGTGAGAACATTAAAATAGAAAAATTTAAAAAGCCTCAACACAAAAAGACATAAACATCTCTACATTTCAAATGAAAACCCTTTTTCACAAATAAAACCCTTTATTTTCTCATCAAAGAAAACCCATCTTTGCAATGAATCACCGTTCAATTCTTCACGGTTCCTAGGAAGAATGGAAAAATGGCATATATTTCTAGTAGATATGCATACCTACTAGCTAGCTGCTAATTCCTGTCGAATGCATTTTCGTAGGGAGATTCTCTACTCTGGTTTGGCCTCTGAACACCTGCAACTCCATTTTGTACTCCCTAACAACCTCCAAAATGCAAATGTCGAAAATGGCAACATTTTGGGCTTTTGGGGATTGTTTCCATTATATTTTTCATTTTGAAAATCACTAGCACCACCAACCTTTTTTGGTGATGGACACATAAACAACACATGCCTTACCGTCCATTAGCATGGTTCGTCAAATCTTTTCGTTGGTGTGTTTTGTCCAACAGGTGGAATGGGGGATGAGGGTTATGTTATAATGTTACATACATAGGTGTTTTTCATCAAGAGTTTAGCTTCTCCCCACATAAAATACATTATTTTTTATATATATTAATCATTGAATGTACAAGTCGAAGTTCACGCAACAGTCATGGGAGCTTGTGAGGGTTTCAGGCGTTATGTTGTTGCTTCATGGGTGAAGGATGTTGAGGAAGAATGGCCATCATTGCTGTAAAACCTCATCCCGCAACCTAGAGGATGATGCAATACCGCGAAAGCACAACTAATTTTTTTTAAAGTTAAAATAAGACGAGTAAAGTAACCTACTCTAGCCACATACATCCTCTAGGCTACGCAACGCATTTACATGTGAACACCATTACTTATAAAATTTAACCAACCATAGCATATGAATATTAAACTCAAGATACAACTTACAACAAAGCATTAAACCATTTTAAGATAAATCTAACAGATAGAAATGTATTAAACATATTTCCACATATACAACACCATTAAATCCAATAATGAATAGATCATAAATACTATTACAATTACATCACAAAGGTTCACCTCGATACAAATGAGGTATTATAATTATACACATAGATCCACAGTTACAATGAAGAAGGAGAAGAACAACTCCAGATAACCACACGAGCTCCTCGAACAAGAAGATCTCGCCATTACGAACAGGAAAAGAAACTCAACAGTGTAAGATGCATGCCACCCAACCATCTGGTACCCGTAGGCCCAACCCCCGTGCTAGGAGATAGTAACAGGAAACCAAGACAACCTATTACCTCTAGACATAGACAATATACAAGACCACACTGTACCAGTAAATGCAAAATAACACTGTACCAGTAAACACAAAACAACACTGTACCAAAAAAATACAAAACAACATTGTACCAAAAAGACACAAAACATAAGGTTACATTGCTTCCAGAACCATTGAATCAAATACATCCACTGTATAATACAAATCGACTGTTGTCATAGGAGGAGTGTCATCACAAAGGTTGCATTGGTTATCCAAAGAAAATCTTCCTAGGTCCCAGCCCCCCTCTAGGGTTATCCTAGCAACCTCTCACGATTCCGGCCCCACATGCACACCAGTGCGGAATCGGTTATCTTTCGAGAAGACAAGATAACGATCTTGTCATTCCAGGCCTTCCCGACTCATCTCAAGTCTCATACTAGCCCTTGAACCAATGAGCGAGGCTAAATTATCTGATTAAATATTAAGCTACTCCATCCCTAATAAAGGTTATTTAATTTCTACTGATTAAACTAATTTTTACACGAGTTATTCTGGGACCCCTTTGTGTCCTGGCCCCCGTTGAAAGCCACTCCCCTATCGACAACACAATAACATATTTCACAACCCAAGGGTAGACAGTGCACAAAATATGATAACAAATATCAACTATTTTGCAAAGAACAACACATCTCGTTCGTAGTAACCGGGTGCTCAAATCAAATCACACAACCCGTTCATAGTAATCGGGTGTTCAAACTAATTCACACATCCCTATAAATGTTAAATACTGAAACTCAAAAAAGTGCACTACCCAAAGAAAATCTCAAAAAGGGCGAACAAAAGATACAATAACCCTCTCACAATTTTACAATTTCTGGAAGACTTATAATTTCCTCGACAACAAATATCCTCAATGCCCAATACACAATTATAGAAGAATACACAACAATAAGAAGCCACTCAAGTAATTAAATAAATGACCATTAGGATTTCCTAAATCCAATAAATCCACAACGAATTAAACCAACTGCTTAACTTCGAATTTGACAATTACTCATAATATTCAATTCAAATTGCCCACAAATGTGAACAGAAAATAATACAACTTAAAATAATTCAGACACTTAAATAATCTAATATTCGGATTTCCTAAATCCAAATTGAATCAATATCTATTTAAATACAAATCAACTTTCACTCCTAAGTCTTTTTATTTTAAGATTTTATTAACCCATGCATTTACATGCTTTTATTAATATATAAATACTTCTGTTTACAAATCATAAGGAAATTAAAACTAATTGTTAACTCAAATTTCACAACAAATATAAATAGAAATCTTAATCCTTCTAATAAAATCATCTTATTATAAAACACCTACTTGTGCATTGTATGCATTAATTAACGATATAATATTTATTTTAAATAAATATATATATATATTCTAATTACATAATCTAATTATTATTTTCCAACGTTTATTTAAAAATATCAAATTGTGCATGTGCATGCACCTATTTAAAAATACATTTAAATATATTTTAAATACTCTAAAATTATATGCAATATTTCTAATATATATTTTTAAACAATTAAATAAATATATAAATATAAATTAACAATTTTCAGACAACCCTAATCATAAATCTTGTATGTTGCGACTTTAATAACTTTTGTTTTCGGATCTAGGTTTCTCTGAAATTTTTACTGAAGGTGCGCAATCAAGTGACGCACTATTTATGCTGTTTTGATTTTCGAATTACCAGAGGTTTCCAATTATTTTGGTTTTCTAAGAAGATTTCATTTTCAATCCTATAGAGGTTTTCTAATTCTTCAAATACTTTTATTTGTATTTTCTATTGTTTAAAATCATTCCCTACAAAGATCTAAATCTTCAACGGTAATTTATCATTTTCTATAGAAGAATAAATTATGTTTTCACAGGAAGAGGTTTCTAAGTTTTGATTTAAATTCAACAAAGGTTCAAGGTTCAATAATTCCACTATAATTTCCTCCTGTATAAATCTATTTCGAATAAACAAATTACACAGAGGATTTAATTGTTTTCTACAGAGGTTTCATTTTCACGGCAATCTTTTAAAAGAAAGAAACAAGAACTTCTACAGTATTGAAAAATTATTTCCTAAAACATTTCCAATTTGCATTACAGTAATAAAATAACTTTTCAATTTCAAATTTCACAAAAACAGTAAAGAACCTGTTACAGAAGAATGTTGCCTCAAGAAAATGTTGCCGAGCTTCTCTGTAATTTCAATTCTCAATGTAGCCAAAACTTTCTTCAATGCAATTGCCTCCTTCCAGAAGACACAACAAAAAAACACAGCCAAGAATTCTACAGCAAAATAATTCTAAACAATTTCCTCAGAGAGATCCACAATTTCCTCACCAATTTTCCACACACATCCAAACTTTTTCCGTGAAACCACTTTCTTTTCTTTTTTTTCCCCCAAAAAATCCCTCCCGTGAATGAATTTTCAACAACTAGATAACAAATTTCTAACTCTCAGTTATCTTAAACAAAATATCTAAAATATATTTTCCCTCAACAATTTAGATATTTTTCATTCACATGCATTTAAATATAATAATACAATTTACTAATTGCAACCAATTTAAATATTTTTACTTATTTAATTACCATTTATTTTTAATAATAAAATTTACTCAATCAACATAACCAAAATTTATTTATTTATTTATTCTAAAGCCCTCACAACAATAATTCATTTAATTAAATATTTAAAATTAAATACACATTTAATCTACTAAATTAAATTTGCATAAAAATAAAATACCCAAAACAACAATGATAAAACTAAGACTAAGTTCAAACTGATGACACACTGTACTAGAGTAAAGGTATGACTAGGTAATCCGTTACTATCTCTCAATATTACTGTTGAGTAGTAGACATGCTCAGACCTGTGAAACCAGGTGAAGCTAATGTCATGTACCTGCAATTCTATAAACAAGTAAATGTCGCACATGTATACATATAGTAAATCATACACACCGTGAAGAGAGAATTGCGGAAATCATAGGGCACTCGCAAGCGAGTGATACAATACCGTTCTCTTCACCAATACAGTCACATCAAGACTAACAAAATTAAAACATCAATAATCAATAAATGAGCATACATCAATATTAATTCAAATAACAACTATGCTAATGTGAAAGCATGTTATAAATAAATAATCAGTCACAACATAATAGAAACACATAACAAAGAAAGCATTGTCGATCAAAAGATCCAAAATGGAGGGGTGTTACAATTGCAAGATCGTCTCAGGAAAGGGTGTCAACCTCAAGAGGCTTGTTGACTTCCCTCGGTGTTAGGAGTTGAAGATCGAGGTAGTAGGAAAGATTCTCGGGCGAGGGAAAATGAATTTTGGAGGATTGTAGATTCGAGGAGAGTTTTTACATAGTGAAACCAGCAACATAGGGAGCTTCCCTAGGTTGTTGGCCGAAGGTGCATGCAAGAGAGGTCTCTTAGGGCACGATATTTTAGGAAAAGGAAGCACTCACCCTCGAGGTATAGGGGAGAGGGGCAGAAAAGGTTTAACCTAGGCAGTTTTTAGAATCAGTCGGTCCCAAACAGGGAGACTAGGGGAGAATTGATTAGGAAAACAAGAAAGGCTTAGACACTAGTAAAATGTGATGGGTTGAGAAGCAACCAAAGGAAGTTAGCCATGATGGGGCATCAGATAGCATTAGGGTGCATCCATCTGAGCCAGGTCCTATCAAACCCAAGTACTATGTTTCTCAAGAGATCACGAGAGAGCTAACTGAAACACTTAGGTTTAACTTGGAAGATATGGCATTTTTTGCTAATGGTGGGGAGATAGCTACACCAAGACTCGCATGAGGCAATGGTGAGCAGAGAAATGGCAGGACAAGGTAAACATTAAGTTTTTTGGTGAACAACTTCTTGTTGATTCAGTGTGCCTCATCTAAGGTTAGGGTGGAAATTTTGAAGGCTTCGCACTTAACAATGGATGGGTATGGGTTTTATTTTTTTGCTTGGGTTGGGCGCTTTAACCCATTGGGTCACACCCTAGATAGAATGTGGATCTAGGTTGAGCTAGATAATTTTCCTTCAGAACTTTGGTCTAAAGAGGTTATGGACTAGATTGGGGGCGCTCTGGGCTCAATGATTGGAGTTGATGAAGCTGCCCTAAGGGATGAGAACAAGGGAAAGATGAGGATTCTGGTTGAGGTTGTGCCATGGAACACTTTATGGGATGAAATTGAGTTGTCCCTAAATGGGGAAAAATGGAACCAAAAAGTAAGATGAAATTGGTCCCAATGCCAGAGAACGGTTCTGAAGATGTGGGAAAGAGATGGGCTCAAATGTCAGCCCAAGAAGGACCCCAAGGGGAAGAATATTGTAGATTCAAGTGAAGGGACATCGAATGGGCTGCCTAAAGGGAACAATCAAGACAAGTTTTTTCAATCAACGGCAATAAGGGATCAAGGTGGACGGGTGAAGGACCTTCCATATACTGAGTTGGGTGGCTTGCCTATAAGTTTGTTCCCTGCGGAGAAGGAGGATCTGGTTAGTGGAGCAAATGAGATTCTGTAGGAGGAAGAAAGGGATCTGGAAAAGGAGATTAATGAATGGGAAACTATTTTGGAAGTTAGGAATGTGCTCCAGAATTTGGTTGGGGATCAGAGGGTTGAGGTTGTGGAGGGGAAGGAAGTGGTGCAGGAGTTAGATTAGGAGGAGAAGGATTGGGAGGAGGATCATAATCTTCAGCTGATTTTGTATGGTGAGAATCCATGGGAGGAGCTAGATCCATTAGAGGAGAACGTAGAAGCAGTTAAGGCCTCTGCTTCAGAGGTGAAGGTTGTGGAGGTGGTCCAAGATTCGATGGTGGAAGAAGAAGGTTTGGTCTCAGAGTCTGTTAAGCCAAGTGCGAGGAAGAAGTTAGGGGTCCTTCATTAGGGCAATGGAAAATCCACGCTAGACTATGGTGATAGGAAGTGAGTGGGTCAGAAGACGAATGAGGAGAAAAGATCTCTAGTTGGGGAGGCGGTGGGTCAGCAAAAAATAACAATGCATCTTAGATCAAGGAAGGGAGGCCCCCTTCCCAGGGGGCAATGAGGGTCATAAGCTAGAATGTTAGGGGCTTAAATGCCCCTAAAAAGCGGTGTCTTCTCAGATGCCTGGTAGATGATAAAATGGAATACATAATGCTTCTTCAGGAGACAAATTTGAATAGTGAGTTAGGAAGTCTAAAAGCAAAACTGAAAGCTTGGAATTTTTCTGTAGTTGATTCACAAGGGGCATCGGAGGGAATCATTATGATGTTGCGGGCACAGGTAATACAACTGGAGGAGGTGGTAGCAGGGAGGTGGTGGTTAGCATGCAAAGTAAAGAGTTTGGATTCAAGTTTTGAATTCTTATTGTTAAATGTCTATGGGCATGTAAGCTATGTGCAAAAGAGATTGATATGGCGGGAGATCAAAGTTTTTCTTCAATCCTAGAAGAACTCATGTTGCATCTTAGGAGGAGACTTTAATGCAATTCTGAAAGCAGAAGACAAGTGGGCTAGGGTTGGGAGAAAATTGCAATCTCTATTAGATTTCAAAGATTTTGTTTATTTGAATTCTTTGATGGATATCCAAATGGTGAATGGTACATACACTTGGACGAATATGAGGCTAGGCTTCAGTGGAATTGCAGAGAAATTGGATAGAGTTTTGTTCTTTGGAAATCTTGTTGTTTTTCCTTACACTTTGGAAGGCAGCATTCTTCCTTTCTCTAGTTCGAACCATTTTTCGATTCTATTGGAGATTGTGGGAGAACGCAAAGCTTTGAGATGTTCTTTTAGGTTTGAAAAGATGTGGCTTAGGGACCCCCTCCTCCCGCAAAAATTTAAGGAGTGGCGGAAAGAGCAACAAATGGTTGGAAATGGTTTGTTTAAGGTGGTAAGCAAGCTCAAGGGTTTAAAACAAAGGATTCGTGTTTGGAATCGGGAGTGTTTTGGTAATATTCTTGAAGAGAAGCGCCGGCTAGAATTTGAAATTGCAAAGGTAAATGATTAGGTTATGATAGCAGGGATGGGTGAGGCTTTGTTTCTAAAAGAAAAACAACTTTTAAAGGAATGGGAGGAAATCCTTGCAAGGGAGGAATTTTTTGGCGGCAGAAGTCCCGAGATACATGGGTTCATGAAGGTGATCATAATTCAAAGTTTTTTCATAACTCAACTCGAGTGAGGAGGGACATAAACAAAATTGTTGTCTACATAGAGTGGATGGCGTAATGATGGAGGGTCAATAGGAGGTTGCAAAAGTAGCTGTGGAGTTTTTTCAAAATATTCTTAATAATTGGGAGGGATTGAATAGAGTTCAACAAAGGGAGCTAGTACAAGGGATTCCTTCTTTGGTCACCCAAGAGAAAAACAAACTTCTATTGAGCCCATTCTCCCTAGAGGAAGTGCGTAAGGCTCTATTTCAACTGCATTCGAACAAGACGCATGGGCCTGATGGATACCCTGCATGTTTTTATCAGGATTTTTGGGATATAATTGGGCAGGAGGTTGCGAAAGTGCTAGAAGAATCTTAGGCTTCTGGGATGCTACTGAGGGAATTGAACAATACTTTTTTGGCCCTAGTCCCCAAAAAGGAGAAGTTGAACTCTTTGGATGAGTTTAGACCAATTTCTTTATGTAACATGCTCTATAAAATCTAGGCTAACATAATGGCGAATTGCCTGAAGAATATTATCCCATGTCTCATTTCTAAGGAACAGTTGGGATTTGTGCTTGGGAGGTCAATATTTGATGGAGTAATTATTGCTCAGGAAGGTATTCACTCACTTCAATCTAGTGGTCATCCAGGAATGTTAGTAAAGCTAGACATTCAAAAAGCCTATGACTTGGTGGATTGGTGTTTTCTTTTCAAGGTTTTGGAGGATTTTGGTTTTGAAAAATCTTGGGTGTCTTGGATCTTCGCATGTATTTCTACCCCGCGCTTCTCAATCTTGGTGAATGGAGAACCATCTGGTTTTTTTGAGATATTGTGGGGCTTGCGACAAGGAGACCTATTGTCTCCATTTTTTTATATTTTGATGGCAGAGGCCCTAAGGAGATCGTTGAGTAGGGCTATTGGGAGTAGGACTCTGAAAGGCATACAAGTAACCAATAGGCTTCTAGCACTCTCTCATCAGTAGTTTTTTAATGATACCTTATGTTTTGTGCACCCAAGACGACATGAAGCTTCCTCTCTGAGAATGATTCTACATTGCTACAAGCTTGCCTCTAGTCAACAGGTGAGTGAAGCAAAATCAGAGGTCTTTTTTTTTAATACAAAGCCTAGATTGGCGAAGCAAGTGGTGGGGGTTCTGAATTTCAAGATGGGGAAGCTACCTATGACATATTTGGGACTTCCTATAGACAAAGGGGTGTGGACTGGTCAGCAATGGGACCCTCTGATAAACAAAGTCAATAGTCAGCTATCTTCATGGGGTGGGAAGTGGCTTTCCTAGGCTGGGAGAATTGTGATGCTGAAAGCTGTGATATTGGCTCTCCCAATTTTTCTTCTTTCGTGCCTGGCCTTGCCAAACTATAAAGCATCTCAGATTAATTAGAGTATGAGGAGGTTTTTTTGGCAAGGAACTTCTGATCAGAAGAAGTTTCCATTGATCTCTTGGGAAATGATATGTAAGTCAAAAAAGGCGAGTGGAGTAGGGATTCATGACTTACTGAAGCAGAACAAAGCTCTTGGTGCTAAATTGGTATGAGGTATGTATAGGCACAATCAAGAAAAATGGGCTAGGATTCTACAATGCAATTATTTGAATGAGGATGAGGCTGAGAGTATCTTGAAGGCGGCTAATCTTCCCAATGGATCGAAAGTATGAAATTTCATGAAGGTGTCTCATCTTCTCATTTTGGAAAGCCTTACTTGGGATATTCGTGATGGGTTGAAAGCTAAATTTTGGGAGGATTCGTGGTGTTGTTTTTTGAGCTTGGATAATTGTTTGGGTTTGGATCGGTCAAAGGCTATTCTTATTCATTCCTGGGGTGAGTTTGTGCATGATTATTTAGAAGAGGTTTCGGTTGGAGGTGTGTCAGAATTTGTGTGGCGTAGGTTGGACTTAGGTATTATTCCTAGGGAGGACGTGAGGTTGCTCCAAAAGGAGTTGGAGAAAAAAATAGTGGTGATTTGGGCAGGGGTTGATAGGTTAGTGTGGGCAAACTCCTCCTTTAGGCAATACACAGCTAAAGAGGCCTATAGATCTCAATTGGTTGAGGAGGTTCCATCTTCTCTTCCTCTGCATTTATGCTAGAATAGTGCTTTCCTCCCAAAGGTTGTGATGTTTGCTTGGGTTGTAGTGAAAAGGCGTATCCTCATAGCTAATAGATTTAAATCTTTGGGGTATGTGGGCCCCTCGAGGTACATCATGTGCAAAAGGGCGGAGGAGGACACAAATCATCTACTAGTTGGTTGCACATTTTCTCAATCTTGCTAGAGGTGGTTATGTGCTTGGTTGGGGTGGAGTAGTGCTCTTCCCAATGACATCCAATCCCTCTTTGTGGCTTGGCCAATTCTGAAACAGGATTCTATTTATCGTGAGTTGTGGTTGGTTAGCCCCTCATTGGTTATCTGGGAGATTTGGAAAGAATGCAATTGTAGGTTGTTCTCGAAGAAGGCTAGGTTCTTTCCTACTTTTATCAATAGGCTAGAAGCAGGGATTGTGGAAGTGATAAATGGGAGAGTGAAGTTGAAGCAAGAGGGCGAGTGGAGATTTTATGAATGGGATGCTAATATGAGGAAAGCCTGGTTTGCTTTGGATACTCCTAAACCTGGAGTAAGAAGCTTAGATGGTAGAAAGTAAGCCAGAAGTAATGTAAAATGGGAACCTCCGAGGAAAGGATGGTTTCAAATTAATTTTGATGGTGCCTCTCGGGGTAATCTGGGGATTTTAGGACTAGGATGTTGCATATGTAATGATAAGGGAAGGTTGGTTGCAGAAAAAGCAAAGCACCTACCGATAATGACAAACATAGAAATTGAACTATGTGCTCTCATTGGTGGCTTAAAACTGTGCACGAGCCTGAAGCTAAACAAGGTTGAATTAGAAGGAGATTCAATGGTGGTTATCCAAGCTTTCAAGGAGGGGAGAATGGAGAATTGGAAGCTATAGGCCTTACTAGATAGGGCTTGTGAATTGGCTAGGGGTATCTCAGAATACAATATTAGGAATATATTTAGCTCGAAGCTAATGGGATGGCAGATAGGTTGGTAAACCTGGGTGTAGATGGGCATTTGATGTCTCGGATCTGGGATCTAGGGAAGGATGACCTGGCTAACTATATCCTTCCCCTGCGACTATCAAGTGGGTTGTTTCGGTTTTGGTGTCACCATTAAACATGGCCAGTGACATGGTCTTGGCTGGCGCAGTGAAGAAAGATGGAAGCAAAGGGTGTTTAATGAAAGAAAGGTGGTGGGAGATGAAGTGTAGTTCGTTCGGCTTCATAAATGCAAGGTCATGTTGAAGGACGAAGATGTGTTGGAGTTCGGGGTTGATGGGACACCAAAACCGATGGAGACATCATGGCTATATTAACTCTGGTATTCATCATTTCTCCACCTCAAGGATGGAGACGCCAGTGTGTCTTCCATCTACAAGAAAGTTATGGGGTTTCTATGGGCGTATTCGACATGGGAGGCTAAAATCAGTGTTCAGAGATTGGGATGAGTTGGTTTTGGGGGCGGTGGAGTTGATGTTGGGTCAGGAGTTCATGAATTCAACAGAGCACTAGCAGATGAATGCAAAAATATCGCAGTCTGATTTTTGGTTGTGCTCTTAGACTTAGAGGTGCCAAAGGTAATGGTTTTTCTCATGGCGCGGAAGTTGGTTTGGGAAAGTCTGCTAGAGGGCGCCATGGACATGGTGATAATTGCAAAATTGGGTGTGGGAATCCCTCAACTTCGTGACCTGCATCATGCTCTCCTTCTGGGTGTGTGGGTAAGCATTATCCCTTTATCCTAGATATTAAAGGTGAGGCTTTGAGGAGGCACTGTGATCAAGCTCGGTGTGGGCTGATCTTCCTGAAACATCACTTGTTCCTAGAGCCATCTGGAGGGGTGGAATGACGTCACATCTTCAAGGATCTACTGCTTGCAGAAGGCATGCTTATGGAAGATTAACTGGTCTATAGGGGTATAGTGTTATGTTTTATCGCTTAGTTTTTTGGGTTGTTTGCAACTGTCTCCCTTGTAGCTCAAATGTGAAATCTTGTATGGGGTGGTCGGTTGTTCGGTGGGCTGGTTTTTGTGGTGTTTTGAAAGCTAGGTGTGTTCGGTTGGAGTAGTCTATGGGATGATGTTGGGGATGGTTGGGGATTTTGATAGTATCTAGAATGCAATGTATCATCTTTTTGAAATCAAAAAAAATATATTCACGAATCAAAAAAAAAAAATCATTGAATGTACAAAATAAAAGACCTCTCATTAGAAATTGTAAGACTATGACTATATATTATTATATAACTTTTCTTTTTGCATGATGTGAGCCAATCAACTTTGACTCACATATTACAAATCCAATATTAAATAAGAGATCTTGTCAAACTAAATTGTGTATATTTTATTATTTTCAAAGCCAAATTTGATTGCTCTAGATAAATCATTTATCTATCTTTTGACATTTGAATAGGTTTTATTCTTTGACAAATAGAAATGCAAATAATTTAAAATAAATATTTCAATACAAAATAAATATTAAGTGTATTAATGTGTTTTATTGGGTTGTACTATAATGAATTTCAAAGATATTTATTTAATTAAATTCAAATTAAAAAATTGATATTTAATTTTTTAATTTATTTATTTATTTTATTTTAGTAATATACAATTATATTATGAGTAATATTTTTTATAAATTATATTTTTTTCAATAAAATTTTTAAATATATAAATTTAAAAATAAAGATAAAATAATTATTTATAATTTTTATGTGTAGATAAGTAACTTTGATTTTGGGCAGAGGGTCTAGCTTGATTGTCATTGCAGTTTATAATTTATAGGAGTAGCTACCTCATCAGTCTAAAAAAAAAGAAATATTGATTTTCAAATTTTTTAAACTAAAAGAGGGGTAAACATTTATTCAAATAAAAAAAGAGCAATGCAAAGCAAGGGCATTACACAACCCTATCAATCTCAACTAATCTCAACTAATTGGTCCAACTTTTGTGACAAATTTGGGGGTAATTGACCCCTTTCTACAATATTCCAATCTTGCAAATGATTAGAAGTCCATTTAGCCAAACAATCCACAACCCTATTCCATTCTTAAGGAATATAACAGAAAGAAACAAAATCCAAGGAAGCACACATATTAAGAATATGTTTTATAATAATAGCCAATATCCAAGGAAGCACACAGATTAACAATATGTTTTATAATAACAGCCAATTGCCAACTGACATCCTCTAACTGTTGCCTCTTGAGCAAAGTCACTACCACTTGAGAATCAAATTCACAAATATTTTGTCTCCACCCAAGAGCACAACCACGCTCCACAACACATAAAATGGCAAGAGCCTCCATCACATTGTTAGTATACCAACCCTTATAAACAAAAAAGATAAACTCAACAGTCCTAGAACTAGTCTGCCCAATACCACCAATACCAACATGACTAGGATTTCCATGAGAAGACTCATCTGTGTTGATTTTCAACACAACCTGAGGAGGAGGTCACCAATGCCCCTCCATATTTAAATAGATAGAGATTTTTTTTTACATAGAGACTATTTATTTATATATTTGATATTTATGATTTTTATATGTAGATGAGTGGTGTTTACTTTAAATACCATTACTATTAAAGACAACACTCTATCATGACAACATCTATTCACCACTCAATACATAGATAAGAGATAAAGCAAATTATTACATTATTGAATAATAATAATATCCAATATTATTATTGAATTTTAGGATTGTCTTTGTTATTATTATTGAATTTTGGGGTTGTCTTTATTGATAATAATAATATCCAATATTTATTCCATGCATCCAAAATGTTGGATAGTCTCTTCAACATAAAATAAAAATAAAATAAAAAAATTTTAAAAAAATGGTTGGTTAGTCAATTGGCTCTTATCTCAAAGCTAAGCGAGAAGAGACGTTGCTTCTGAAACATGACTTTGAATGGTCTTCAATAGATAAAGTGTGTGAGATGTGAGAGAAATGAAATATCCTTCTTTCCTAGAACCTTCAACAAAGGAAGGCATCCCAAACAAATCAGGTGCCCTGTTTTACTTGCCCAGAAAAAATATTTATGTTTGCAAGGAAAGCCATAACAATAATTTGTGAATGGAAAAATCAATGCTGAAACGCACTCAAATTCCATGCATACCAAGAATTAATTGGGATAATAGAAATTGGTATGCTGGCAGTAGCATCAAGCCAATTTCTTGTGGTTATGGGGCTAATTACAATTTCAAAGGGACCTCTGTTAACCTTCCCCTGCATTCAGTTTTGAAACCCATTTTGTTTACTGCAAAAGGCCCAGTCAAATCTAATAAAAGAGGTCTGTTGTGGGTGCATGTTATCAGAGCTACAAGGTAAGAAAGTGTTGATTGATCCCACAAGAACGTTTCTTTTTGTCTGAACACATCTACTGGCATTATTTTTAGAAGTCTCAGTATTTTTGAATGTTATCACAGTTCTTCAGATAAGGGAGGAGACGATGCCCCTGATCAAAGCAAACATTCTAATAGTGTATTTTCTGTGTAAGTCATTCAATGAATCAACTCTGTACTGAATTCTCAAACTACTTGTTCACAATGGAGACATCTATGTTTGGATAAAAGAGTAATAATATTGTTAAATGTTTCTGAATTAGATTGTGTCAGTATTTTTACATCAATGTTCCGGATCACATTCTGGGATCCATATAGTAGAGAGCATAAGGAGTAAAATGAAAAGTTGCGATCAAAGGAAGGAGGAGGGAGATGAGAGAGGTTGGAACAAGAAACAAAGCAAAAAGATGGACTAATTGACCACAGGACTAGAAAGCAAAAACAAGGGAATAATATGAAAGAAAGGTAAAAAGATCTAATAAAAAAAGAGAAAATTGGAAAGAAATACCAAGAAACTAAAAAGAGAGAAACAAAAAGAAGTAAATCTATATGCATGTTATTTGAATTATGTCAAAATTATACTAAAAGAAAATAGAAGGCGAATATGAATATTGCAAAATACTATTAACTAGAAAATAAAATAACTTACTAATTTATGATAGAAACGAAGTAAAAAAATGTTAATATAATATGTATCATAAAAACATATGCATAAAAAGAATGACAATTAAATAAATATGGGATTGAATTACAAATCAAATGATATGAAATATAATGTAAAATAATATATTTAATGACAATTAAATAAATATGGGATTGAATTACATATCAAATAATATGAAATATAATGTAAAATAATATATTCAAATATATTATTCCACTTTTTTGCTTTGTTTCTTGTGCCGATTCTCTCACCTTCCTTTTTTTTATGCAATTCTTGGTCTGCAACTTTTCATTTTACTCTTTATGCTCTCTACTATCTTGATGATGGATGACAGAGTATGATCTGAAACGTTGATGCAAAAATACTGACACAATCTAATCCAAAAACATTTAGCAATAATCTTCATGGATTGTGAAAATCTGCTATCACTAAGAGAAATAATAGTCATGTTATTGCTGATAACAAATAGGTGTTTTTTTCTCCTGTTGTGTTATTGCTGTTTCTCTACTTTTTGTCTGTTTTTATCATTTGCATATCTCATGGTATTCAATCGTCTATCTAATGAATGTTGCATCTTTGTGAAGGGGTCTGGACCTTTTAAAACCCATTTTTATCTTTTACAATATATAAATATGTTGTACACTGGTCATAACTACTTCTGGATTAGATTGTGTGATGGTTTTTTTCAACAAAATTTAGGATCACATTCCATGATCCATCATCATCATCTTTTTGCCTCTAATAGCATTTTATTATTTTGATGATAATTGATGGAAAAATCTATCACACAATCTAATCCAAAACAATTATGACAAATTTTAGAAATCTGTAATCTTGTACATGTTCAGATTTGCAGGTATAATTGGGTATCTGATTAGACTGGGGATCTTAGGAATGCTTTACAGGGAGAAAAAGACTTATGAAAAAATTGAAGGTAAACAAACAGAGAAAAAGTCATCACTACTATAACGTTTTGTCTGGTTTAATATATAAAAGATTCAAGCATTTTGATACAGAGAAAATAGAGAATGTCGTGGAAATTGTAGAGGAAGTAGCAGACTCTCTGAAAGATGTTGCAGAGGTGACCGAAGAGATAGCTGAAAAAGTTAAAAGGCGGTCCAGAGAAGGGGGATTTCTTTATGAGACAGCCGAAATTGTTGATGAAATCTCAGAAAAAGTGGGCATGGATACCCAAATTGTGGAGAAGGAAGTAGAAAAAGTATATCACATAATATTATATTTTCATTCAGTTCACTAATTCATTAGCAAAGCAGTAATTCAATGGCATATATAATTGTATATGGTTTATACGTGGCTGCAGATAAAGAAGACAATAAAGACCATGGATGAAAAAGTGGGCAAGGCAGAAGATGCTGTAAAGGATATTGCAGAAATAATATCAGGGGAAGCTAGTAAGGAGCATGACAAAGACATGGATACAATAGAGAATTCATCCATCTTAATAGTAGAAACTGACAAAGACAATCAATCAATGGATTCAGTTGAGGTCGTTTCAAAATCTAATTTTGAGGATGTTGGTTTTAAGGAATTGTTGAGGAGATTCACATGGTTGCTTTTCTGGGCAAGAAAATTGTCACCCAAGATATTGGGCATGATATTCTTTGTGATTTTTCCTTTTGCGAGCAAGTAATTGGCACATCTGCAACCTGCTATTATCGCTTGATTTGATTTGTTTTGTCAGTTCATATCTCATGGTACTCAGATTGTTTATCTAATAACTGTTGCATCTTTGTAAAAGGGTCTGAACCTTTCAAAACCTTTTTTTTAACAATATATAAATATATAAATATGTTGTACATTGATCATAATTGTTTTTGGATTAGATCGTGTGACAGCTTTTTTTCAACCATGAAAAACTATCACACAATCTAATCCAAAAACAATTATAACCAATTTCTTAAATTGTAAAATCTGCAATCTTTCAATTTTATGTTGTACATGTTCAGAAATGCAGGTATAATTGGGTATTTGAATAGACCGTCAAAGGGGATTGTAGGAGTGCTTTACAGGGAGAAACAGACTTCTGAAAAAATTGAAGGTAAACAAACAGAGAAAAAGTCATCACTAATATAACGTTTTGTCTGGTTTAATGAAACAGACTTCTGAAAAAATTGATGGTAAACAAACAGAGAAAAAGTCATCACTACTATAGCGTTTTGTCTGGTTTAATATATAAAAGATTCAAGCATTTTGATACAGAGAAAATAGAGAATGTTGTGGAAATTGTCGAGGAAGTGGCGGACTCTGTGAAAGATGTTGCAGAGGTGACCGAAGAGATAGCTGAAGAAGTTAAAAGGCGGTCCAGAGAAGGGGGATTTCTTCATGAAACAGCCGAAATTGTTGATGAAATCTCAGAAAAAGTGGACACGGATGCCCAAATTGTGGAGAAGGAAGCAGAAAAAGTATACCACATAACATTCTATTTTCATTCAGTTCAATAATTCATTAGCAAAGCAGTAATTCAATGGCATATATAATTGTATATGGTTTATATGTGGCTGCAGATAAAGAAGACAATAAAGACGATGGATGAAAAAGTGGGCAAGGCAGAAGATGCTGTAAAGGATATTGCAGAAATAATATCAGGGGAAGCTAGTAAGGAGCATGACAAAGACATGGATACAGCAGAGAATTCATCCATCCCAATAGTGGAAACTGACGAAGACAATCAATCAATGGATTCAGTTGAGGTCGTTTCAAAATCTAATTTTGAGGATGTTGGTTTTAAGGGATTGTTGAGGAGATTCACATGGTTGCTTTTCTGGGCAAGAAAGTTGTTACCCAAGATATCGGGGGTGATATTCGTTGTGATTCTTCCTTTGCCGAGCAAGTAATTGGCACATCTATAACCTGCTATTATCACTTGATTTGATTTGTTTTGTCAGGTCATATCTCATGGTACTCAGATTGTTTATCTAATAACTGTTGTATCTTCGTAAAAGGGTCTGGACCTTTCAAATTTCGTTTTTATTTTTTACAATATAAAAATATGCTGTACATTGGTCATAACTGTTTTTTGGATTAGATTGTGTGATAGTTTTTTTCAACAAAGTTTTGGATCACACTCACCATCTATCATCATCATCTTCTTGTCTCTAATAGCATTCTATCATTCTGATGATAGATCATGAAATATGATCTGAAACATTGATGGAAAAAACTATCACACAATCCAATCCAAAAACAATTATGACTAATTTCATTGATTGTGCAAATCTGTAATCTTTTAATTTTTTATGTTTTACATGTTCAGATTTGCAGGTATAATTGGGTATCTGATGAGACTGTCAAAGTGGATATTAAGAGTGCTTTACAGAGAGAAAAATACTTCTGAAAAAATTGAAGGTAAACAAACAGAGAAAAAGTCATCACTACTATTAACGTTTTGTCTGGTTTAATATATAAAAGATTCAAGCATTTTGATACAGAGAAAATAGAGAATGTTGTGGAAATTGTCGAGGAAGTGGCAGACTCTGTGAAAGATGTTGCAGAGGTGACCGAAGAGATAGCTGAAGAAGTTAAAAGGCGGTCCAGAGAAGGAAGATTTCTTCATGAAACAGCCGAAGTTGTTGATAAATCTCAGAAAGAGTGGACACAGATGCCCAAATTGTGGAGAATAAAGTAGAAAAAGTATACCACATAACTTTATATTTTCTTTCAGTTCACTAATTCATTAGCAAAGCAGTAATTCAATGGCATGTATGATTGTATATGGTTTATATGTGGCTGCAGATAAAGAAGACAATAAAGACGATGGATGAAAAAGTGAGCAAGGCAGAAGATGCTGTAAAGGATATTGCAGAAATAATATCAGGGGAAGTTAGTAAGGAGCATGACAAAGACATGGATACAGCAGAGAATTCATCCGTCCCATTAGTGGAAACTGAAAAAGACAAACAACCAATGGATTCAGTTGAGGTCGTTTCAAAATCTAATTTTGAGGATGTTGGTTTTAAGGAATAGTTGAGGAAATTCACATGGTTGCTTTTGTGGGCAAGAAAATTGTCACCCAAGATATTGGGGGTGATTTTCGTTGTGATTTTCCTTGGTGAGCAAGTAATTGGCACATCTATAACCTTACTATCACTTGATGGCGTCATTAACGTCATGATGATGAATTGCAGCAGCGTTGGATTGGTAAAACTCAGTGGGAAGGGATTGTTAATACCTACTCAAATCTATTTGAAAAAGAAAAAAAAAATCCAAAATTCATTGTTGAGTCTTTATTAGATAGCCGATAGGCTATATAGTGTGAACTTTTAGCCCTGTCAACGCCACTAAACAACTCTTAGAATTGCTGTTAAACTTCAAATGAAATCAGATCTCCCCGAATCATATCCGATTTCTTTGTGTCATGCGTGTAAACAGCTTTTAATTTGCAACCAATATTTTTCATTTAGAGGCATGCAAAAACACTATCTCGAGCTCAAGGATCCAGCAGCTTTAAACCCCCGATATTTTTTAGATATTCTTTCACTTGTCATAAATAGATTGAAGTACCAAATGCACATAGACCATTTTTAAGAAATTTCTGCTTTGATGGGGTTCCGTAAAATTTTGCCTGCAAACTCTGCCCATTTGTTTTCATCGGCATCCTTGACAACACAACACAATTTGTGCAAAATCTTTAGGTAAATCACTTGCCATGGTTTCAGTGAATTTGTTTTGGGGAATATGTACATGCAGGATCATTTTTTGTTGTGTTTTATTTCATTCTAAAAATAATTATGTTTGTATCTGTAAAATGAAGGCACTGGTTCAGTAATTTCATCTGTGGTTGTTCCACCTGCAATTGTAGGAGCTCCACCAACAGAGTCTCTGTTCATGCCCATAGCATTTACAATCTTGGGTTTCTGAATTTTGTACAAATTGTTAGGTTTGCAGAGGGGAATGGAAAGCCATCTATATTGCTACCCGAACCGTTAGCTTGGCCCATCATAGGAAACATGCATCAATTGGGGGAGCACCCTCACCGTTCTCTTCGGGACCTTACTAAGCAGTACGGTTCCATTATATTTTTGGAGATTGGGTTCTGCTCCTACTGTGGTGGTCTCTTCCTCTGTGATGGCCAAAGAGTTTTTAAAGGCCCATGATTTGGTTTTTGCCATCAGGCCTGAATTTGCTGCTTCAAAATATGTAGCTTATAATGAAAGGAATGTGGGTTTGGTTCCTTATGGAGGTTACCGGAGGCACATGAGGAAAGTCTGTGTCACATGGAGTTGCTGAGTGCCGAGAGAATTGAGAGTTTTAGGTCTGTACGAGAGGAGGTCTCTTTGGCGGTGAAAGTCATCTGGGAGAAGAGCGAGCATCTCTCATTCCATCTATAATTTGGAGGACACTGGCTGGCACTAAATTTTCTGAAGATGATGATTTGGGAAGCAAGTAGCTTAACAGAATGGTACACCAAGTCTCTAGTATGATCAAAGCTTTCAAAATTGGAAACTTAATTCCTTCCATTGCTTGGATTGATGAGTTGAGTGGTGTAAATGGGAAGATGAAGAAGGCCCACAATTTCTTTCATGCAGTTGTTAAGAAGATTATAGATGAACACATGTAAGAGGGCAGGCACAGGGAAAATCAGGAAAATGAAGACCATACTAAGGCCCTGGTAGATGTAGTTCTCGAAATGGCACAAAATGAAAATTAAATAAAAATCATGGGAGAACACATTAAAGCAACAATTTTTGTATGCTGATCTTCCCCCCTTCTTTTAATTGACATTTGCTTGAATCAGTTAACTTCTTTAATTTATTTCATTTCATTATTGAGTACTTATTATTAATTGTTTAATTCGATCACATGCAATTAGAATTTGTAGTCCATCCGTGCACAAACATTTATTCTCTAACATATTAACATACATATAATTTTCTATCGGCATAATCCTTGAACCTCCTTTAGGTGCAAATGCCAGTTGTATGGGATGTCTTATGGTTGGCAAATATAACCTTGGGAGCATTAGACCTCCTTGGAAAATATTTAAAAAATAATCTAAATACATAGCCATCGTTTGGATAGTTTTTCACAAGATAAAATGGGTAAGAATAAACAATTTTAATAATGTTACAAATGATTTTTAACCTTTGTGAATTGTATTCAAAAAATATATTATAAAATAAGGGTTAGGCTTTTCTAGCACATAGTTTTTTGAGTGTTAACATGTAGATTGCTCAAGCCTTGCAAAGAAATCTTCAAAGTCAAGTGAAAGAATTTGTTTTGTTTGGAAAGTAGAGTTCATCCATATGATTCAAAGGATATGGAAGAAGGATGATAGATCAACAATACAATTTTGAGAATATTGTTGGGGGTTAATTCTCAATATGTTTTCTAATATGAGTGATAATTATAAGATGGTAAAGTAGAAGAAACCCAAGCAACAATACAAGGAATATTGTTCTATTAATTCAAAAAAATTGGAGATGGACCACCTCCAAAGCCACTTTGCTTGCACCTAGATCCACAAAAATATACTGAAAATAATCAAAAACTTAGAGTGAGTGAAAAAAGACTTGTCAATTTAGCATTTCTATCTTTTCAAATATAGAATTTGTAAGGCTCATTTATTTTGTGATTGCATACATTGTGCCTATAGACTCATTATAGATTTGACACCCACTTTAATTATAGGGTGTTGTTCAATTTGGTTATACTCATTGATTACTTTGTCTTTTATGTGATATTTGTAGATGATTCTAGTATTAATCAAGATTTAAATACTTATGCAAGATTTTAAAGTTCGCGACTTATGTAGTTTATTTGATTAATTTAAATGTTATTATTTTGATGTTGATTTTAACATTATTAAAATTAAGCATATTTTTTATTCAATATTGGAATGATAAGGGATTTGTAACAACCTAAAAAATGTAACCTCAAAAATTCTTAAGCATTAACCAAAATAAATATCCTAATGCTTACAAAAAGATACAAGATAAACTTGTAAAATCCCCATCTTGGGCACAACAATTTTTTTTTTTTAAACAATGCACAACTACCAACTTAACCAACCAAGCATTTTCCATATAGATTAGGAGTGTTAACTTCGATAACTGAACATTCACCATGGTAATGGCAATCCATGTCACACTTATATTCTTACCCTCAAAGGTGTTAAGCTCATACAACTAGGGTCATTCCTAGACCTATGACCTAAGCCTCGAAGGTAAATGATGACCCTACCTACATATCCCCTCGTGGGAATCAGAGGCATCATAGTTCGCCCCACAATGATAGAGGGATTTCAATCTCACCTCTTGTATGATATCTATTATCTCAACTTAACCCATAACTATTAATTTAGTACATGTAAGCTATCAACATAGTCAATTATAATGTAATGATAATAATTTGCCATCAAGTGTTGGGTCCATACCAAACATTACCAACCTTAGTGTATGGCATTCACAATATTCACAAGGGGCATATCATACCATAATCCTAAAGATCATACATAATGTAAGTCACGAGCATACCTCCATATACACGAGCTGACTAGCTTGTACACGTCACTAGTATAACAATGACTGGATCATACACAAATCATAAGTATAATGATGATTAGCTCATGTGTACATCACAAGTACAACAATGATTGTTTCATAACCATATCACATTTATATTAGTGATTGGCTCCAACATATATCACAAATACACAGTGACAAGCTCTAACCATACATCACAAATACACAATAACAAGCTCCAACATACAACACAAATACATAGTCACGAGCCCCAACATACATCACATCCACACTAGATGGTTAACACAACACACTAGCTAACACATGTCTATAATGCATCCCAAATGAAAGAATATCGATGCATTGCACACTACACCATGGGTCCATCCTTTCCACCGATCTTTTGCACCATTGGAAAAATGGGAAGAGGATTTAGTGCATCTCATACTACACTGCGGGTTCATCCTCAACCCCACAAGGCTAAGTATATAGTCTGACAAGTGGTAGGGGATTCGGTGCATCCCATACTACACCATGGGTCCATCCACTATCCCAAGGGTTTCCCCAAGTAGTGAACCTACCAAACTCGGTGGATTCCGACTTCAATAGCCTATAAGCCACTGACGACAAGTCTGTCCACCCAAGAAGACATAGCTCCCGACATATACCACCTTACATGACCTTAGTGATATTGTCAGCTATCTTCTTCACAATCCTGGGTAACACTTGGCATTGGTCACTTCTGTGCATGCCAGTGACTGCCAGTGAACCATCTCAATATGCAGTTAGCCCCGAATTACCATTATCCACAAAGATGGGTCCCTACCCATGTAACCGCTATGGTCGTATCATAACCAGGGTAGTCTGCTACCTTCACCTCTGTGAACCAGGTGAATGTTGACTAATCCCTAGCAGTAGCCCAGACATTGGTCATTGGCACGGTCTAATGACTGTCTGTCACTGCTCAAATATCTCGGAGGTTCACTCTTGGGTGGGTCATATGTAACATGAATCACAATCTCAATCCACAGATACAAGGGCCTATACATAAAGATCTCTAGATATGGAATTAAATTACACATACACATAAGAGATACATGGAATCAACACATGATGGACTTTACCTAACTTATACATATAGTCAAATACCCATTATAAAGTAGTAAATCTTCGCTTATTATATAAAATCATATTATGTATTAAATACACAATATTAGATTCCCTTAAAACTTGTCCATACCCATCTGGTACTCATTCAGCCTCAAACTAAAGCCTACTAAAGGGAGAAGGTCAAACCAATTAGGGACAACCCCAACCCTTGGAGTTCCCCCCCAAGCCCTCCCCCTACAGACTTGAAGTCACATGGGCATCCTTCACCCAAGAACTACCTATGTTCCCACTTCCAAACAGGTCAAAGTCACACGTAGTTCTCCTCACAAGGTTTCTCTCAAGCCTCACAAGGTTTCTCTCAAGGAGCCTACACTTGGAATTCCAACGTAGAAATCCCTCATACAATTAATAAACAAGGGTAATATGATTTTCCACCCAAGGGAGTTCACTAATATTTCCAAACACGTCGAGGTTTTGATTATCTTACCCAAAATATGTAAGTGGACTAGGTTTTGTCAAGAATGTTGTTATCTCAGATATATCTCCCAAAGCATGTAGATCTAGATCCACAACTAGGTATGAGGTTGTTAGGAAATCTTAATTCCATCTAAGGATAGAACATTAATAAAGTATACATATCCCTATAAAGTAGTAGTCAAATATTTTTATCATGCATCCATAATGCAAGAATCCTTGTTAGGGATCCAAGTGAGGTCCCACCTTACATAGATCTATAAATCCAATATCATTCATGACATCCCCTTAGATGAGGCACAACATACATCAAAAAGGCCCCATTAAATCCTAACTGAACTTTGAAAGACATATGTTATTAATTACAATCTTGTGTTAAGCATAACCCATGTTTGAGTCATACCTGAGACAATTGGCGACACTATGGTCAACATATCTTCATATATAGATATACACTACATACTGATAGTAATAATATTATTCTTAGCCTTTTAGTTTCATTACCTTATGGTGTAACTCATTATTTCTATAATAGCTTGGTTCTCAAACTAGATAACTATTCATACTTTCCATTTAAACTAAACCTGACCTTAATGATCATTAGTAGGGTATCAAAAGATGTTACCTAAGATTTATCTCATAACTCAATCTTGTCAACATTGTCAAATTAATGATAGTTGCCTTCCATTTGGTATACAATTTGTATTACACTTCATTATAGGTAGAATAATAATTTCAATATCAATGTTCACATATTTAAGAGATTGATAGACCTCATGTAGTCGTACAAAGCGTTTACCGAATTACAACATTAAGGATATGTTCAGTAAATCATAGTTGTAGGACCATTAAATGGAGTCACCATTACTTACAATATTAAGCAACCAAGCACCAAGGCTCATATTAATTATATATGCTTCGTGGTTCATATTATAAGGTTATTCTACAGTTAAGTATTTGATCTAGGACTCTTTTCCATAGTCTTTAAAACTATTGTCTTCAAGACAAATATATCATGTAAACTATAGTGCATTATCAACTATGAGAAGGCATGTAATGGTACTTATAAACTTGTTTAAGCCTAACCGATACCTATGTCATGCTCGAGGTAGTGCAACAATATCTTTGTTAGATCATCATATGAAGTTACACCCATCAAATTTGGTACTTCTAATAGTCATAGGACCATACAAATTCTCCAAAAATAGAGGTTAACATACTTCCCCTCAGACAAGCCTCCCTAACCCCAATCTAGTTATTTAGGATGAATTATACACTAAGATATTTCAACATATTATAAATTCTATATTAGGATAATCCTTATGTTTGAAACATGATAATGGTATTCTTATTACCATCATGAAATGAATCATTATATGTAAATGTATGACTTATTAATTAAGATAAATTTGAGTCCCTCAGTTCAAGATTAATTAATCTTGATACACTATATATTTCAGTTAACATAAAATTCTAGAAGACTTCTTATAACAACATTTGTGCTTAGACAAGGCACCTAGACTATTGACAAAATTTCGTAAAGGTAGATCATACGCAAAGAATGAATAAACTATCTAATGCTTCATTTAGACAGCCTAAATCAAATAGATCCATTTATCGTAGTTGCAAGATTGAATAATTTTAGAGTTAAATACTATCTTATGAATGTAACGATGAAGGAGGGTACTCATCTCTGGGTGGGGATATCTGATGTAACTAATAAAGCGAGAGTAAAAGTTCCTTCCATCGCTCACCCTCATTTCTATGATGGGAGAAAAGAATCCAACATCCAACAATCCCTTTGTGCAAGGCATCAATTTCACCCAAATTGTTCAAACTTCATCTGGGTAGATGCTTGAGGCATATCAAATCCTTTGGCAGCTATCATTGCTATTTTTTTTTCTCTAATTTGAGTACCACCGCTGAGAGAAAAAGAGAAGCTCTTCTTTGGCACAGACAGGGAGAATGTTGGCGATAGTAATGGAATGTGGCTTTATACTTGCAAATTGCATTTGCTTGATAGTTTCTAAAGACTTTTTAACAAATTTATTTCGCGCATATCCTACAGTCTCTGTATTTCATGAGATCCTGTTTTCTTCTCCTCCTCAAGCCATTATCTTCCTTTCCTCTCACTGATCCTCACGTTCCCTTCCATTCTTTGCTTGACTTCTCCTTTTTCTTGCAATTTTCTTCTCTCGCGTGCTCTCTACTTTTCTTTGGTGTCATTCTTTGCATTCCTTTTTCCCCACGCATTATCGGTCTCTACTTTCTGAACTTGACTGAGCAAGTAAGGGAGTTGGGGGAGCTTTTAATAGCTATTCTCCTCTTTTTCCACATGCCCTCTAAATTTTTGGTGGACAGGATAATGGAATACCATACCTACATTAATGGCAGGTCTCCCTTTTCTTCCTGTGCCCTCTCCTCATAAATGGGTGTCTTCTACTTCATGTATTTTTATTTATTTTCTAACTAAGGGAGAGGAGCCGATCGTGGGACAGGGTCCCATAGCTGGTATAGCTATGGACAGCCTGGGGCCCATCGGTGGGTAATTTTTATACCAATAAAAATTTCAAATTTCCTTTCAAATATGATATGACATTCATATTAAATTCACAGTATGTCCTATCATAGGTTGACTTTTTTGTTGCCACCTTCTCAATAATGGGTGAATGCAAGTGGACATTTATTTTCCTATTTCACAATATCAAGTGAATGCATAATGATAATCTTATTTCCACAATATAAATAATTTTTGCCACCTTCCCAATAAAAGGTTGTTGTGAAGGGATATTTTATTAACCAAAATATAAGTCTTCTTGCATTAAAAGTGAGTTGACATGTACATAAGACATTGTCAAGTGATTTGATTCCAAATATATTTGAACAAAATACATTTCAACATGTCCCATTTCCCATATTCTTTTTACTATCAACTGGTTCCCGATGTCCATAATAACCAATCTTTTTTTTAATTTGCCTGCAAAATTGAAAAACATGAACTCTCAGGCTCACTATGCATTGCAAAATTTATTTACAAATCCACTAAAAAACAATAATCATAAAAAAAAATTAAAACTGGTTACAATTCAAAAACAAACTTAATATCACTTCAAATCACCAACCACAAATCCTACGTACCCATTAAGCTATCACTTCTACCATTAATCCATTGAATGCAGATCAAATTCCCTCCCATAATTCAAATTAATCCACTTGCTACCAATTCAAATTCAACAAACCTATTTATGCAAGCAATCCTCATTTGTGCGATGCAAGTTACACATTACAGTTTATTCAAATTTTTCAAATTTCTCACTTTCTGTTGCATGCTCCTGAGCGACGATGACCTCCTCCAAATCGATGCGCTCTCCTCCTTCAGCTCTTTCGGTAAGTCATTTCCATAACCATCCTTTATGCTGTCATCGGCCAGTCTCCCTTTAAGCTCTGTTATGGTAGAAATATATGCTACACAAAATGATACATATCCACGTATGTTTCCCACAGCCCTATCCATTTTCATGAAACTTACACATTTATCTATATCTGCTATATCCCTGTTCATTTTAATGAAACTTACACATTTCTCTCCCCCTATATATATAGTATATTTGCAGAGATAGATAGATACGTAATTTGAATGTAAATGAACAAGGTATAAATTGAATGTACATACCTATATTTGTTGATGAACTGTTCAGTAATATACTAATTTCAAATTAGCTATCTATCTATCTCTGCAAATATATATATATAGGGAGAGAGATATGCGTAAGTCTCATTAAAATGAACATGGCCATATATATTGCAGATATAGATAAATGCGTAAGTTTCATGAAAATGGATAGGGTTGTGGGAAATATATATATATATATTTGCAGAGAGATAGATAGATAATCTAATTTGAATGTAAATTAACAAGGTATGTATATTTCTATTTTGCAAATTGAAATTAATATATTACTGAACAGTTGATCAACAAATATAGGTATCTACATTCAATTTATACTTTGTTCATTTACATTCAAATTAGGTATCTATCTATCTCTGCACATATATATATATATATATATATATATATATTGCATAGTCAAATTTATATATTACTGTACGGTTCATCACCAAATATAGGTATGTACATTCAATTTATACCTTGTTCATTCACATTCAAATTAAGTATCTATCTATCTCTGCAAAGTGACTGTATGTATGTTCTCATTTACATTGAACCTAATTAGATTTATGCTTTGTTTGTTCAATTAAAGTGACTGTAAATATCGGCCCCTATCCCTTACAGTCAACTATCATAATGGCTAACTCCTACTTATGTTACTATGTTGTTTGAGAAATGGTACTAACATAAGTAGGACTCAACCATCATCAAAGTTAGCTGTAAGGGAGAGGGGTCGATATTTACACCACATCAAAACACTCTTACCCTGCAGTGCATGCAGTTAGAACTTAGATACATATATACATACATATATAAAAGTTGCATAATGCCAGCTCGACTGTCAAGGGACGTGGCATAAAAAAATTACTCGACTGGGACGCTGATGACGTGGACCCCTTGCTCAAAGTTATCCTACCCACCATCGATTACATTCAACTTAATTAGATGTATGATTTGTTTGTTCTTCAATTGTACTAACAATATGCGAAGAATATCTCAAACAACATTATGAAACATTAACACAACTTGAAACAGCAGTATGATAGAAATATTTGAAACCCTTTATTGTCTTGCAAAGTTGTTAGAAGATATAAATTTTTGTATCATGCTATTGTTGCAAGTTCATATATATGTGTATCATAATGTTGTGTCAATTATATGCATGGTTAGCTTGTTCTTCAATTATAGTCAATAGTAAATGTATGGATTCGTTGTTTCAGTCGGTATCATTATTTTCAATATTAAGTGTATGTTGTTTACTAATCACTGTGTTGGTTCAATACAGAGGAAGATAAATGCGCAAACAAATATCAGGCAATCTTCAAGGAGGAAGCCTCCACAAAAGCGGAGCCGGACAACTATGCCCACACACAAGAGAGGTGTGCATCTGCCACATAGCGATGAGGAGGATGTTGTCATTCATGTTCACTAGCGAACTGAAGAACCAAGTAGTGAGGAGGAGGTAGAAATTATTTTGGAACAGCCAACCAAATCTGTAGTGCAAGCTAACCCAGCTGTATCAACCAAAAAGGTTACACCAAGGCGTGAATGGACCCAGGCTGACATGGACCATGCCCTTGAAGATGTCGAAGACTACGGCTGGTCAACTAGAGGTGCAACAAAAAAGTGGGGTATTCCTACCTCAACATTGTCCAATTGGCTAGGTGGTATGACCACTACAAAAAGGAAAGGGCCCCCAATAGTCCTAACTGAGGAGGAAGAGTCATTGATCGTCGAATGGTGTAAGGAGATGGTTGATGTTGGCCAAGGTTTTGAGATCGTCAATCTAAAAATGGAAGTGGCCCAAATATGCGAAACAAGGAATAATCCCTTCAAGAATGTGCTTCCTGGCAAGTCATGGTGGACAGGATTCAAAAGAAGGCATCCTGATCTCTGCTTGAGAACAGCCCAAGGTCAAGATAGAGACCGTGCTATAAATCTGAGGCAACTGGTTGTAAGTGCTTTCTACGACACTTTGGAGAAGGCATATACAGGAGGTAACTATGGACCATAAAAGATTTAGAACTGTGATGAGACAGGGCTGCAAGCTGGCCAGAACGGTAACATGAAGGTGCTTGCCATGAAAGGCATGAGAAGTGTTGCTTAAATTATCCCAAAGAGCCGGGAGTGGATCACTATTCTAGCATGTGTAAACGCTGCAGGTCAAAAACTTCCAGGTTTTTATTTGTTCAAGAGCAAAAAAAATGTGCAAAACTACATAGCCAACTGTGAGCCAGGAGCATTGATGGTTGTTCAACCTCACGCATGGATGATGAAAGTGCTATTTATCAAATGGCTCAAGTTCTTTGCTATGCAAGTACCTGGGGGTTGCTCACCCACCCATAGACACCTCTTGATATTTGATGGGCATGGTAGCCATGTAGCCTTCTCTACCATTACCAAAGCAAGGGAGCTTGGTATTGACTTGCTCACCCTACCCGCCCACACATCACACAAGTTGTAGCCTCTTGATGTGAGTGTTTTCTCGTCTTTCAAGTGTAACTTCAAAAAGGAAAGAACAAATTGGACCATTAGACATCCAAATCTGGAGATAAGAAGGGAAAAATTGGCTACACTTGGCAGCCTAGCTTTTCAAAAGTCATTGACTTTTTCAAACATTATAGCTGGCTTCAAGAGGACAGGTATTTGGCCATTTGATCGAAATGCTTTGGATAATGACATGAGGGTTAGCGAGACATTCCACTTTGCTGCCCCCGAGGAAGCATCAGCTACTGCAAACATTCTAAGCCTTTCCAACAATGGTTTGGCAGTCACTGAGGGTGAGTCTAATGTTGGAACTGCAGAAGTTGGAGATCAGCAAAATGGGATGAATGGTTAGTATGTTCTGCATTTGTTGTATGAAGTTATATTTCAGTATGTTGTTACACTATGTACCATTGTTTGATATGTTGCTTATTTTGAATCAACTCAATTAGATGTATGGTTAGTTTGTTCTTCAATTACAATCGATCTTACATGTATGCATTTGTTGTTACACTATGCACCATTTTTAGATATGCATATATATGGAAATCTGCATATGCATATTTGCAATATGCATATTTTATATGCAATTGTTGTATGAAGTTAAATTTCAGTATGTTGTTTGAGAAATGGTATTAACATAACTAGGAATCAGCATATGGTTAGTATGTTCTGTATTTGTTGTATGATGTCATATTTCAGTATGTTGTTACACTATGTACCATTGTTTGATATGTTGCTCATTTCCAATCACCTCAATTAGATGTATGGTTAGTTTGTACTTCAATTACTATCGATCTTACATGTATACATTTGCTGTTACACTATGTTCTGCATTTGTTGTATGAAGTTATATGCACATATATGCAATATGCATATGCATTGCATATATGCATATGTTGTATGAAATTAAATTTCAGTATGTTGTTTTGAGAAATGGTATTAACATAAGTAGGAGTCGGCATATGCAATATGCAATATCCATATGCATATGTTGTATGAAGATAAATTTCAGTATGCTGTTTGAGAAATGGTATTATCATAAGTAAGAGTCAGCATATGCATATGTTGTATGAAGATAAAATTTAGTATGTTGTTTGAGAAATGGGATTACCATAAGTAAGAGTCAACATATGCATATGGTTGTGGATTGGATTGGATTGGATTATGATACTGTCAGCAATTGCCTTCTCTATTTGCATTTAAATTACATGGATTGGATTCGTTTGTTCTTCAAATACTCTCAAACTTACATGTATGAATTTGTTGTTTCAAATTCCAATGAACGACTTGAACCAGCAGTATTGGGAGACTAGAGTACTATTGGAGACATATCTCTTTCCCTACCAACTCCACCTGAGCAGCCCTCCTAGCTCTTTGATGGTGCTGCCAATCTTGCTATGGATATGCATGTGGATGAAGAACAGAGTCTTTCAATGCCATCCCCACCACACTGCATGGGTCCCAATATGTTAGTACATTTCTATGTTGATTGTGGAGACAATGACGGTGAGCAGTTAGGATATAGAACGGATGCTATAGATAGTGAGATGCCATAAGAAAATAATGTCGATTTCATTGACCTTTGGGAGGCCAACAAACTTCACGCATCTCACAATTCTTGAAGCTACTGGTTCATGTGGTGAAAGACAAGTCTAATAAGGTACCTGATCGTGGGATCAAGTTGCAAAGAGGATCCCAACTCCTAAATGTTGATGACTTCATGGCAATGCTAAGTGAACAAGACGAAAAGAAGAAGGAACTAGAAGAACTGAAATTGAGGAAGGAGCAATAGCTTGCAGAGCACAAGATAGAAAGGATTGCAGAATTGGAGGTGAAAAATCTTTTGAGAATTGAAAAGGAAAAGCAACGAGTAGCAGCGGAGTTTGAAAAGGAGCTGCAAAAGAAGGAGAAGGACAAAAAAAGGTAGGACCAACGAAGAGAAAAGGAAGCCACAAAAAGGAGAAAAGAGTTGGAGAAGGCATAAGCAAATGGTGCAAAGGAGAGGCGACTCAGTAGCCCTCTAAATCCCTTGCCTGACCGCCATAGGATCTTCACAGATTTCGTTTCTATTCAATGCCCCCAATATTGTCCATCACCTACCCAAGCTACCAGCCAAACATTTCAGAGTTGGAGTCCTTCTCAGTCACTCTCCTATACACAGTCACCTAGCCCCACAAGAAGCCAACCATATGAGATTTGGAGTCCTCGATTACAGGCCTATCATACCTCACCCACCCCAAGCATAATCCAACCAACTCAATCATGGAGTCCTTCTCCGTCACAGGCCACATCCAACTCACAAGACAGCTTGCCATCACATTTTAGTTTTCCTACATTTTTCGATTGATTTGAATGTTTGGTTGCTAGTTTTTTGTTGTGAACTTCTCGATGGATTCGAAACAATGTTTGAACTTTTTTTGTTTTGAATGTTTCTAACTTGAAACATCAGTATGGATACCATAGAGACAACATATTCCATCATGTTACTGTCTATCTCTACAATATGAAACATATGTATATATTTATCTCTGTGAGAGGAAACTTATGTATCTATCTATAGTAATCTATACATATATGTATCATAACAGTGTATCAATCTGATGTTTTAAGTTAATTTGAAAATTCAATATGTCGTATCATTCTTTGCAGCATACATATGTATGGTAATGTTGTATTCGAATGGGTTGGAAATATTTAGACCATAACAGAGCTTAAAGGGAGAGTGGTCGATGACAGCATAAAGGATGGTTATGGAAATTAACAAGGTGTCCACTCATTTAAATGTAAATGGACAAGGCAATTGCTGACAGTATGCACATACATATGCATATGCAGACTCCTACTTATGTTAATACCATTTCTCAAACAGCATACTGAAATTCATAGTGTAACAACAAATTCATAATGTAAGATTGAGTGTAATTGATGAACAAACTAACCATTCATCTAATTTAAATGTAAATGGAGAAGGAAATTGCTGACAGTATGCACATGCACATGCACATGCTAACTCCTGCTTATGTTAATACCATTTCTCAAACAACATACTGAAATTTAACTTCATACAACAATTGCATATATGCATATGCATATTGAAAATATTCATATGCATATTGCATAGGTGCAATATGCATATGCATATCTAGCTTTGGTACATAGTGTAACAACAAATGCATACATGTAAGATCGATTGTAATTGAAGAACAAACTAACCATGCATCTAATTGAGCTAATTCGAAATGAACAACATATCAAACAATTGTACATAGTGTAACAACAAATTCATACATGTAAGATTAAGTGTAATTGAAGAACAAACTAACCATGCATCTAATTGAGGTGATTGGAAATGAGCAACATATCTAACAATGGTACATAGTGTAACAACATACTGAAATATAACATCATACAACAAATGCAGAACATACTAACCATATGCTGACTCCTACTTATGTTAATACCATTTCTCAAACAACATACTGAAATTTAACTTCATACAACAATTGCATATAAAATATGCATATTGCAAATATCCATATGCATATTTGCAATATGCATATGTATATGCAACATATATAACAATGGTACATAGTGTAATAACATATTGAAATATAACATCATACAACAAATGCAGAACATACTAACCATATGCCGACTCCTACTTATGTTAATACCATTTCTCAAACAACATACTGAAATTTAACTTCATACAACAATTGCATATATGCATATGCATATCTAACATTGGTACATAGTGTAACAACAAATGCATACATGTAAGATCGATTGTAATTGAAGAACAAACTAACCATGCATCTAATTGAGCTTATTCGAAATGAACAACATATCAAACAATTGTACATAGTGTAACAAAAAATTCATACATGTAAGATTGAGTGTAATTGATGAACAAACTAATCATGCATCTAATTGACCTGATATTAACATAAGTAGGAGTCAACCATCATCACACATAGTTGTAAGGGAGAGGGGCCGATATTTACAGTCACTTTAATTGAAGAACAAACAAAGCATACATATGATCACTTCAATAGACATGTAATTGTAGACCTGCAACTTGCATATATATAATGGCAATATTACAACACTATCATACACTCCATAGTTTCGGGTGGCATGCACCTATGTTTTGGCCAAAGTATGTATGTGTGTGTATAGTATACACACATACATGTATGTATGTGTGTATAGTATCCTATACACACATACATGTATGCATGTGTGTATACATACTATACACACATGCATGTGTATACATACTATACACACATAAATGTATGCATGTGTGTATAGTATGTATACATGTATGTGTGTATAAGTATATACACACATGCATACATACTATACACACATACATGTATGCATGTGTGTATAGTATGTATGCACACATGCATACATGCATGTGTGTATAGCATGTATACACACATGCATACATGTATGTGTGTATAGTATGTCTACACACATCCACACATGTATGTATGTATACATACTATACATACTTACATCTAGGTATGTGTGTATACATACTATACACACATACATCTAGGTATGTGTGTATAAGTATGTATGTCTATGTCTCAAATAGAAACATGCGTACATACATAAATAATTATGTAGTATATTTTATTGTTTAGTCTAATATAAAGATATTGAATATTATATCAATTTAAAAAGAAATGTTTAGTCAATTAAAAATTAAAATGATTACTAAATTGACTAGGAAAATCATATAAATGATTAGTCAATTAAAAAAATAAAATGATTACAAAATTGACTAGGAGAATTCTATAAATGGATATGACTGTATTCCCTAAATCAGTCATATTTGAAGCAGAGACGAAGGACAGGGAAGAGTGGACGATGGGGGTCAGGAATTTTTGAGCGAGGGGTTCACGGCAACGGTCAAAGAGCCGGCTAAAACATAGGTGCATAAAACCCTTCACAGTTGAGCTGCACAAACACACATACTGCCACTATACATATGCAAATTATAGAGGTACAAAACACAAACTAAGCTCTATTTGAATGGCGGACTGTGTGTATATGTGTGTATACACACATATATATGCATATATTCCAATTACAGAGGTATAAAACAAAAATGAACACATATATTATGGCGGTGTGTGTGTATATGTGTGTGTAGACATATAAATATGGATATATATAGACATATACACACTGCTGCATAGGAATTTCTCATACATGTAACTGTATACACGCATATACACACTGGGCCATTTATATGCATATATATAACTGTATTCTCACATATAGACACAGTCCGCCATTATATAGTTCTATTATTGCTGGAAATTACATTTGCAGGCCGTTGTTGTGTGTATATGTGTGTATACACAGATATATATGCATATATATACATTTATATGCATATATATATGTGTATACACACATTTACAAATAGTCGGCCATATATATGCCTATATATATATATATCTGTATAGTCACATATACACACAGTCGGCCATAAAATACATAGTAGCGGCCATGAATAAGCTGCAACAAAGCTTCATTACACAATGAAAGCATTACAATTTTTTCTTGCACATTTAACAAAAGAAAATCGCAACAAAAACCTAGAAAATATTGCAATGCATAGTTACTGCCTGAGTGAGGTTGGAAGACAACCTCACCTGGGTAGCAAGAAGATATATAGTTTTCTTTTACTAAATATGTTGTTGCTAAACACAAAAAGCACAAAAAATGTATCACCACCACTCGGCCATGGCCTCACCACCGTCGGTGTCTATCCTAACCAGAGCTGGTTCTCAATGGAACTGTTGAAAATGAATGATGTCTCATTATTGGGTGTTTCGTGAACAGAATGCAAGACCAAGCGAATGGTTAGCATGTCGAGGTGGTAGGTGTTAAGGCCAACGGTAGGGAATGTGTAGTAGTTAATGCGCATTAACTAGGATATGCATATGCAAGTACTGGTGTGGCGCCAAACAACAATCGGTCATACAGATGTTCGCGATAGGTATACGCCTAATTTTTACTCTTTTTTGGTGGTTTTTGGAAATCGCCCCCAAAACCTTGGATGGTGTGCTCGAAATATTGCCAATTTTTTATTTCAAACTGCTAGCTCGACAGTGAAGGCACGTGGCAAAAAAAATTTAGTCGACTTGGACGCTGATGACGTGGACACCTCGCTCAAGGTTACCCTACCCACCATCGGGCCCTCTCCCTTAAAGAAGTTTACTTGGAAAGTTTCAAATTCATTTAAGGGATGATGGATTCCCTTTCCGTGCCCATATTGGCACCATCTCTTCTTAAATGCAATGGTGAACTTTCTTACCCACCCACTGACACTCTCCTTTCAAGTCTTCCTTATTTTTATTTTTTTAAATTTATTTTCCCACTGCACCATCCAACATGGAGGTCGTTGGCAGGGATGTGGCAAAACTTTCATTAGCTTCCATGATACAATATTACAACAATGTGCAAGACATCCAAAGGATATCCAACAAAATCCACATGATATATATAACTCCCACTCAAGTAGTACAATGATAAGTACATTGTAATAATATAAAAGTCTCACAATTGCATATCTAGTACTCAATAATAAAGATAACACCATTACATAATTAAGATTAACAACAGATCAAAACAACAACCCTCATCCACAATAAGAATATAATATGTCATGAAGAAAACCCCACATATACAAGTGGTCTAAAAATAATGCACACTATAATAGTATCAAAAGAACTTGAAGTTCAACTTTGCAAATTAATTCTCTAACTCCCATGCTCTTGTTGTTGACTACGGAAGGGTTTGAACCTATTGATATTTTTACACCTTGTTCTAGTTGTTTAGGAAGTCTTGAAAGATTTTCCAAAGTCATTGTCTTTGTTCTAAATGTTTAGAGGAGTCTTAGGCCCCAAAAGGAAAAAATAAGCTTTCACTTTTAATTAGTCTTATGTCATCGAATGAAAAGAAAGAGGCACATAGCATGAGGAGTTGGGTTTTTCTATCACATTGGTATTGAAGAGTCCTTCCTTTTTGGCATGAGACCAACAGATGGTTGGTCCAACTATGACCCACATTTTTGATGCTCGGGAAGAAGATTGTGCACATTATAGATCAAGTTTTCAAGAGTATGGCATGTGGCATTGATGGAGAGAGATTTCAAAGGCATATTTACACCTTTCCCACTTGTTCAAATCCCTTAATATGTAGGGCCTGAATGGTATGCGCCCTGCACCTATGAGTCTATTTGTTACATGAAGTTTTGCTATATAAAATTTTGTTGTATTTGTTATCTTGGTCAATGCAACCAAATAGGGGAGTCTTTCCAAGTCTTATGTAACAAAAAAAAGGTCTTGAAATGTGTGTGAAATATTGAAGAATGTTGATAAAGTTGATACAAACATATAGGTTGTGGTTATTTTGTCAAGGAAAGAGAAATTACTTGTTTTCAAATCATTATCATATGTATTCAAGCACAATCTATAAAATATATACATTGAAAATTGATGCATGGTTAATGAGTTTGAATAATATTATAGTTTACAACTTACCTATCTTTTTTATAAGATCACAATACTATGAAATAATCAAGAAAATGGTGATCAAGAAAAGTATGACGACCCAAAGAGACAGCTCATAGATGTTGGAATACGAAGTCAATTTTATTTTTATTTCAGCAGTGATGGATAGTCGACATAGATATCTAGCATTCATGGTACGCGCCTGGCACAACCAAAGGTTGAAGTGATGGGGGATCCCAAGGGGGCTGTCGTAGCCCCCCTATATGTTGAAGGTGTTTCCGGCAACACCAAAAAAAAATTGGCCATTTTGGACTCTCTATTTTTGGTCGTTTTTCCAAATGTTCGACATGTAGTTGTATGAGTCACACTTTCTATTTTTGGAAAGTTCTATTCAACAAGGGCTCTACAACTCAAATTAATTTTACTCTATTGAAGTCACATTTTCTTAACTTTTCAGAAGATTATTGTAATTGGGAATTTCCTGAGAAATAAAATATGAAAGATCTTTGCCCATGGTTTTTTCCTAGTATAATTTTACCAAGTTTTCCATGTAAATACTATGTTAAAATAGTGCTTTTTTTTCTCTATTTTCTGCATTATAAATTTTCTTACAATAGACATGTAAAGATAATGTTGTTGACTATACCAAGAGTGATTTCTAAGCAAGGAAAATCATGATATAGGTCCAAAGGAGATAACTACAACTATTTATGAAGGTCTGAGAACCTATAGAACTAAAACCATAGCTAGAAGTGCATAAGAAACTCTTCAACAATACCATACAGAGCAATATCCAGTGAACTCGAGAAAGTGATTGTCTCTTCAGAGAATAATTTACAAGTGACTAACCTAGGTGGACATTTATATCCACAAAACAATCATCAAGAGACATCAAACATCCAACATGGAAGAAGTAGATTCTAGGTGATTTGTTAAAGTTCATAAATAGGTTTGAACATGCATTGAAAGAATATTTTTTCTCCTACACCCTCCCTCCTTGCACACATGTCCTATAAACATGCATGATAATTGTGTAACATTTTGGGGAGTTTAATGGTTAGGTATGAGTAGTTCCAATCATCTAAAGGCAGTTTCGATGACATGGAAACAACAGTTGCAGGTATCTAGGAGGTTGGGGAGAATATTTAGGAGTGTTTTTAGAGGAAAATTTCTAGGACCAACAAGATTATCTTTTTTCCAATGCCACCTTGGAGTCTTTAAAGGATTCAAAGGAGGAGGAGTAGATCTCTAGCACCGAAAAGAAGGTCAAACCACTATTTCAAGGTAGACATAAGTCATTAATGGTCTCAAGTATGCCCTATTTTATCTCCAATGTTGGGTTGAGAAATGGGATTCCTAGGGTCAATAGTAGGCAGTTCTTTCTATTTTTGGAAACTAAGCATTGTATCTCATTAGCAAAAACAACATTGAAAAAGTTTCATTTTTGAAAAGAGTATATTTTTAGACTTGTACCAATTTTGATACTTTTTTATCGATAAAACAAGCAATTTTCCTTCTCATATTTGTATTTTGTGTGGAATTATGAATGATTGATATGGTTTTGTGATAGCATTAGCAATCCTAGATTTCATCTCATTTTCCAAAATATCTTTATGTAGAGATGCATATGTTATGCAGGTCATAGTTTATGTTACCATTTTATATAATTCTTAGATATATAAAAATATCTAGTTTCCTTATAAAACTTGTTGAAAACTCAAACTTTACTATGAAATATTGATTCATAAGTGTAACAAAATTTGATGTGTGCATTTTTTAGCTTGATCATTGAACAAATTATGTGTTTCAACAAGTAATTACATCATAATCATTTGGTGTATCTCCCCCTTTCCCTATAAAAAAGTAATAGGATAAGTTAGTTGAGGTGAGACATCAAGGGAACCAACCCTCTTTGGAGATTCATCCTTATCTACAAGCAACCCACATGCCTTAGGATATTTCCATGCTATCAACTAAGGAGCAAGTTGATACCTCACTCTCTCTAGGGTGCACTCGATATTGATAAAAAAACCCACCATGAGGATATTTGTTTCCTCGCCATCCATCAGTCAAGGTGAGGAAGCACCATCCATTTAATCTAAATGTGTGGATTTTATAAAACATTAATGATTATCTATTTAATTCATGTTATTTATTAACCCATAAGCACACATGAAATTATAGATCAAAAGCATTTCAAATACATGAAATATATTTCACAACTCACATCCTCCATAATATGCACATGCCAAAAATTCATTCCTAGATAACCATTATTTCACCACATATCCTTTCTAATATCTAATACATATATGAATACAAGGACATGAACAAGATAAATATAAGCATCAGTAAAAATTGTAAGTCCTAAAATATAAGGTTTGACCTAATAAAACATGTCCAAGACCACATACAACATCCACATGAATCACTATGCATATCTTGTACTATAATATATCTCTACATATGATGTTATGTATTACTAAGAGCACATGTCCAAGGTAGGATTATATGCAACCTAACTTTTGCACAACACAAGTATCTAGACATACCAATAAGAATAATTTAAATATACAAGCATACACACAAAAACAATAAATACAAATAATACATAATCCAAAAATTCAAATTTAAATACATGTCATACACATAAAGCAAGTACATGAAAGAAACTTATAATAAAATCACATCATATAGTATAAAACCATAAAAATGATGACTCATATAAGTAAAAGAACACAAAAATTCTTCGAACATGGCACATATTTGGTCCCCAAAACTCATCCTACAAGTATCTCCCAATGATACCATAAATCCAAGTATCATTACCTCACATAAGGCAAGAATGTTAACTATAGATACCAACCACATAACACCCTTACCACAAGATAGAAATAACATGTATGCCAATACAAGCCACATGACTTAACTCAAAGATCTATTAGCTCTAGTGATGCAAAGTAGTTGTAGACACCTAAAAATGACTAACACATCCCGTCATCATTTCTCATCAATTCTTCTTCTGATTTAAATTAAATAATTTTAGTATTTAATTAAATTAACATCATTTACCTTTCATCTGTGATAATTAGATAACCTTAATTATTTAATTATTTAAATTACAATTTTCTCTTCATTTCTACTTTAATTAAATAATTCATAATTATTTAATTAAATTCATAAATTTATCATTAAATTCTTTCATATTAATAAAATTATTTTAATTAATTCATCATTTATTCTTCTCTTGCACATTAATTAAATAATTTTTAATTATTTAATTAAATCATGTTCTATTAATCTCTTCTAATTCTCAATAATTAAACCATTATTTTTAATTATTTAATTAAGCTAATCGTCTTCGTTGAAAAAATAAAATAAAAGTATTATTTATTTTTCCCATGAGCACATGAACTAAATAATTTATTTATTTAATCATTTTACTAATTCTTCATACACTTTCCACCTCATTATTTACCTCACACTCACTTTTATTACTTTCTTCAATCATATCAGTCTTTTATTTAATTTATTTAGTCTAACTTACAGTCACTCTTCTCTAATCAATGAATTTCAATTCATTGCTCCATGCAGTCAATTCACTCAAATCATTCAATTAGTTAACTCCTCGGGTCTATCAAACAATTCCTCTCAAACATTATCATCCATTGATATATCTATTTAGTCTCAACCATTGATTGATATCAAGTACAATCTATAAACACAATCTCCATCGATCTCATTGGGGCCTCCAAAAATATATATGATTTGTGATCATTATTATTCTAAGTACTTTGTGTAAAATTCTGAGAGCAACTACACTACCATTCTTCAAGGTGCAATTGAATAATAATGGATCTAAGAAAGGTGATTGTATGATGTTATTATTGCAAGTTTGGTTCATCGTTTATGCAATTTCCTTATGCTTCATTGAGTGACTTTCTCTTATTGTGATTTGGTTTCTTATTGTTACTAGTTTATTATCATAATTCATTTATTGATCCACAACAGTCATAACATAAACTTCTTGTGGATCCTTTGCCAGTGAGAGCAGTATAGTCTATGGTGATGTGGTGCCTGCAATGAGATGAGAATTCTTGAATCTTGGATAAATTTATTATGGAGGATAATTACTCAAGATATTGGGACTAAAGTAGAAAAGATAGGATATCAATCATCTTAAACTATAAGATAAATCACATTTCATTCTTTCAAATAGAACCAGTGAGATGGACCTCTCATGTGTAGTCCTATCCTTTTGGATAAAACCCTACTCTTATGAGTAGAACCATGAAAAATAATATCACATATCAATATAATCAACCATGATATCATATATTTCACATAGAATTGACTCATTAAGAAGATAATTTAACACTAACTCAAACTAGGTTTATACAATCACAATCAAGATAACTTATCCCACACACTCAAATAAAGTATTTTACAATGTAATAACACAACTTCATTAAAGAGACAATCTCCACCCAAATTAAATTGGGGAGTCAAATAAAATAATAAATAGAATTCAAAACATTCCAACCATAACATAAAAACTATTATGACTATAGACACCTAAAAATGTCTTAGTTCACATTCTTCTAATTTTGTCATTTCCCATCATCATCACTCATCCCCTTTCATCACTATTAATTAAATAATTTTTAATTATTTGATTAAACTAACCCATTTCCCCCATTAATTAAATAGTTTTTAATCATTTAATTATTTCATCATTTTCCCTTCATCACCTTTAATTAAAACTTGCATTATCTTCTTATCCACAAAATTAAATATTTTTAATTATTTAATGAAACATCATGTATTCCTCTCATATTCCATAATTAAATAATTTTAATTAGCTAATTATTCCTCCAAAATTAAATAAATTATTTAATTATTTTAGTTTGCACATTCCTCTAATTTTCTATCTTTATTCTTCCAAAACCTAAATTTAGAGACCAAAACTAAATTTATTGATCATGGCTAAAATTAGTGAGTGAATTGAATTTCACTCCACTTCATCTCTCCATGTAGGCTCATGCATGATCATCTTTATCTCTCAACAATCTTTATCGAGCAATCTCATTTTACATCAAACATCGTTGATCCAATATCATGAAACCTATAAATCATTCATATTTTGATCATTCAATCTATCCTTGAATTAGCAACCAAACTATACTCAATTTTCACCACGCTTTTGTTTAAAAAAGTTATGCAAAGGTTTGTGAGCAATCCACATATCATACTAAAAAAACATAATTCTTAACTTTACAATGGAGTAAGGCTAGGTTTTTTAAGTGGAGGTAAAGTAGATTAGATTAGTTTGATTTACATTCTTATTGATTACTTTCATTTGGATTGTGCACATGCTCTATTGAGATTAGGACTTGTTGGCCATTTGAATTAGGTTTTATTTGATTTCCTATTTGTTGAGTTCATTTGGTCATCTGATCCCAAGTTCCCTATTCACATTTTGGCATGCTTAGTGCGACCCGCGTCCCTAATTTAACATTTCACTTGAGTTTCTTATATTTTTTAGGTTATAGATTACAATTATGTAATTGAACCCAAAATGATACTTTTGACAATATATTGATGCATTTGACACACAGATAGACACATTTGAAACACATAATGACACATTTGAAGTTACAATGATGCATTTGATTCTCTGTGTTTTTTGTTTATAGGTTCAATTTTTTTGCAGTGATGCATTTGAAGTTATAGCAACGCATTTGAAGGTGGATCAACACTTTTTAATTTACAACAACACTTTTAAAAGTTATAGATGCATTTGAAACCCATAGCAATGCATTTTTAGGAAAATTGATGTATTTGTAGGTATATCGACACATTTGCAAGTATATTGACATATTTGAAATTCACAGTGACACTTTTGATATTTATAGTGACGTGTTTGATTTAGTGATTTTGATTTTCTAACTCTAACATTTTCTCAATTTTTTTTGGAACTAACATATCTTTACAACATTAGCAAATGTTTGGAGAAGATCAATAAAAATAGACTACTGATGAATCTAATGCTGGAAAAAAAATCAATTGTTTTAATTTCTAGCATAGTTCACACTTTGTTTGGGCTCTAATTAAATAATTATATATCATGTTTGATTAAGCTTATATTGTGTATTCTCTCTCCTTGCACTTCATGTGAGCCTAGAGATCAAAATAATTTTTAGTTTGTACATGTTATGCACACTCAAGGAGTATTAGCAAAGTATGCTCTTCTCTTGTGCTTTATGTGAACCTGAGAATCAAAAACACTAGTACCTTATTTTTAATTTTAATAGGAGGCATTCTTGGGGATTTTATCACCCCAAGAGCAACCTCAACCATATTTGTCAATGAGGTGTATAAAGGGGGGAGAACAAAATTTGTATCTCTAGGTGTGGTCGATGTCATTCAAGCCAAGTTGCAAGACCCTCAATTTTTCGTAACTTTTATAGTGAGGATAAGAGGGATACCCCCTAATCTTAGGCATTTAAAATAGGCTCACTATTCTCAAAATGACTACAACCCTTGTTATTTAGATACTAAGATCGGTGACTATTAATCAAGTGTGGTGCAAGGTATAATATCATGTTTGAAGTTATTCAACATGTACCATCTTGAGGAGAGATAAAATTTATTTGGGGATGTAAAAACCTATAAAGGAAGGAGGAAGGTAAGCCCTCGTTCCATTGGAGACCTAGCTATTCTCTCTTGAGAGCGAAGTAATATCATGTATGGTGCAAGGTATAATATCATGTTTGAAGTTATTCAACATGTACCATCTTGAGGAGAGATCAAATTTATTTAGGGATGTAAAAACCCATAAGGGAAGGAGGAAGGTGAGGCCTCGTTCCATTGGAGACCTAGCTATTCTCTCTTGAGAGTGGAGTGTACATGTGCAATCCTACAATATCTTATTTCTTAGGTCCACACTAGTGCAACACACCTTTAATATTATCCAAGTTGTATTTAGCATGTTGTTATTGTGAAGACCCATGAATACCAATCATACCATACCTTAGAGTCAGTTTTCTACTATTCTTTATTATTTTTTATCCCTTACCAATCAAAACAAGTCAAGATCAATCAAAATAAGCCAAACCCTTAAAAAAAGTTAGTTACAGTCACAAAATTGTGCATCTGACTTTACTATGATGCATCTACTATTAGATTGATGCATATGATTATCATTTAGCACATTTCATTATCCTTCAACATATCTGACTGTACTAAATCACACTTTGATATGCATAGTGGCACATATGATCTGAAGATTTTTTTTGTTATAGTACTTTGACGCATCTGATTTGAGACCATTTAAACTTGTTTTGTCAGTCTAAAAATTGCATTTTCACACAAGGATGCATATGACAATAAATGATGCCTTTGATAAACATATTGATGCCTTTGAAACATAGAGTGATGCATTTGACCCTACTTTGACATATTTGATATCTATCTTGACACATTTGATACTCACAGTGATTCCTTTGAAACCTACATCAATGCATTTGACTGTGTAAACATTTTCCAAAATACTCCAATTTTTAGTCTCCAAATTTTTTTAGCAAAAAAACCTAGGATTTGAGACTTGCAGTACAACAAACCTACAGCCAACAATCATTATTCAAACAACAAACCAATTTTCAAATCCATTTCATCTTGTACTTTTAGAGTTGCGTACCTTAGTTTTCAACAAACAACATCATCCTCATCAATAACAAACATCAACCCACTAGCAACCAATATCAATCATAATATCATCTAGATCTTCCTTATTATCTTTTAGTTTATCTATTTTCTTGAAATTCAACCTTTTCAAGTAGATAGTTGGATTAACATCAACATTTGTGAGAAAATTAACTTAGTGGTCTTGTCTACTTCTAATTTTGTGAACTCACCATCATCATTTTTCTTAGACTCATTAGTCTAGTACAAGTGAAAACCATCATTAACACTTATCAAAACAAAGACCTGGGTTAACTTTGACTTTTAGAGGTTTTCATATCTTCCATCAATCAAACAATGTCAACATCACTTTTGTCAAAATCTACCCCACGTATCTCTCATAGTACATTTTGGAACAACACTCATTCATATCACATCACCAACCTTCACTTACATCAATATTCCATAAGGCTATCAAAATTGTATACCTTCTTACAAAGTCACAACACAAGAAACTCATAGATTCTAATCCTTTTAGTTCAAATGTCATAGCACCCATGAGGGTTACTAAACTAGAGTTTGGAATGCATCATCATTTATTCGATCCTATTCAATACCAAACTCCACAACAACAACCTCAATATCCACCAATTATCATAGAATAAATCACAAACAACTCTATGGAATTTAAGGAATTGATTGAAGATACTTATAAATGCAACAATATCCCTCCTTAGCTAGAGAACTTGATGCCCTTATCATTTTGGATCCCAACACATACTTTCTTAGACTTGCACAAAATGGTGTTAATCTACCTTTGAATTACAACATTTCTACACTTAGGGAATAAACCCTCACACATGGCATGTCATCTAATGTTCCATCACATGAGAACATACCTATAGTTCAAGCTATTAATGAAGTTATGCCACAACCTCCAATACCAAATATACCTAGTCAACCATATATACCATCATTTGACACATATTTGATACTATTTTCTAGAAAATATGTAAATTTATTGTACCAAAACCCGAGCATAACCAATCAAACAATAAGACTCGTCCCAAATACATCAAAAACAAGCATTCCTCATGCATCACCGCAAAACATGGAAAACTACACAAATAATCCTTTCATGGCCCAAGCCACCACATCTTATGTGCCTCTAAACATTCCATATGCTACACAAGCACCAAATATGACAATGAGCATATATAATCACAATCATTTATACCAACCCCCCATTTCACAAATTCCATCACTTACCATTGCAAAACAAGCTTCCACATCCAACATATCCAAAACTTACAACATCCCACATTCTTCACAAACTTTCACATCTAACATTTCTACAAACATAAACACCCCAAACAACAATTCATCCCACAACAATAATCTCAATCCATTCCATTCACTATCCGTACACAACACATGTCCCTCCAACTCAAAACTATTCATATAACATCCCTCAAAATATCCCTCAACAAAAATTTGTTTCACAACAATTCATTCCACAATAATAATATATACCACAAAATCAAATCCCCTCATACAATTCATATAACATTCCTCAAACACAAAACATACCTCAACAACAAAGTATTCCACAACACCAAAACATCTCATACAACCCATATAACATCCCTCAAAACATTCTCCAAAACCAAAATATGTCACATAAATATATCATACATCACATGATATGTGCATCAAAATCTCATCTCATATATACATCAAAAAAGGGTGTCATGATACATCATCCATATATATAATGTTTGTACAAGGGCTATCAAGAGCTATGAATATACATATGCATATGCCTATAGGCATATCAAAAATGTGTATCTACATCAAAATATTTGTACATCATATATACAGAGATAATCTACATCGAACTCACTCCACCCTCCATCCGAGCAAGAGAAGGTGGATGATAGGAACAACCTATTGTGCTACCTGTTGATCCCTTATATCCTATGTTGTTGTTTGTACTAGTTGCATTGGTTATTATGGAACCAACAATGGACACCCCATTGGTCCTCCATCTAACTGCCCCTCTTATCTTACATCTTGTGAGCCTCCACCCTATTCCTAATTGAGAAGCTAGGTTCCCTCCTCCCTGGTGGAACTGCTACCTCATACAATATCCTATATTGGGTAGTCTCTTGGGTCAATCTCCTCATATCCTCCATATAATGATTCAGATAAACTCCTCCACATCCTCCTCCGCCCTACCCATTACCTCCAGCTTCTGGCATCATGACCTCTCTAAGTCCCTCTCAACTATCAACTGAGCCACCTGTGATTCTACCTAATGTCATTGAGCTACCTCAGAGTCTCTCTCTATTTTCATTTATGCCATTTATACTAAGAGGTTATCCCTCTCCACCTAATAACCATCACACTCCCTATAGACCTGGTCTTGCTCTGATAGTGTGACTCTAAGTTGCACACCCATATCATCACCTCCTCTGCATTGTCCATCATCACCTTTTATCATCCTCATGCTCCTCCTCACCTCTATAGCCATCATCTCCCTACTCCTCGCCTCTCTAGATGTCATCCCCTCTCTCTCCCACCTCTCCCTAATTATGTCCACCTCCACTACCCCACAACCTCTAGTGACTCACTCCATCTATTTCCTAACCCAATGATCCCTAGCTAGCTAAGGAACATATTCTCACGACCTCATCATCTAGATGTGTAAATAAAATTGGTCGATGCAATTCCCACCATAGATCATACTTAGGGGTAGTCCCTGGATCCTCTACTACCATAGTCCATTCCCACTAAACAAGAACAAGTCCAACAAACTCCTTAATTGCTACATAAGGGACAACCATCACCCCCTAATCTCCAATCTCTCACTGAGTGTGAGTGAACATGGCAAGGTTCACAAAAACAATGTGTAACTCCCCAAACTACTTCCTAACATTGTCAAGAAAATATATCTATAATGTGAGGAGTGTGACCTGTAAACCATTCTATACATCTATAAAAAGGAAGATGTATGGCATCATCATCCCATGCCTCACAAAGAATCTATGATCTCTAAATTAATTGATCCATATCATCTATGTAGCATCTCCAACAGTCTTAGATCACCTAAGCTACACTATCTCAAACTTGAAAGGAAGCTAGGTACATGGAAAAGCTTCCAACACTAATCTATCGGAGGAGTGAATGTGTAAATTTTGATAGTTTCAAACCCTTATTCAATTACAATAAAGAAGATGCACATACCAAGTAAAGATAAACAACATCAAAGATACAACAAAAACAAATCACACCAAATATACGTGGGGAAAACTCTTGTTGTGCATGTTTTGCTCACACGCCCCGCCGTAGGCAGGGACCCCCTTTTTTTCGCTCCCGACAGGCTGCTTTTCTCCTGTCTTATTTTGCGTGCCCCATTTTCCAAGCCCAAATTGGTCATGTGCCTTCAAATGATCAAATTCCCCTTACCAAATTCACCTACTTGGGGTATTCAAGTCCAGGGAGAAACAAAGTCCCCCGTCGCTTTTATGCCTTTTGTCTTGTTCCTACTAACTTGGTCCCTAATCGCTCGATTCGCTTTTTTCCACTTTTTTACTTTGGGGAAAACTTTCTGGTGGATTTGGGATGTTTTTTGTGGTACCTAAGTGAACTGTCAAGGTTCTGTCAACGTTTCATTAAGTTTCGGTGGTTTCAGAACTTTCCCTCTGGAACTCCCTCCCTCTTTGGCTGTTTTGAAACATCTATGGACCCCCGACGGTTCACTTTCCACATTTTTGACTTTAGGGACAACTTTCTTGTGGATTTAGGATGTTTTGTGGTACCTAAGTGAACTGCCAAGGTTTCGTCAATGTTTCATTAAGTTTTAGTGGTTTCAGAACTTTCCCTCTAGAACTCCCTCCCTCTTTGGTTGTTTTGAAACATCTGTGGACCCCCGACGGTCCACTTTCCACATTTTTGACTTTGGGGACAACTTTCTAGTGGATTTGGGATGTTTTTGTGGTACCTAAGTGAACTACCAAGGTTTCATCAACATTTCATTAAGTTTCGGTGGTTTTGGAACTTTCCCTCCAGAACTCCCTCCCTCTTTGGCTGTTTTGAAACATCTGTGGACCCCCAACGGTCCACTTTCCACATTTTTGACTTTGGGGACAACTTTCTAGTGGATTTGGGATGTTTTTGTGATGCCTAAGTGAACTACCAAGGTTTTTTCAATGTTTCGTTAAGTTTCGATGGTTTCAGAAATTTCCCTCCGGAACTCCCTCCCTCTTTGGTTGTTTTGAAACATTTGTGGACCCTCGACGGTTCGCTTTCCACATTTTTTACTTTGGGGACAATTTTTTGGTGGATTTGGGATGCTTTTGTGGTGCCTAAGTGAACTACCAAAGTTTTGTCAATGTTTCATTAAGTTTCGGTGGTTTTGGAACTTCGCCCCTCTTTGGTTGTTTTGAAACATCTGTGGAGCCCCGGTGACCCGGCCTCCAGAACCCGGCCCCTTCATGGCCGTTTTAGGGACTTCGTCCCTCCGTGGCCATTTTGAACATCTGTGGAGCCCCGATGACCTAGCCTCTAGAACCCAGCCCCTCCATGGCCCTTTCCGAGACTTCGTCCCTCCGTGGCCGTTTTGAACATCCGCCGGCCCCCGACGACCTGGCCTCTAGAACCCAGCCCCTCTGTGGCCATTTTCGAGACTCCATCCCTCTGTGGTCATTTCCAGGACTCCACCCCTCTGTCACCATCTGGGACTTTCCTTTCAAGCCGTCAATTGCTCATTGACTTTTCAAAAGGGCGGTGACCCTCCAGCTTTCCCCTTCCAAGCTTCTGGTTTTTTTCAAATGAGTCCAATCTTAAGGAATTTTTTTGGGCACTCTTCCTTCCCCTTTTCCCATGCGCTATAATTGAAAAAATATCAATTTTTCTAAGTTTATTGAGGTTTGGGAACTTCCCTTCCAGTTTTCTGTCCCCTGTTCGCTGCCTGCCCCCTTGGGCCCGCATTAATGTTTATGGTCCAAAGGAGCTCCAAATATGAATATTATGATCTTTTGATGATGCATGGATGGATCTAACAAGGATTTTTCAAGATTTGACTAACGTTTTCCTTGATTTGTGTATGAAAGCACTTACGACACTTCATGTATGCAAGATTCAAGAAGCCTACCACAGGTCCGTCGACAAGGAATGTGCATAGCTCTTGTCACCATTCATTTCATGTTTGCCTCTCCCCCTAGCACCCACCAACAGGGTCAGTGTTAGAAGCAAGCCTATGTCAAAGGAGTCAGTGACAAAATGCAAGGGGGTGGTCTTGAAGAGAGCATAAGGGAGTTGTCCGCCCGAATCAGGGGCAACCAATCAATTGATGCCAATCGTCGACGGGCTCGTTTGATCCAATGAAGAACACTTCAAACACATCAAGTAAGAGGACGGTTTTAGCTACAGTGAAAAGGGCAATCAGCTAAATGACAAAATTACTAAAGCACTTGAGCACTAGATGACAAAATAGGGAAAAGCCAAAATTGTATTTTAAAATTACTGGATAATGAGGGGTAGGTGAAACCCTAATGTAAATCAAATCTAGGCGACACAATGTAATTCAAACCTATCCATTCATTTGGGCTTTGGAAAACTATAAATAGGGGCTTGCCCCTCATTTGTAAAGGGTTGGAGATCTGTTGTAAAAAGCATTTGCAGCAATAGAAGACAACATTGGATGATTTTATGGATGTTCTTTTTGATTTTCTTATCTTGCATGCATGGTTCTACCTTCAATGTTAGTTTTAGTATTAGTTTCTTGAATGGCTGTCATGATGGTGTTGTTGTTATAGTATTTGATGAGCTTCCAGCCCATACTTTTAGCACTTGTTGATTATAAGTTGTTGTACAAAGTTAGCTTGGGCTTCTTTATGTCATTGTTGCAACCTAGTTCAATTGCATGTTCATGATGTGTATGTGTAATTTGAAAATCAGCAGACCTTAGAAGATCACACTGGTTTTGTGTAGCTATAGGTTTCTCTTGGTCAAGCAAAACTCGGTTTAGGAAGCATGTCTACTTTAGCAGCCACCATTGTTACTGTTCATTCATAGCTTAGGATTAGAATAGCTTTCTTAACCCTTCTCCTTTTGCTATTTCTTTTAGTCCTTGGTTAGAGTAGGATCTCAAGCATCACCATGAAGCTAAATCAAATGAACTTGATGAGTTTTAGCTTGTTGTTTTGAGTGGACAGCCACTATTCATTCACTTCCAGCACTTTGAAACTGCATTTGCAAACCCAACTTCCCATGCTTTGTAACTCATCTGTAAGTCTGCCTTGTGATTCCAGCAAATCACATAAATCAACTGAGATATTCCAAGCATTGTCAAGACCTAACATTAGAGACCTTGGGATAGTGTTCTGCAATTTGATTGTGGAAGATTGTCTTTCAAGAGAGGTAGTGCACCTACACACTACCTGTGTTGAGAAGTGCATAAAAAACACATCAACAACTCTTTTGAAAAAAAACCCCACACTCCAAATGCATGACAATGTATTATCTATAAACAATGGTTACAATACACTTCTAGTGCAAGCTTCTATAGGAGTTTGTTTGTGTTACAATTTTGGAGTAAATCAGACAACATAGTGATATCTCAACACAAGTTCATACATTTCCAAAATACACAAGTGCTCAATATATAAGGGCTTACAATGCATAAAATAGAAATTTCTAAAACAATTTCCAAAGGCTAAAGATGCAACATGGAAACAATCAAAAACACTACACACAAATAATGGTAAGTTTCCAATTGTCACCACATGCCACACTAAAAAAATCTGCACTTTCCAAAATACTTGCACCTCAAAAACTCACATTCCATGTAAACTCAAGACAAAAATAGAAAAAATCCTTTATGCACAACTCCACCTATAAAAATCAACTTTTCAACTTGAATCCTCATTTGAATAAAAGCTACAAGTTGTAACTCACAAGACAAAGTGAGAAAATTAGAAACATTTAATATTATGTAAAAATCAAAGGTTGAGACACCTTTTTCCTAACATTCTCCCACTTTTCGAACACCTTTGAAGAACCAATGAAAGTAATAGGATTTAATTGCTAGAGGTCGTGATGCCCATAGACTTTGAACACCATCTAACCTTCTCTATGCTCACTGGCTTTGTCAATGCATCCACAATATTCGTCATGGTTTCAACCTTCTCCAATTTCACCTTTCCATCTTCTACCATATCATGAAAAAAACGAATGTAAGACCCCACCCCTTGTGGCCTTGTTGATCTTATTAGTCATCAACAATTCATGTCCTATATTTTATGTTCTTTTGTGTCGGTAAATATACATTATTGATTATTGTTCCTATGCATCAAGTTGTTTATATTTTTTATTGTTAACTAACTAACTAGTGGTTGTTGTTATTTCATGTGACAACCAAATGAGATTTATTCCCTATCTATGTAAGTATGTAATGATTGAGAGGTTTTGTTATTGGTAATATCATTATGTATATTAATGGATTTCATCATGTTAGGTGATTTATATTATGAGTGTGAGTAAGTGAATATAAAGGTAATGATTGATATTCAATATTTGGTTGTAGTAGTATTCGTTATGGGTAATAGATTATTGATAAGTGGTATATTTTGATATTAAATAACATGATCAATTATTTCTTGACTCTAAAGGATATTATGCAAGTAGGTAGAGTTAAATTATATGGAGATTTAATTCCTTAGTTGATTATCATTAGAAGAGTATTTTTCATATGTTATTTGTTTCAAATACTATTAATTACGAGAAATACTGACACCTCCTTCTGATTGATTAAACAGGTTAAAATTGGCCACTATTGATGAAGGGATCACATAGTTATTTCCCTTATGTCATTCTTGGAAAATTCTAGTAATGTCAAGGATATGTATTCAACCTTGGTTTGTAAGGGTCAAATGTATGTGGAAAATGTTGTTTATTAGTCCCTTGAGTCACCTCTTTAAATTTCATTATTTATTTTAGGTTTTATAATGTCTTTATGTGGTTTTAATTGTTTAAAATATTCCCCAAGTGGTAGGTCTATAGAGTAGGGGTCTTTTTATTCTATAAAATCACTTAAATGAAGTTTAAAACCCACTCTATTTTCCACTTATGAAAAGTGGCGAAAATGGGAGTCGGTTAGGTGGTTGGGAAGTTTTGGGGAGTTAGTTGCCCTTTTCCCTTCTATATATTCCTTCTTTTTGAAAGGAGAAGGGGATCCCTCTTTTGACTTGGCTTCTTTCTTGCCTTGGCTTCTCTCTTTTCTTTTGGTTTCTCTTCTTTTTTATCATTTGGGGAGGATCTCTCTTGATGGGGAAAAGGAAAGGATGGGAGAGGAAGAATGGAAGAGTAAGGCTTGGAGAAGAAGAGGTTACCACTTTTGAATTTTCTCTTGTTTGGTAAGGTCTACCCTTTTGTAGATCTTTGTTTAGATTTTAAGGAATATTATTTATTCTTTGAATTTTATGTGCAATTCAATACTAGGTCATTTTAGGGTATTTGTTGAAATTGTGTATTTGGTATTGTCTTGTGGAGTTTCATCTTGTTTTAGTATCTCTTTATGTGAGTAGATATTTAAGGGATAGGGTGATGAACTATAGTATGTGTGTGTTCATTGTGCATAGTATGTTGTGTAATTTGTTTAAGGAACCCTTGTGAATAGTGATGGTGTGTGTAAGGGAAATCTATGTGGCCCTTAGAGCTCAGGGGTGGATTGATTTTCAATCCTATGGTTGGGAGGAGAGCCCATTGGCCAAGATTATTTTTATTTGATCTTTGTCTTTCAGGTACATGTATTGAATAAGAAAGATTATCTTGGGACTTTCAATCTATGGATTTCAAGGGAGAAACATGTTGGTCTTGTGAGGGTTTACAAAGTTATTAAGAACCTAGATATGCATTGTAATTTAGAGTATAATTGTGGTAGGAGTTATACTTGATCAAAGTGAATAAGAAGAATAAAGGTTATTTGTTGTTATCTTGGAGGGTTTTGGAATTCAAAGATAATATCAATTTAGAAAGAACCAATTTTTAATGAAACACTTTGTGAATAGGATGTTGTTGTGTAAATGTTTAATACATATTTCCAACAATGTTTTATTTTATTTAAATAAATTTATAATGTATATTATAGGGTATTTATGTTGAATAGAAATAATCAATAATACGTTAGAGAAAAACAATGTCAAATACTCATACTAACTCACTTGACTAATCAATTGTTGAGAATTACAACATTGTTGCCCTTATGCCAAACAATAAACTGATTTAAAGTAGTTTCACAAATTTAATCATAAAAACTGACCCACATGATGTTGAAAGATAAAATTTAATGGGTTTTTCAATAATTAATCTCAATAAAAGATATTCAAATATTGTATAACCCAAATCACCAATTAGGTTTTATTAAGAATACATGGACAACCTTTTCCACAATAAAAATATGTCGTAAAACAGTCTTACAAATATGATCATACAAAACGGAAAACACAGAGTTAGAGGATAAAATTTAAAGGTTTTTTGCAAATAGAAGTTTTATATAACATATCCAAAAATCAGATTAACCTAGTTCACCAAATGAAGTTATGATTAAAACATTATTGTCCCCTACTATAAAATTAAAACAACAAATTAGAAAACCAAATTAAGTAGAACCAAGTTAGGGTTTCATGAAGGAAAAGAGTTGAAATATGTCTCTTTCGTCTTCTCCTCTTATTAACCTGCAACATAAAATTTTACAAAATATTTTCTTTTGCAAACAACAATCGAATAGAGGAAATCAAGAAATAACATTACACATGTAAAAAACAATTTTCAAAGAGAAAAGGACAAATGGTTGAGGAGACTCATATTTAAGGTATCATAAGTTAATTTGAAATTAGTTTTTAGTTATTTATTAATTACTTAGTTAATTAGTGTTTAGATATAACATTTTCATATTTTTGTTGTTTCCTTTATTTTTATAATTTATCTCTCCTAAAAAAAATTAATTCAAGAATACTTAATAAATTATATATATCACACATAACAATGAGTCTTAATGTTCAAACTCAAAATTGTACGGTAGTGAGTATGATGAAATATTTTGTTCATTTTTTAAAATTATCAAGAGACAAATTAGACTTGATTAAGAATTGTTTAAACATGTTTTGATATAATCAAACATATGGGAAGGATTAAATGAGTAGTGAATTTGAATAAATTGATGACAACCCCCGATTGAGGAAACAAATATGATAAGGTGGATTGAATAAAAAAATAATTTGTGAATTTTTAACAGAGTCCATAAGGAAAACTTGCATTTAGAGAATTTCAAAGTTAGTTTTAAATCAGTTTTCTTCTGTTAATGGGATTAGTTCATGTTTAAGTTGAAATTGTGAATTAAGGGTTATATCTTTATTTCTTTTTTTTTCCTTTAAAGAATCTTGTTTCTATTTGGAAATGGTTTCTAGTTATCATTTAAGAGTTATAATTAAATAGTGTTTAGAATTAGTAATTTCAATCGATTGGTCTCATTTATTTATGAATTTTTTGGGGTTGGTTTCTTATTAGAGAGGTGGAATCACCTATTTGATTGGTTAATGAGTTGGGAAATATTTCCATTTTATCCAAGAAGAAGAGTCTATATATATATATATATGCTTAGTAAAGAAGTTTCTAAGTAAATTAGTTGATTCAATCACCTAAAAAAAGTATTTAAGAAGAATATTAGTTGAGTAGAAACACAAATTACAATTGGTAGAGTATCACCTTAAAGCTTTTGAAACTTTTTAGATTAAATATAATTATTAATAAAAGATGGAAAATTTAAATAATTATGTATTTGGTGTGTGTTTTTACATTGCATATATGCATAATCACTCTTGGGTTGTTGGGTTGTTGGTCCAATAGTGTTGAGTGTTACTTGTGATAATTTGAAGTTTATTTTTTGTTTGAACATGTTCATGTTAGTGAGATTAGTTTAAGCACTTTTTAATGTATCAATTTCATCTCTAATGATTAGGAATTAAATAGGTAACTTGGAAGGGTGAGTAAATTGAAATTGATTCACCACCTTCGATGTGTCTCTAGTATTTGAACTTATTAGTGGATTATAAAAGTTTAACTCAACTTTTAATAATGTGGGAAGAAATTGAATCCAATCTTAAGTCTATTTGAATCTTGGATTGTCTATCACTAATGACTTTAGATGCATTAATTGATTCTATATTCGAATTTAATGGGATAGGGAAATAATTAAGTACCAACTACATCTTTTGGGATTAAGATCACCAAACTTGTTGTCATGAAATCTTTCTAAAGATTTAAATAATTTTCCTTAAGTAACGACTACATTTGAATATGGTGTTTCTTTATTGCCTTATTTCATGGATAGTATACCTATATAGAATTCTTATTTTTTGATTAGCATTATTTTTAGTGCTATTGATTAAGAAGATGTCAAAAGGAGTAATGGGAACCACATCAACTGATGATGTTATTGTTGTGATTTTCAATCACAATAATATCTTCATTAGTTAGGAATTATGTGACATGGATATTAGCAATATTAACCTCATGGGTAACATTAATATTGTATTGTTAGTTAATGGTGAAATCTATAGTTGGCTAAGTAGCAATATTAGTAGATTTATATGTTGTTATGAATCATGATGTTAAGTAAGTTTAGAGTTATATATGAAGGGTAATATTGAATATAGATATATGGATGCCATTAATATTTAACTTGGTACTTATGAGGAGGGTAATGAGGAATAAATATTAGTATTGAGTTTTAAAGGTAAGATTATTATGCTTATTACTTATCAAGAAATTAGTAGTGTCGATGTTAGTAATGTTACTGGATATAGATGTGAGAAGGGGTGATAAGACTAAAGGTAGATATGATACCGATATAAGTGTTATCAATTGTTGTGATTAGGAGGTATTTAATATTCATCTTCTCATTGGTGTGTTGCTATGGTTCTTGTGCGTTTGATGTCTATCAGTGTTTACACATGGTTATTAAAAAAAAATTATAGTGTATTGTTTAGGTGAAAAAAAAATGGGCATGACAATGAAATTGAACATCAATTTGCTTTGTTTTGGCATGGAAAGTAGGATTCTTTTCCAAAAAAATGGCACTCTGACTATCACAACAAATAGTAATCTGCCCTACATCAAAACCAATATCATTTCCAAACAAATGGCTTCCTTGCAAGCATGAGTAGCTGCCATGTACTCTGCTTCTGTAGTGGACAAAGCAACTACAGCCTACTGCTTACTCATCCAACTGATAGCACCATCATACATCATGAACACATATCCACTGGTGGATCTTCTGCTGCCAATATCACCCACCCAATCTGAATCCACATATCCATTAATACTCATTGAGTGTCGAGGTTCAGTAGGATAACCATGAAAACATAAGGAATACTCAAAATTACCCCTCAAGTATCTGAACACTCTCTTAACTGCATCCCAATGCACCCGTCCAGGATTAGCCATAAAATGACTCAAGACTCCCACTACTTGGGAAATGTTTAGCCTCATATAGACCATAGCATACATCATACTACCAACAACACTCACATATGGTATCTAGTCATATCCTCCATCTCAGTAGGAGATTTTGGATAATCCTCCATAGAAAGCTTCATCCCCTACATTACAAGAACAACTGATTGTCTGCAAGTTGTCATGTTGGACCTCTCCAACACTGTATTCACATACTTGCTCTAGCTTAACCAAATATTTTTCTTATCTCTATCTCTTTTGATCTCCATCCCTAGAATATACCTCGCCACACCTAGATCCTTCATCTCAAACTGTGCTGAAAACTGAGACTTCAAATTTAAAATCAAACTTTTACCATTCTCAAAAAATAACATATCATCTACGTACAATGCAATTATGATAATACAACCATTATTAGATTTGTAATATACACAATGTTCAGATTTAGATCTCAAAAATCTCAATGACAACATAGGTATCGAACTTTTGGTACCACATTCTAGGAGACTACTTAAGACCATACAAAGACTTTTAAACTTGCAAACCAGATTTTCTTTACCTTTAACCACAAAATGTGTTGGATGTGACATATAAATATCTTCCTCGAATTCACCATGAAGGAACGTTGTCTTCACATCCATCTATTCCACTTCTAGATCATACACTATTACAAGTGATAACAAGAATCAGATAGATTTCAGCTTCATAACAGGAGAGGAAATTTCACCATAGTCAATTCCCTCCACTTGAGAATACCCCTTAGCGACCAACCATGCCTTATACTTCTCAACACTACCATCTGAACTAGATTTTCTCTTGAACACCCATTTACATCTAATGAGTTTTCGTCCTTCAGGAAAAGGTGTCAGATCCCCTGTATCATTTTTCTTCAATGCATCCATTTCTTCATCCATGGATTTCATCCAGGAATCTGCATCACTCATACCCATAGCCTCTCTAATAGTCCAAAGCTCATCAATGTTAGCAATCAAAGAAAAAATACAATCAAAATCTAACAATGAATAACCAAACCTTTCAAGTGAATATCCAAACCTATCAGGTTGTCACCTATCTCTTATAGACCTCCTTACTTGTTGAGGTTGAGGTTCTTCTTCTTCTTTAGAAATTTCAAAGCTTCTCAAGCTCTCCTCATCATTAGTTCCATTATGGGATTCAGGTTCAACTTTCTTAGAGTCAAGAGGAAGCTAAATCACATCTTCTTTCTTTTGTTCTTTTATAGGCTAGAAAAAAGTGGAAGAAGGTTTTATCTCTCTAAAGATAACACTTCAACTATAGAGACCTTTTCAGCCACTAGATCCCAAAGCTTGTACCCTCTCACATCAATACCATATCTGATGAAGATACACTTGATAGCCTTGTTTTCCAACTTCAACATTTTCTCCCTTGGCACATGAGCATATACCTTGTAACCAAACACATGAAGATGTCTCAATGAGGGCTTCTTTCCTGACCACACCTCCATGGGTGTCTTATCAACAAGAGTTGATGTACGAGATCTATTTACCAAATAGCATGCAGTGGCAACAAATTTAGCCCAGAACTTTTGTTCAAGGACAGTTGTACTTAGCATACTCCTAGCCATCTCCATCAATGTCATATTCATCCTCTTCACAACTGCATTCTACTGAGGAGTATATGGAGTTGCCTTATGCCCTTCAATCCCATGTTCTTTATAGAACTTATCAAAATTTATGAAACAAAACTCACCAACGTTGTCAGTCTTCAAACACTTAATCTTCCTACCAGTCTGATTTTCTACCAAGGCCTTAAACTCCTTAATCTAACTAAAGACTTTAGATTTATGTCTAAGAAAATAAATAAATATCCTTATATTGTAATCATCTATGAAAGAAACAATTTAATATACATAATTTTATAATGAAGGAACATTTATAGGACCAAAAACATCAAAATGCACATAGTCTAAAACCAATGCAGATTTGTGAGAACTGTAATAAAGTTGAACACAATTTTTCTTTCAATAAACACAATGTTCGCAAAAATCAAACTCAAGATTACAAACATCAGGCCCCTCAATAGGGCATTTATTTTTTAGGGTTCTTAAACCCTTTTCACCAATGTTACCGAGTCTTTGGTTCCAAAGCATTGTCTTCTTAGCAGGTAACTTCATCTCTAAAGCATGACCATCAGAAGTAGATACAACTTTCTTTTTTGATGTTGGTTCTAATGGTGAGGATAGTGACTTAGAATTTCTTTTCTTATTTTCCAAAAAATAACTATTGCATTGAACTATGCATGTATCCAGATGAAACATAGTGCCTATCCGAACACCCTTAGCAATCACCATAGCTCCTCTTGTCATCTTACATCCTCCATTCAAGAAAACAACTTGCACACCCACATCATTCAACTTACTTGTATAAAGAAGGGTTTCATGCCAAACTAGGGATATGCAGGACACCATCGATCCCCTTCACTCTACCATCTGGGAATCTTATCTTGACTCTTCCATGGCCAAAAATACTCAGGTGAGATTCATCACCCAAGTACACCTTCCCACCATCATAACTTTCATACTTAGAAAACCAATCTCGATGTGAAGTCATGTGGAAAGAAGCACCAAAGTCTATCAACCACACATCTTGCAATGCACGCATTTCCAAGGCAGTGACAAAGGCATCTGCATCATCCTGAGAGGATTTATTAGATTCAGAATCAAAGAATGTCTTCTTTTTCTTCTTTTTCTCCTCCTTACAATATTTGCAGAAATGATCAGATTTTACGCAATTCCAACATTTCACCTTGGTCTTACCAAGAGACTTAGATCTCCCACGAGATTTGGATTCTGACTTTTCTTGCTTCGCGTTTTTCTTTTTTCCTTTTCCTTTCATTCATCCTTGAACCGCTAGAGCCTCCTTAGTCATTTAAAAATATTTTCTCTACATCTCTTCAGATAGAAATGATGCCACCACTTCATCCATCTTAAAGGTGGTAGTGATACATCCAATGGCCATGACAAGGTGGTCCCAAGAATCCAGCAGTGAGCACAAAAAATTCATTCAACGATCCTCCTCCTCCATTTTGACACCAATAAAGTTCAACTAGGCAACAAGCAGATTGAATGCATTTAGATGATCTGTAAAATATCCTCGTTCCTCCATCCGTAGAGAATATATCTTCTTTCACAGGAACAACTTATTTACCAGGGATTTAGCTTGATGAATCTGAGCAAGTTTCTTTCAAATAAGTGTAGCATTCTTCTCTTCACGAACATTTAGGAGTACCGAATCAGGTAAACAAAGTCTTATTAGACCCTTAGCCTTCTGATCCATCAAATCCCAATCTTTTTGTTTCATGCCCGTTGGCATAGTTCCAGAAACAACTGTCCACAAGTCATGGTCTACAAGCATGTATTCCATCTTGAGCTTCCACGACTCAAATTTTCCTTCGTTAAAATTCTCTATCTTAATTCTACTAGATGTGCTTGCCATATCCTTCTTGTTGTTACCTATTTTTGCTACTAGCCCAAACAGGTGATGTTGTTTATGTTTTACAAGTAAAAGAAGGCACATTTTTTAACTTGCTATGTTACATTCATGTGCATAGAAAATATCAAAAGACTACAATACTACATTGCCTCATACAGATGCATATAACATAACATAGGAAAAAGTGCACAATATTTCCAAAATGTAGTCTTTATTGATAGTGATAAGTGTATAGTGTTCCTCACAAGCCGAGGGATTGACCATTTTAATGCATATAAAGAAAACACTATACATTTATAGATATAAAATAGAAATGCACATAAAATGAAGGGGGGCCCTTCATTGCCTGAATGACGAATCTCGGTTTCCTTGTCCTGCATCGTCTTTAGTCTCTCCTGCTTGTCATACTTCCAGTTGACGCTCTCCTTGCTGCTCCTAGGTTCCCTACATCTGGAAGAAGAGTGTTGTTAGAGTAATGAAATGTCACCAATCAAAATATGGGAAAAACATCCATAAACATATAATTTGATCTCCATAAGCATTAAAATAGACAGCACACCATAGGTGTCTAGGAAAACAAGAGTTATCAAATACACCTATCATATGCTTCGTTAATCTAACATGTTTTCTCCTTGTGCAAATATAGGATAAATATTTGTTACTATTTTATTTCAGTTGATTACAACATGAGTAAAATGTGGCTCCCACAAGGGTTGAGCCTAGCATGTTGCCCTCTTGTGTTTTAGGAGGGGTAGGAAATTGAGCAACTTGATCAAATCAATGATAAACATATTCTTGATGCATTAAATCAATATGGAATCATACCAGTTGATCAACTTTCATTATCAGATTCAAAAGATGCAACAAAATGGTGTGAATTATCAAGAAGGTTACTCTTCATATTTTCACAATGAATCAAACAATAGGCTGCCATCATGCCAAAAAGGGGCGGTACTCTGCTATATATATCTTTCAATCTTCTTAAGTGGATCCAAAGTCCATTTTAATAATGATATGTGTTGGATTTCATTGCCATCATTTTCAAAGAACAAGCTTTGAAGGAAACAAGAGAAAGGACAACAATCATTCAAAGATGAAGCAGTTTGTCTCTTCCCAACAAACAAATGATTTCTATGATAACATGAACACTGAAGCATAGATGCATCAAGTTCAATTATTCATTCATCAATACATAGTAAAGGAGCTATCAAGTCCTATCAAGAGCTATCATGAGTTACATGGAGCAGCACAAGGTGAGAAAGGTAATGTCATGAAAGCATCATATTGTGGATAGATGAAAGAATATCATAAATAGAAGCATGCATCTTTCAATCAATAGTGCTCTCAAAAGAATGGAGATAGACATGGTGTCATGTTTTAAAATACTTGTCTTCTAACTAGCTAACAAGCTTTAAAGGAAGCAAAAAAAAATCAAATGAAAAGGTCTATAACAGTGATCTAGTACAATGCAAAAATAGTGAGCAATGCTTATGTAATATATTCAAGAGAAGGTGTGAAAATATTTAATCTATTTTGTGCCTAAAATAAATGAAAAGTCATTCAGAAATCTTTGCATTCTAAATGATAAGATATGCTACTACTATTTCTATGAGACAAAAATAGAGAGCATTTTAGAATCAAATGGTGTGCTTATTCTAAAATACAATTCAGAATCATTGTGCCATACTAAATGGTTTTCTTTTTCAAAATGCATGAAGAAGTGCAATCTATTGAAGACAACTATAAGCATCAAGAAGGAAATTTATTCTTGCAAGATAATGATAGCAATGCCAAGCAAAGTGTGGAAATGTCAAGGAAGGTTCTTGGTGAATAGGTGCACATAATTTAGAGTGATGCCAAAACAGTAATTTGTGAATGATAGTGATGCTTGTTGATGAAGGAGGCAGTGATCCTCAACTATGACAGCCCCCAATGGAGTGAAATCATGATAGACAAGTTTGTCATGACAGATATAAGGGACATTTTGACCAATGTACAGCCAAGCCAGAGCTAGTTTCAAGGATGTTGACTACAATATACAATTGTGAATTTAACAAACTAGCACATCATGTTAGTTGGATCGGGGCTTCTGATATTAAAAATAAGGCTAACTCATGAGAAGGGTGTTTAGTATTATCTTCAAGCTATGGAAATCAAAATAAAGGATATTTTTGTTTCTTGTTTTCAATTGAATGCTTTCATGAATTTTATTAAGGGTGTTCTTGCAACACGTTTATCAGAAAGGCTTGTTGGATAGTTTCTATGTAGGATGCCAAAAAACTTGCAAACCCAGAACCATAGAATGTGAAACCCACATAAACTTGCACTTTGAAACGAAAACCCATGAAGTTTTCAAGAAATATCACAGTAAAGAAGGGTTGTTCATTGTTTCATTATCTACAGAGCCAGAAAAATTCTCAGAAGAACAATGTGCTCAATGATCTCGAAATGAGCTTATTATCAAAGGAATGTAAACCCTAGGCTGAGCCATGGCCTTTTTTCTAAAAAGGAAAAGATAAATTTCAAGGGCTAGGGTTATGATGAAACCTAATTTATTTCTTCATGGTTGTGGCCTAAATAAATAATTTCCTTCATAAAATGAAAAAAACTCATCTGGGGTTGTCCCAAAGGTCTGCATACAAAAGGAAAAGTGGAGATTCAAACTCCTACAAAAGAAGATTCTTGCATTATTTCTGACAATGAATACATAGCCATGGATTTTTTACAGAAAATGCATGGAATAAGCATAGAAAAACTAAATATTTTCACCATTTTGTTGTATGAAGAGAGAGCTCAAAATGAGCTTTAATTTGCAGAAACAAAAGGAAAAAAAATCAAGGTATACATCAGATGGAGCTTACCTAAGCTCAAGTTTTTTATTTTCATTGAATATGCCAGTTATTTTTCACCATGAAATACAATTGTCAAGCTTCAGAAATCACCTCAATGGCGGCCAAAGCAAGCAAATATCCCACAAAAAACAAGGCAAGAAAAGAATGCATCAGTAAAATGTGTATGGTCACGGTATTGATAGCTTAAATAGCTTTCAAAATGAAGGAAAATACAGGTAATGTCAAAGATAATACTTACCCTATTGTTTCCAATGATAAATCTTCAAAAATCACAGTGAAATCACCCAAAATCACTAAGAAAAAAATGTTCTGGTTGAAACCCTATTGCGGAAAAGCAAACTCTCCAGAAAGCTCGAAAGTCAAAATGAAATGTTTTTCTTTCTTTCCATTAGTTTTGATTTTAGGGTTTGAAACCCTATTGAAAGCCGACCACAAAAGTATTTTTTACCTTTGTTTTAAAATTTTCAAACACAAATTAATGTATGTCATGGTCAAGAAAGTATTATGCCTTGTGTTGATTTGCCTTTGTTGCCATTTTGAGGGTCTATGCCTTAGTGATTTTTGATGACTTTTTCATATGTGTCTTGCAATTTCTTGTCCCCTTAAAGGTTGCAAAGTCTTTCTAAGACTTACTTTTTTATTTTCAACTCTCATCACCTTGCATAGAAGTCTTCAAGACTTATGTTGTGCATTAGGCCGACCCTTGCTTTCTATGGGTCTCAAAATGTGTGACATTTTAATTAAGTATAAATCACTTAATTGTGAATGTCATTTCAAATGCAAAATAAGGGTGAGTAATGCCTTAAGGGGAGATTGAGATAGGTTTGATGCTTCTGCAAGACTTTAGGAGTGATTGAGAAAATTGTTATTATTTTTGCATTTATTTTGAATTGTAAAACATTATTTAAGTGATGTGAATATAAATCACTTTGTTTGATGTTACTCATAATGCACAATTTTGATGTATTTCAAGGAATGGTGGGGCCTCTTATTCTGCATTTTATTTTGAAATGTAAAATAATTTGATTAAGTGATGTTATTATAAGTCATTTAATCAAATTGTTATCTTAAATGCAAAATAAGGCCTTATGCTTTTGCAAACACACAAGGAGCATGAGTCAAAGCTTCTAGAGACATAATGATGACTGAGCAACATGGGAAAGGTGTGTGAGTTTTGTCTTTGACTGATTTTGGAGGAAATGGGTCATTTGGAGGTAGTTTTGTCACACTTTTAGTGTGACTTGGGTCTTGGCTTGACTTTGCTTCATTTGGAGGACAGTTTAGAGTGATTTTAGAAGGTTCTTTTTGGCCTTTTCTGCTGCATCTGACCATAATCTTCTAGATGGACTTGTGTGAGGCAATTTTTTGAATTTTTCTTAAGTAACTTCAAACTGTGTTGTTGAAGGGAGTTCTTTCTTTCCTGCAGTATGATAGCTTATTTTCTGGAGCTATCTTTTTAGCAGGAGCAATATTGTAACTCGGGGGATAGATTTGTATACCAATGAGTATCTTGGATCAATGATATTGAATATTTTTCCTTCTCATTTCATGCTTTATTGTGTGCATCTAGTGGTTGATCAAATTACTTGTGAAATTTAGCTTTTCCTTGTAATTTTGTCTCATGTTAAGCACCTATTTTGCAGAAAAGTGTGTTGTTGTAGGTTATAAGTTGTGTTATCAATGCAAAATGATTTTAGTTGTGCAATTTCTTTCCTTCTAGGATTTTAGCTTTAAAACCTCCTTATAAAATACTTATGCAAGAATGCATACATAATGATTTGTGTAAGCTAGGATTTTTCATTGTTTGAACTATGTGCAAGCTATTTGCAGTCTTAGTTAGTTTGGTGAATCACCCTTTTTAAAGTTTTCAATCAATTTCAGTTTATATAACCCTCTTACTCTTTCCTCAGGAAATCATTAGTTTAGCAGTAGTTTAGGTGACACCAAAAGGGGAGCCAGCCCATAATCTAGAGGTCTACTTTCACAATAGGATACCCACATCCTGAAAGTAGTCCCATGTTGCTCTAAATTTGTTGAGTTTCCACAACTTGGCAAGGGTGAAAATTTGGATAGTTAACACTTGCAACAAGGTCAACACAAAATTTTTGCAACAGGTTCCCACTCAAATAAGATTAGTACAAAAAACCCTTTAACCCACAATAGGAAAGAGAGGTAATCAAACTCTGATACCAATTGAAAGGAAGCCAAGTACGAGGAAAATCTTCCAACACTAATCTATCAGAGGAGAAAATGTGCAAATTTTGACAGTTGCAAACCCTTATTCAATTACAATAAAGAAGATGCACATAACAAGTAAAGATAAACTGTAACGCCCCGTCGTGCGAACCCCAAAGGACATCAACCCAATAATTTTTTTATTTTTTATTTTAAATATTCTAAACATACATGTGATGCACAGTAAATCAAAAGTCATAAAATTTAATTAAACAAATTCACCTACACTTATGTCCCTTGGGGTGCATGAGGAGACATTACAAACTTAATTCCATACAACAACAATAAAGAATAGAAGACAAAGATATAATCCATAACAAAGTAAACATTAACAAATGTAACACATACATGATAAATCACTGATAAGAAACCATCTGTGTATGTAAATACAACATATACATGATTAACTCAACACATTGAATACCAATTGCCATAGCCAATATCCACACAAGGTTTAACGTTACATTATAGTACAATGTTCAAGAGGTACAATGATACAAAAGTGTTTCCAATCATGAACGGAAACCATACAACAAGATAACATGATACAAATGAACAGAGGAATACATAGTATCATAACTAGCTCCAAGACAGATACAACTCTGGAGTCGCCGCAACAGCACCAATCCACACCTCTCGATTGGGTGCTTAGCATGTTCCACCCGACCACGTGGGTCCGAAGACCCACCCCCCGTGCTAAGGAGCTGACAAGAAAGAGACCTCAACCAAGAACATCCAAACAAGGAACCACAAGACTCAACGTCATACAAAAGTATCATAAAACTCAAGGATTACAATGACATAATCAACAACATCCATGAGTCAACATAATAACTTAAAGTCATAAATCTCATCACATTAATCAAAGCAATAACTAATAAACAAGTAACCAAAGGATGATCATGAAACATTTCCAAATCAAACTGAAATAATAAACAGAATACAATTCCAGAGGCAATAAGGACACAAGGAAAATGGGTGTCAAGTGGAGAGTGTCATCGCACAGCTCTCATGGGATCTCCTAGCCCTTCCTCCAACTTGAGGCGCCGGAACCCATCTATGGATCTCCTGGCTCTTCCTCCTACTTGAGGCGCCGACACCATAGGGTAGTTCATGTGAACACGATTCCAGAGGCAACAAGAAACAAGGCACAAGGGTGTCTAGTGGAGAGTGTCATCGCATAGCTCTCATGGGATATCCTGGCCCTTCCTCCAACTTGAGGCGCCGGCACCCATATATGGATCTCCTGGCTCTTCCTCCTAATTGAGGCACCAGCACCATAGGGTAGCTCATGCAGAGCCGATAATCTCTCATGAAGACAAGATTGCGACTTTGCCGACCATGGCCTTCTCAGTCTATCATTAGTCTATGATATCCCTAATGCATAGACGAGGTATCCAATATTTATTATCTTGTGTGTTTTACTACCCATCCCCTAAATTCTATTTTTAGGTTATCACTTTTTTAACTACTCTTACGTGGGCTCTCTTGTGCTCTTCCTCCTTTCAAGGCACTGGCCCCCAAGAAGAGCCACTCTCCCTAAAACCCCTAACATAAACCAAAATCCAAGGGTTGTACAACATAAAAAGAACATTAGATCACCACAGAGAAACATCCGAGGCATTACCCATCTCACTATAAACACATAAACAGAGTCTCAACAATTCTTGTACAACCCTTTCAAAATCATGATACCAAAACACTTGCCACATCAAGGGCACATAAAGAGAGAACATCAACTGTCAATCATCTCAAGCCTTTAGAAGCCAAAAGAACAACAACCCACAATGAGGGTAAAATGAAGCAACAAGAGTTTTTTCCCCAATAATTCCAACACAAGGATAAAATTTCCCTCAAATATGAGATTTACTCAAAAAAGCCACAAAAAGGAAGATTCATCAAGACCCATCCACAAATCAATCAGCCCTAAAACACAAATACAATCCACATATCAACAATGGTGTCACCTCAACAATGGAATCACAAAAGAAAATCAACCTTTAATTCAACAAAATCACTTAATATTCAAAAGCCACCAACTAGGCATTCCACAGGAGACCTCAATTTTCTCCTCACAAGATGCCTAATCACTAAATACCCACAAACTCACAATCAAATCAATCATGCAGTATTTCATACAAGCATTGATGCAAGAAAATTCTACAACAATCTTCTTGTAGGCACATATCAAGAATGGTAATAGATCCATTATAATAACAATCTAGTATAAGCATGGAAGAGAAATTCACAATATTAAATTAAGATGGCATAACCTACTCTTAGTCTTTATGCTATATTTAACTTATAACAATATGTTAAATTACCATTTAAAAAGGGTTTTGATTTAATCTTGTCTATCATTCTATGGTCTTATAATGAATACATTACTCACTATCAAGAATTTATAAGGATATTCTAAATGAAAATGAAAACCCTTCTAACAAGAATTGAGTTGTTCATGTAATTCTTCTTCTAATTATCTATCGAAGTAAGTAGATCATTTATTTCACCCATTATTCTATTACTATATCAATGGATGCACTTTGTCTTATAAGCACAAGTTCATGTTGATGACCTAACTCTTTGTTTCAAGAGAGTTCAAGAGTATGCTAGTTCATATATAACTCTATTATATATCAATTCCATTTCTTTGTCATTCTTTTAATTAAATCTCCAAAATACTAAAGGACGTTATCAAATAACTCGCAAGGCAGATATATTCTTTCTAAAATCCACTATATATTTATGCATGTACCTGCTCATATATATATATATTAAATAGAATATAGCTTTTAAAATAAAAAAGGTTTTTACGTGCATATTCTGTCATACTATATTGATTACAACAAAAGAGAAAATATGGATTGTATCGTATGGCTATCAATACAAGATTAAAACTTAAGATTTTAAAGCACATACACATTCTTAGATGTACTCAAGCTAAATAAACATCATACTTACAGTACAGGGCAGGAAAGACAACCAGTGAAAATAGGAGATCTATGCAAGATAAAGAAGAAATTGGGTTGGAAAATGAAGACGGCAGAGACGGGTTGACAATGAAATTAGAGAGATTACTTAAACCTTAAAACTTCCTATTATGCTCAAGCTCGCGGCTGAGACAGGTTGACAAAGAAATCAGAGAGATTATTTAAACCTTTAAACTTCCTATAATGTTCAAGTGTGCGGATGTGACAGGCTGCCAATGAAATCAGATAGATTATTTAAACCTTTAAACTTCCTATTATGTTCAAGTGCGCGGCTATGACAGGCTGCCAATGAAATCAGAAAGATTATAGAACCTTTAAACTATGAAAATATTATATTTTCTTTTTAGAATTGTAATTGTGATAGATTGTCATCAGAATCAGGGCGAAAATCCTTTAAAAGGGGTCGACAGTCACGCCTACAAGAGGAGGAAGGAAGACCAATGTGTGGATTGTTTGTCAAATTTCCTGAGATGAAAATTAAGGAAAGCTCATTAGACTGCTTCCACTAAGAAGCTCCAACGAATATCAGAATGAGACCATTTAAATAAAACTAATGTAGTAAGGTATGGCGTGGGCAAGAAATCACCAAATACAAGACATCTACCTACAGTTGTAGCTGCCATGCACGCAAGTAAAGAGATAAGGCCTTAAGAAACTCTAAATCAATTGCAAATGGTAGGTGCAAAGCCAAGTAACACCACTGTCCACATACTCTCTACCCGTGCCAAAAGGGGAACTTTGAGAAACAAGGTAGATACATCCCACAAACACATCGAAGGGAAGGCGTTATCAGAAGTTAATGTTGTAAATGCGCTGGTAGACATGCATGCAACAAGGGAAATATGGACAAGGTTGTATGCTGCCCTACAGAATGTCAGAGAGACGTATCTCATCGATTGTGTCGATTTCAGGATATGGGATATTCATCAAGGAGGTACAAGGAATGGAAATCAATTGTAGATACATTTCACATAGACTATAAGGTAGCAATAATATACACCAATAAAAGCCAAAAGATTAATAGAAGTTAACATCGTTGCCAAACGATTCCAGCGAAGGTAAAACTACCAGGCAGTATCACATCACATATAATTAGAGACAAAGATACAGGATGTAGCCAGAGGTAACCGATGCTACAAAATACAATCCAAGAAGAATGGGTTTACAACCAAAAAACAACGACCTCTTTTAAGAAAAACAATTTTTATAGAAACGACTTTATAAATCATCAGAAATTATATTTACTAAATACTAATTGTCAATCCAAAAATAAGTAAGTAAACTTTGGTTTCCTAGCAGCGTATACATTTAGTACAATAATCTTCAAAATAGAATTAAGATTTAAAACCATTGGAACCTAGACATCCTCACTGGTTGGATCAAGAATCCGGTGCCAAAACAACTTTTGCGTCTGCACAATCACTTCTTTCCCAACCTTATTCCTTCCATGATTTTTAATATTCCCTAGACTGTATTTTACTTGATAATGATAATTTGCAAAGAAAACTTCCCAATGATTCACCAGAAAAATCCCCCCCCCCCTCAACTAGAATCCTTCGATAAGATAATACCGCCAAGGTCGTTATTCTCCCTTTCTTTCTTTTTCTAAAAAGCAAAGAATAAATCTCTTTTAAAGCAAACGCCCAGCGAGCCAAAAGCACTGAACGGGGAGAGTTATTTTTATTTATAAGATTCCCAAACGCCGAAAGTTTCCTCTTCCACAATTAGTTCGAACCATGCATGTTCAAAGAGAAAGATTTTTCTACCTTTTATTTTGCTTTCCACATTAGTTTACACCTTATCTTAATTCAAAAAAATCATTCTACTTTCCATATTTAATTAAGACTGATATAATAGTTATTTATCTTTTTTAAGCTTTTGCACTATAGTTCACAATCTTATCTCCTAAATTCATTTTAAAGAATCACCTTATTTTCCGTAATTATCCTCGCAAGATAATAAATTATCAATTATAATTAAATATAATACTTTTAACAATGAAATCAATTATATATATAAATAATAACTTTTTCTCTATATTTCGTAAGCTTAATTTATTTAATCCTTGTTTTGATTTTCTAAATTCTTGTAGGAAAATTTAATTTAATTTACGAACTAAACAAAACCATTATGTTTATCAAGCAATTCAATAACACCGCAAACAATAAAGCACAAATAAATACCTATACCAATATCTAGAAAAGCCACAATGGAGGGGCACTACATAAACAACATCAACGATACAATAAAAACACGACACCAAATATATGTGGGGAAAACCCTTTCAGGAAAAAAACCCCACACTCCAAAATCCTAAACAATGTATTATATGTAAACAACGATTACAATACACTTGGAGGGCAAGATTCTATAGGATTTTGTCTATGTTACAATTCTGGAGTAAATTCGGCAACATAACGATATCTCAACACAACTTCGTACATCTCCAAAATACAAAAGTGTTCAATATAGAAGAGTTTGCAATGCATAAAATAGGCATTTCTAAACAAGTGCCAAAGGTTGGAGATGCAACATGGAAAGTGCCAAAAACATTGCACATGCATAGTGGTAAGTTTCTAATTGTCACCACATGCCACGCTAAAAAAATTTGCACTTGCCAAAATAACTGAACCTCAAAAAAACTCACATTCCATGTAAACTCAACCTGGAAATAGAAAAAATCCTTTATGCACAACTCCACCTGTAAAATTCAACTTTTCAACTTGACTCCTCATTCGAATAAAAACTGCAAGTTGCATTTCACAAGACAAAGTGAGAAAATTAGCAACATTTAATATTATGGAAAAATCAAAGGTTGATACACCTTCATTTTCCTAACAAAACCAACATCGTAGTTATATACAAAGGGAAACCCATGCAAAAAAGGAGCATTTCCCAATGGATGAGTGATGGCCATATGCTCCCATGCCCATATATGTAACAAATTCATTCCACTGGATAGGCTAGTAGCATATCAATACACAACCTATTGTATATCGTGATATAAATGGGCCAATACACATAGTTCCCAAGCATAAATAACATTGTTTGTGAGGATCCTCTCTAGGATGTGTTCCCATCCAAAAAAAAATTCATCATGAGCGATGATCAAGAAAAATCATTGTAGAAATTAGCCCTCCTAACACCAATGGGAGATCATCATATTTTGAATCCCTTGTCTAAGATCCATGTTGCCATCCTCAATGTCGAGATCATCATCATGAAACACTCACTCCAATGCCCCTTCACTATTTTCAATGTCATAAACCATGTGAGCACCAACAATTGAGATCCTCAAGATCCTCCAAACATCCTTGAGTGAGATCATGGCCTCCCCAATTAGAAATGTGAACACACACCTCTCACTATGTCACCTCTCTACAAGGGTGATCATCATAGCCCTATTTGTTTTAATCTCAGGCATGTATATAATATGAAATAATTTGACACTCAAAAATGTTTGATCTAGCTCACAAAGATGGGAAATCTTTTTCAAAATGGTAGGATGTCACTCCCTCAACATAATAGGATCTAGGATAACCTGCAAACATAGCACACATAATGTCAGTTTGTTAAAAACCAAAAAAAAATCTAATTTCACTAACCTTTGTTTCAAATGCAAATTTATAGTGAAAATTTTGAATTTGCGCAATCATTTGCAAGCCCAAAAATCAAAAGCATCAAACTGCAAAATCACATATGAGCCTTTTTTCAAAGGTGTCACTTTAGACAAATCAAATAAAATCCTCTTTTTAAAGGCATCACTTTATTCACATCATGTGCAAACAAAAAAATCAAAGGCATCACACTTTCTCATATGCAATCCAATATCATCAAAAGCATTACATTGCATATCAAATGCATTTCATTGGTATGTGTCACTTCCTGAATCAATGTGTTTGAATTCCTAACTTTATCTAGAAATTAATGCACTCAAATCGGCATGCCGAATAGGCTTAGTGTTAGGGTTAGGTGCAAGTTGGGTAGGTATTTGTTGTTGCTTGGGTTTCTAGGATGCAGGGTTTGATGGAGGCATTAGAGCTTGTTGTTGTGGAGGAGGGAGCATGGGTTGCTAGTAGTTTACATTTTGTTGTTGTCATTGCTAACCTTTCTGTCACTAAGGCTGCCATTGATTCTACTAGGTTGGCCATTTTGGATTGTAATTGGAACCCTGAAAAAAAATTTGTGGCCAAGGATTTGGCTGATGGTTCCAATTTGGTTGGGCTTGTGGCCACTATTGAGGGTTATGTGACTAGTTTTGGTTTACTTGTCAAGGCTGAGAGTTCCAAGCAGAAAAGTTTTGATTCCCTATAGGAAAGGATGAATTAAAGCTAAGGGGATCTTGTGGCATACCTTGTCTCTCCTACCACGGCCTCCTTTGTGCTATATAAAAGAGCTTTTCATCATCTCCCTCAATGGGTTGGAGATCAGGTTTCTCAACTTTATCTTGTTGGATATTGGCCACTCTTTTGCATTTACAATTTGTTTTTCTTTGTCGGCAGCTTGGACAATATTCAATGAGCATAGCCTCAGCTTCCTCCTACTTTTTCCTAATATGAAGAGTATCCAAATGAGTTTCCAAATGACTGATTATATCCTCCTTCATGTTGGATAATAGATTGCTTAGCTTTATTTTTGAAACCCCTATAGATGATTTACCAATAGCTAATGTTCTATCTCCTCTTGGCCTTTTTGTAAAGGTCCTAGAATAATTCCTACAAACCTTACAAATAACTGAAAAATGGTAGCTAAGAAATATATTCTTGGCCAATAACGTTCAATGAATCCATACAGTCTTCATTGACTCCCCTCAAAATGACTAACTTGAGAGACTCTTCTGACAACTTGTTCTGAGGGTTTTTCTTTAGAGAAAACTGAAATCTTTCCACATAATCTTTTAAGGGCTCATCATCCTTTTTTGTCATTCTGAATATATCATCTTTCCTCCTGTCAAGTCCTTTACAATAGTCCTGATACTTCTCCAAAAATAGTGTCTTTATAGTGTCCCAATCAGGAACAACATTTTTACCTAATCCCATGAACCATCTCAATCCTGCATCTTTGAGAGTGGTAGGGAAAATCTTTAACCTATGTGCATCAGAAGTATAGTCATAACTTCTGCATAAGACATCAAATTCAAAGAGGAATGTATTTGGGTCCTCAGTCATTAACCCATAAAAACTGGTAAGGCTGAAAGAGGAATGTTCTTCAGCATTGTAGCCCTTTGTTGGTCAGTTATAGGGAACTCAAATGTTGGTCGGTCTACATTATCTATTGCATCACCCATGGTGTGGTATGTTCCTTCTGTATGTGTGCTAGATGTTGGTGAGAAGGAAGTGTCTTCTTCAATTGTACCTTCACTCTAAGTACTATGATCACCAATTTCTACAATAGCTTCCTAACATGTGGAGGTAAGGATCCTACCCAAGGAATCTCTCTGCCTCCACATACATTAAATATAGTTTTAGATTCAACGGTCCTACATAATGTTAGTATATGTCCAATGTTGAAAAAGATGGTATCTAACAGTCCTAATGCTTGAAAAGAGAAATTAACTATGAAAACTATAAAAACTAGTCTATGAAGATAGCACCATCCCCGGAAACAGTGCTAAAAATGTAGTGTCTAAGCTAATGTATTGTAAACTTGGTAGAATCTACTAAATTCAGAGGTTGAACTAGTTGAACAGTCCACTCTACATCACTTAAGACTACATTAAATTGACAACCCAGGGCTTGTAAGCTTATGATGGTGCAACATTATATATGACTTCAAGGACTTAAAAATACCTAAACTATCCTACTTAAGTTATTCTAATTGTTGGAAATTCACATAACTGCAAAACAGTAAGAACATAACCAGAACTAGTTGCTACAGGTTCCTCCAGAAAAGATTGTAACTGAACTACTACTAATGAATTAATATTGTATTAACTGAAAGCTTAATAAAACTCATGACTCGGCTAAACTATCCTCTAGAGTGTTACTAATAACCATTACATGCATATTCACAAGCATTCATTCATAATAAGCAAGAAATGAAATTTCAATTAACTTGCATATGATTCATGAATAATGATAAACTAATAACAGCTATTAACAGAAATAAATAATTGAAAGGTGAAGTGAAGAACAATACCTTGAGTGGCCTACTCAGGTAATTGTTCTCACTTTAAATGAACTCAATCTAACTAATAGATTCTACGCATCCCATAATATCAACTCTATTCATTGCATATTGTAAAAGGTTATAGAAGATCTTTTCATAGATTGGACTCAATCATTGGAATATTTTTCATGATCTTGAAACAGAAAGTAACTGGTAACATAAAAATGATAAAATCAACTAACTATCCCATGGATTCAACCAACACTTATATACAAACTGAGGGAATCTTTATTGAAAACAACAACTAACTGAAACCATTAACTCCACTCCCAGATAATAGAATGTGGAATTAATATTTGAATTATTCAACCTATAACTGAAAAGGAAAGAGAAATCCTATCAAAACTAGAACTCTATCAAAATAGAACTGTATGTAAATAGACAATCCACTTGTCAAAATTTCATAGATAAAGGAAACCTCTTCTTCAGCATTTTATTAAATTGGTCATAATAACACACGTCCAATCTTCATTAAGTGCCTCTGATCAATGATCACCACGTTCAGCTTAACTCGGATCTTCCCCTACTTCAATGTCCAGTCACCCTTCTGCTATAGGTTCACTTCGCAACTGCTTCGCTATGGTTTCTTTTTAGCTGCAAACAAGTTAATTCTACAAAACATGCAAGCGAGGATAACTATCACAATTAACTCATACCATTCCATCAAAATTCCATGCATTCATTCATATAAAGCATATAATACTATTATATTATAATCATAATTTCATCATCATAATTAAGGTTTAAGTCTGCATAATGGATGTAAAAGGATAGCATAGTGTAGAAACATTTTTTGGAGAATATGTTTAAAAGTATCTTAAAATAGGTATAAAAACAATAGAAACTAAGGCATTTTTTAGACCTATCACTAGCCGTCATAGGGATGTTAGCATCTACTATATGAGCTAGACTATGTAAAACCTCTATTCCTTAGGCATCATTGATCAATTTCCTAAGATTATCCACAATAGGCACCGTTCATCCAACCAAATATTTAGTACTTAAGTAGTCTTGAATTCCTTCTAAATATTTGTCCAATTATTTTAGTTTGTTGTCAGGAACATGGGCAATATAGGTCTTGACATCCATAAAAATGTTTGATTGTAAAGTTATCATTGGTATAGTAGGATTAGGGATGGAGTCCAAAATGGGATGGGTATTGACAATACCTTGCATGAAAGAGTTGGAGGACTCAGGATCCACAGTGGATGTAACAATGGCACAGGATTCCATAAGTCTGCAAATACATCTCACAGGGGTATTAGTAATAGGACACCAGGTCGTAAAGTTTGTGTGAGTTTCAAAATACTAGATGTGCCCACTATGAGCACTAAATTTCAAAACAGTCATAATAAAACACACAGGATCAAAAATCATAGAGCAAAAACACACATCAAGCACAATAACATATGTCTAATAGAAATTTGAGCCAAATTTACCTGGACAGGGTGTAAAGATGCCCTACTCTAGCAAAAATTTTGATTGAGTTCAAAGTTTCAATGTTTTTAATATGGTTTAGGTGTCCTATTATGTAAAAATGCAAGTCTGACAATAAATAACTTTCTAAAATTTGATTGTTTTATGATTATGCAATGTAAAATGCAAGTATGCAAGCAAGTTTGGAAAAATGTTTAATGCATTGAGATTTCAAATGCATTTTTCAAATCTAAAGTGCAGTACTAACTTGCAATTTCTGAAAATGAAAACCTTGGAGTCTTTTTGCAACAAAATAATGCACTTTTTCACCTTTTTGACTAAATGCAAAATTCCTAAATGAATGCAATTCACACTTTCAAATTTGATTTTATATATAGAATGACCTAGTGCAGATTTGTAAATACAATTAAGATGTAGATATAACCTATGATGAATGAAATTAACCCTATTACAACCTATGATCTGCAATATGATAACATTTTTTTGTTTTTTATGATGCAAAAATGAATGCCTAAATTATTAATGCAAAACAATGCAATATTAATCTTAAATCTAAGATTATATTCTTCATATTTCAGAAGGTTTATATGTTAATGGGCCAGGTTCATCAAAAATGATAAGGTGGAAAAGTGAAACCTTAGGACCACCTAGGAATTAAGAACTTTTCGCTACTATATCATTTGTCATTGGGGCTTGAGGATAAAATTGACTTGCAACCTAAAAGGTGATTCATTCAGCCCCTTTTTATGTGTGTGTTTGTATGTGGGTGAATGTGTGTGGGATGTGATTGATAACAGATTTGAAATGAAAATGTAATGAGTAACTAAATGACTATGACAATGTACTATTCTAATGCAAATCTAGAAAAATTAGAAATTCAAATTCAAATTTAAGGACCAAAACTAGAAAGAGCAAATGTGTGTGCACTTGTAGTTCAAATCTAAGTTTATTTTAGGTGGATTATGGCGCAAGGATTCCCTAGCCTAGGTATCTTAAATTGAAAATTTATTTTACAACCCTCAGGTACCCAATCTGTAGCTTCTCGATTTTAGATCATGTTGTCAGATCTTCGTTTGTTGACAAAATATTATAGTTTTTGTATCTTATCAAGTTGTAGGGATTGAATGCATGAATGAGTGAATTCCCTTCAAATCTTCCTTCAATCCTCTTTAAATCTATACTTTCACATTCAAAGAGAGAGGAAGGGTTGTGTCATATAGGTTCTTGCCTTGATCAAGCCCTTGTTGGTGTTTCCACCTTCACAATGGAAAATTTGATGATAAAGAGAGCTTATCCTTTTGAGGGATAGAGGCTAAGTGATAAATGAAAGATGAATCAATAACTTGTTACAACTCACCACTCAAATTTGATCTCCTTGAAGGATTAAAGTCATACACATCTCCTCAAGGCTTGGTGGAAATTTGGCTTGATTTTCTTTGAAGACCTACAAGTGTTAGTTCTCACAAACAAAATGTATGCATAAACATGAACCAACTCACATAAAACTTGGTATGATACTTCGATAATGAAATGTTGCAATAATCTTTCTCATTAATCCTCTTGAATTGATAATGATTGCTTGATAGTGCTCTTGCTTCTAAAATGTTCTTTATTATTTCCACTTAGTTCTTAAATGATGCAATGACTAGGTATTTATATGAAATTGCTCTAATTTCTTGAAAATTAAATCCCAATAGTTGACAATTAGAATTAGAATTTTGAATATTAAATTACTACCGCCAACACTTTGAATTTTTGCACCACATTAAGGGGACTAGGGTGCAAGGATGCCCTAGTCTAGATCCCTCAATTTTTAGGATCCAAAGTGCTAGGCGCAAAATATTAAATGCATATTTGATTTCTTGATAAATGTTAAAATAGGCCATGTGGGATGCATAATTTAGGAAGCTAGAGGAGTAATTAGGTCCAACCTCTTAGGTGGGAGAAAAACATAATGTAAAATTTCCAAGGGTGACAATTTACAATGCTACACCCCCATTCTAAGAAGAACCCTCTCCATTCAAAGCATTGTTCAAGAAATAAAATCACTCTAGCATGGGCAAATAGGAATGGATAAAACCTTATCAACACATCATAAAAAGGCATTTATCCTTATCACCTGATCCTCCAACCAAATCCATGATTTAGTAAAAAATAAAAATAAAAGGGAATATCCCTCGCATCTCCTCCCTAGAACCCAACCACACCACAAAAAAACCCCACCCAATATACACAAATGGAAAAATCCACCCCCACACATCTATAGATCAATAAACCCCCCTCACACACCACTCACAAGCCAAATGCATAGGAAAAAACAAGGGAAAGTAGCGAAGCTAGGGTCGGTAAGCCCTAGCTCACATCATAGAATAACACTCTTATCGCCTCCCATTGCCATCAAGTACACTCCAATAATAGAATAGTATTTATTAGAACTTGTTCTTCTAAATAGTTTTAAACTAAGGTTTATTTATAGGATCTTGTAAAGGAAAAAAAAAACTCTGAGCCTTGCAGAGCTCAAAGAAGGAGAGAGGAACATTCTCTCATTGTTGCCCTATTTTGGTCTATTTGATTATAGAAGCTTATATAATTTATTGCTCCAAGTCCTAACATACCCTATAGGTTTTTTGAAAAATTATTCAAGTAAGCTTCCTAGAATAGATTAAGAGTACTTACATGAAAAATCACCAATAGTTTTATCCTTAGATGAGGAGGATGTGTTGGAAAAGAAGGTGGCAATAAAATAGGATATTTTACCCCTATCTTACAATGTTAAGGCAATATTGGAGGTTATGGAGGTGGACATTAGGACTCTAGATGAGGAAGTGAAAACTTTCATAGTAGATGCTCAAACCTTGGAGGAATTTTGGCAAGATATTTAGATGGTAAGGAAACATATAATGGTTTCATAACCCAAGAGCATGATGGAGATTATTAGTGGGTACAAAATGGCATTGCTAAAAAATGATAAGTTGTAAGGGTGCCAAGGCATGTTGAGTTAATCAATAGCATAAAATTTAATGGTTTAGATAAAGCTACTAGTTTGGTGGTTCTTGTGGTGGAATTAATGGTGCTCTCAAGGAATAAAGTGTATAGAAGAGCCTATGAGAGAAGCTGAACTATGCTACCTAATTCATGATTGGCTTGTTAGGGTATCTCTTCTCTATCCTAATGCATTTGTGTCATGTCTTTATGTTATTGTGTCATGATATATAGGTTGGATGGTTTGTAAGTTTGATTAGGTATGGTTTTATACTACTATTTATGTTTAGGCATGGCTATGCCTTTATCTACCATAAAAATATTTATGTAGATGTATTGATAATTATGTTGTATGTTATTAGTGGTAGTTGTGATGATCCACATTAATAGAATTCTAATGTATTATCTAAAAAATAATTAATTAGAAGGAAAAAAATAGACCTAACATTTAATTTTTTAAAGATTATATGAATTAAATCGTATTATTTTCAATCTAATTCATTTACACAAATTAAAAATCTAACTATGACTTTTCTTTTTGCATGATGTGAGGCTTGAGCCAATCAACTATGACTCACATGTTACAAATCCAATCTTAAATAAGAGATCTTGTCAAACTAAATTTTGTATATTTTGCTATTTTCAAAGTCAAATTTTATGGTTCTAGATAAATCATTTATCCATTTTGAGGGTTGAATAGGTTTTATTCTTTGACAAATAGAAATACAAATAATTTTAAGTGTACTAATGCATTTTATTGGGTTGTGCTAGAATTTTAAATATATTTATTCAATTAAACTCAAATTAAAAATTGATAATTATTTTTTTATTTGCTTATTATTTTTATTTTAGTAATATAAAATTATATTATGAGTAATCTTTTTTATAAATTATAATATTCTTCAATAAAATATTTAAATATATATAATTTTTAAAAATAAAGATAAAATAATTATTTATCATTTTTATATATAAATAAATAATATTGACTTTCAAATTATTTGATATTTAAATAGATAGAAGTTATTTTTAATTATTTATATATATAATCTTTAAAAAAAAAAGATAAAATAATTATTTATGATTTTTATATGTAGATGAGTGGTATTGACTATAAAACTATTACATTACTATTAAACACAACACTTTATCTTTGACAACATCTATTCAACACTCAATACATAGATAAAAGATAAAAACGTCTTTTTTTTAAGGACTACAGTGCATCACATCTCGAAGATGAGGGAGACTAGACCTCATGACCTTTTGCAAGATACTTTAGCCAATCCCGCCCTAAAAAAATAAAAAAACATATTATTAAACTATTGAATAATAATAATATCCAATATTATTATTGAATTTTGGGGTTGTGTTTATAGGAAGTAGGTTTATATTTATTCTATGCATCCAAAATGTGGATAGTCAATAGGCTCTTATCTCTTATCTCGCTACCTTACGTAGATATCAAGACTAAGTAATTTGTATCCAAAGCTACTGCAAAAAGCTAAGCGAGAAGAGACGTTACGTCTAAAACATGACTTTGAATGATCTTCCATAGATTAGGTACGTGTGTGAGCTTTGAGATATCCTTCTTTCCCAGAACGTTCAACAAACAAAGGCATCCCAAATAAATCAGGTGCCCTGTTTTACTTTCCCAGAAAAAATATTTATGTTTGCAAGGAAAGCCATAACAATAATTTGTCAATGGAAAAATCAATGCTGAAACGCACTCAAATCCCATGCATACCAAGCATTAGTTGGAATCATAAAAATTGGTATGCTGGCAGTAGCACCAAGCCAATTTCTTGTGGTTATGGGGCTAATTACAATTTCAAAGGGACCCCTGTTAACCTTCCCCTGCATTCAGTTTTGAAACCCATTTTGTTTACTGCAAAAGGCCCAGTCAAAACTAATAAAAGAGGTCTGTTGTGGGTTCATGTTATCAGAGCTACAAGGTGAGAAAATGTTGGTTGATCCCACAAGAACATTCTTTTTTTTTCTTAATGGCCAAATAAATCTAATTGTCTGAACATATCCACTGGCATAACTTTTAGAAGTCTCAGCTTTTTTGAATCTTGAAACAGCTCTTCAGATAAGGGAGGAGACGATGCCCCTGATAAAAGCAAACATTCTAACAGTGTATTTTCTGTGTAAGTAACTCAATTCAACTCTGGGCTGAATTCCCAAACTTATTCTTGAACAATGGAGATATCTTTGTTTGGATGAAAGAGTAATAATAGTCATGTTATTGGTGGTTTTTTTCTGTTATGTTATTGTTGTTTTTTTACTTTTTGTCTGTTTTTATCATTTGATTTGTTTTGTCAGTCTCATATCTCATGGTATTTGATGTTTATCTAATGAATGTTGTATCTTTGTGAAAGGGTCTGGATCTTTTAAAACTCGTTTTTATCTTTTACAATATATAAATATATTTTACATTGGTCATAACTGTTTCTGGATTAGATTGTGTGATAGTTTTTTCCAACATCGTTTTGGATCACACTTCACGATTGATCATCATTATCTTCTTGTCTCTAATAGCACTCTATCATTCTGATGATAGATCACGAAATCTGATCCAAAACATTGATGAAAAAGACAATCACACAATCTAATCCAAATACAATTGTGACCAATTTCATCGTTTGTGAAAATCTGTAATCTTTTAATTTTTTATGTTGTACATGTTCAGATTTGCAGGCATAATTGGGTATTTGTTTAGACTGTCAAAGGGGATCTTAGGAGTGCTTTACAGGGACAAAAAGACTTTTGAAAAAATTGAAGGTAAACAAACAGAGAAAAAGCTATCACTACCATAACGTTTTGTCTAGTTTAATATATGAAAGATTCAAGCATTTTGATGCAGAGAAAATAGAGAATGCTGTGGAAATTGTCGAGGAAGTGGCAGACTCTGTGAAAGATGTTGCAGAGGTGACCGAAGAGATAGCTGAAAAAGTTAAAAGGCGGTCCAAAGAAGGGGAATTTCTTCATGAAACAGCCGAAGTTGTTGATGAAATCTCAGAAAGAGTGGACAAGGATGCCCAAATTGTGGAGAAGGAAGTAGAAAAAGTATACCACATAACATAATATTTTCATTCAGGTCACTAATTCATTAGCAAAGCAGTAATTATAATTGTATATGGTTTATATGTGGCTGCAGATAAAGAAGACAATAAAGACCATGGATGAAAAAGTGGGCAAGGCAGAAGATGCTGTAAAGGATATTGCAGAAATAGTATCAGGGGAAGCTAGTAAGGAGCGTGACAAAGACATGGGTACAACAGAGAATTCATCCGCCCCAACAGTGGAAACTGACAAAGACAAACAATCAATGGATTCAGTTGAGGCCGTTTCAAAATCTAAATTTGAGGATGTTGGTTTTAAGGAATTGTTAGGGAAATTGGCATGGTTGCTTTTGTGGGCAAGAAAATTGTCGCCCAAGATACTGGGGGTGATATTCGTTGTGATTTTCTTTGGTGAGCAAGTAATGGGTACATCTGTAACCTGCTATTATCACTTGATGGCGTCATTAACATCATGATGATGAATTCATTAACGTTAGCGTGAAGGGATTGTTAATACTGAAATCTATTTGAAGAAAGAAAAAAACCCAAATTCATTGGTGGGTCTTTATTGTATGGATGTTTATGGTTGACAAATATAGCCTTGGGAGCATTAGTCCTCCTTGGAAAATATTTAAAAAATAAAGTCATCGTTGGGAAGTTTCTCACAAGATAAAATGGGTATGAATAAACAATTTTAATAATGTTAAAAATGACTTTTAATTTTTGAGAATTGTATTCATAAAATATATTGTAAAATAAAGGTTAGGTTTTTGTAGCACCTATTTTTTAAGTGGGTGTTAACATGTAGAATACTCAAGCCTTGCAAAGATATCGTCAAAGTCAAGTGAGAATTTGTTTTGTTTGAAAAATAGAGTTTATCCATGTGATTGAAAAGATATGGAAGAAGGATGATGACCAACAATACAATATTGAAAATATTGTTAAGAGTTATTATTGTGTCTATGTCTTTAATCTAAATATGAGTAATAATTATGAGATGGTAAAGTAAGAGAAACCCAAGTAACAATATAAGGAATGTTGTTCTAAAGATTCAAAAAAATTGAAGATGGACCACCTCCAAAGCCACTTTGCTTACCTAGATCTACAAAATATATATTGAAAATAATCAAAAATTTAGAGTGAGTGAAAAAATAGTTGTCAATTTAGCATTTCTATCTTTTCAAATATAAAATTTGGAAGGCCCATTTATTTTGTGATTGTGTACATTGTACCCATAGACTCATTATAATTTTGACACCCACTTTAATCGTATGGTATCATTCAATTTAGTTATACTAGTTGATTACTTTGTCTTTGTATGTTATATTTGTAGATGTTTCTAGTATCAATCAACATTTAAATACTTATGCAAGATTGTTAAGTTCATAACTCTAGTTTATTTGATTCATTTAAATGTCATTATTTTGATGTTGATTTTAATATTATTTTACATGTTGATAAGGAAATTTAAATTAAACATATTTTAAACTTCAAATTAAAAATATTTTGATATCAAAATGATAAGAGATTTTGTAACAATCTAAAAAATGTAACCTCAAAATTTATGTAACATGCCAATTGTTCTAAACACTAGAGATACTTACTTCTAAATGGCGAGAGCGTTAGCGCTGTGCGGGAAGAGTCGTTGGAAGAGCAGTTTGAAATTTTTTGTAGATGCTAAGGGCGAATGCAATGGTGAGGATGAAGACAAGGATGGCGGGGGGTCTTTGTTGCTTTCCCTTAGCACTGAGTTGGATGGTCGCAGGCCTCCTATGTGTGTTGATGTCCTTGTATCGACTGCCTCTGTTGCGTAGGGCTATGTGTTTCCTTTATCGGATTTGCTGCTTTTGGTGGCTCTTTACCTTCGAACGACTGGAGACTTTCCTTTCGTTGGTTTTGAGTATGTTCTTCTGTGTGTGGAGGCGTATGTTGGTGGTGCTTCTAGGAAGCTTCTCCCCTGCTCCTTTGCTGACGAATTTCATGATGCTTGGGCGTCTCTCTGTGTTGGTCGTGATGGGAAGATTTTGGTCTTGCTTTTTGTTTCCTCCCCTTTTTTGTGGTTCTGCCAGTTTTTGGGGTGTGTGTGTGTGTGGTGCCCTACGGTGTTGGTCATTAAGGGTGTTCTTTGTGCTTCTCCCTTGTTGCACCTGTGTTTGGCTAGTTGGTTGGTCGGCTTTAGTGTTGGGCTCTGGTGCATTGGTTGCTCTGCCTTTGTTGGCTCCACTTGGTTGGTTTCATGCTTGAGGAATGTTTCTTTGCTCCTGTTGCTCTCCTTCTTGTTGGGTTTTGGTTTGAGCCCCTTTTGGGGAACGGTGTTTTGTTGCCCTCAAGGCAAGTTTGTCAATGATGCTAGCAATGTTGTTGTTGGGTTGGAATTGCTCTTTGGAGTGGTGAGTTTACCTTTGAGGAGATGGGGGTTTGTTGCTGGTATGGTGCAGAATGGTCTGTGTTGGTGTATTTGTGCTATTGGCTCCTTATTGTCGGCGTGTTTGAAAGAGGTCGGGTTTTGTGCTCCTTTGGTTGTCCTGTGTAATCCCCCCTTTGTTTCTTCTGTCTAGATGCCTTGGGAGGAGGTGTTTGCCTATTATGTTGGATATCTTGCTTGCTACCATGTACTACTAACGTTGTATTCAATAGAGGTGAATTTTTCTCCTATTAAGGTGGAGCCCACTCCTATTGAGCTAGAGCTGGAGGTTGTAAATATGGTGGGAAGTGATTCTCTCCTTTGCTAGTCCCTATCAAGGTGGATGTGCTTGCTCTGGAGGCAGGTTTCTCTAGTAGTTATGGTCCCCATTTATTCCTCTCTTATAGAGGGGAGCCCCATCCTTTTGAGGTGGTTTTGGGGTTGGTGTTTGGTTGGTTGGTGATTTTTGAAGAACGTATTTATGCGGCGTTTTGGGATTCTTACCCCTCTTTTGGTGGGGATCTGTTAGGTTCTAGTTTTTTAAACTTGAGCGGAAGTTATGTTGCAGTCCTGCTACAGCAGGTGGTTTGTGGCCTGGGTATTCCAGGTAGTCTTCAAGGATTGCTTTGTGGTGGGTTGTGCTTTGGCTCTGAACATTTCTCTGTTGCAACTTGTGATTCTTACCCCTCTTTTGGTAAGAAACGGTTAGGCTCATTTTTGTCTAATTTGAGCAAAAGATTTGTTGCAGTCCTGCAGCAGTTGGTGTTTTGTGGCCTAGTTACTCTAGGCAGTCTTTTTGGTTTGCAATTTTGTGGGTTATTTATGGGTTCTATAGGACTAGTTTATGTCCTAAGTGTTTGGTTGCTCCTAGTTGTGGTACCAAGTCTGGATTGTTAGTCTATCCTTGTCTTAGGACTATTGTTGGTTCTGAGTGTCTTGTTTCTCCTGGTTGCTCCTGAATAGGAGTTGTCTATGTTTCTATTGTGCTACGGTAGTGTCTTTGCTGGTACTGGTTCATTGGCAAGCTTGAGGCTTTGTTGTTTAGAAGTTTCCTTTAGCTTTGTAAAAGGTTCTAGGTCCTTTCAAAATCTTGCTTACCTTATCAAAAACATGCCAATTGTTCTACGAATTTAGTAATTTCTCTAAGTTTTAACTTCAAGTAAATAAACTATGTTCAAAACCCATATGTAAAGAGCCTTGCTAAATCTGGGTTGAATTTTATGATTTTGGCTCTTAAGAAATTTTTCAAACTGTTGGAGTGCAAACTGGAAAATGTTGATAGTCTGTTGTTGTAGTTTTCTGGTTATTTGATCTTGATTTGGAATATTGCCAATGATGTTTTTGGGAGTGTTAAACAATGCAATAATGTCTAAGAAATGAGATGCAAGTTTTTTTTTTTTTGTATTTTCTGTGCAAATGAATGACTGAAATAAACTTCTTCAGCTGAATGGCATTTCTACAAATAATTAACATGCATACAAATGATAGAATATGAAAACTACAGCTAAGGTATTTTGTCAAACATATATTGTGCAACCTTATAGCTCCTTGTCAATTGATGCAAATGAGTACAATGATTACAATAACTTGCCAAGATCCTTGGCCTATAATATCTCATATGCAACTAACATGAATTCTAATGGCAGCCCCTTAACTACGTATATAACAGAGTGACAATCTGATAAATTATTTCATTGTATGAAATATCATAAGAACCTAATTTATATAAGTTCTTCTACTTGATGAAACGATGGCAACCCTTTTGCACAAAATGAAGTCTTCTTTAGATAAAATTGAACCTCTTCCCTTTGTTGCCTCTATTTTGAATTGCAATCACCATACAGTATGAAATGTTGTAGCCTCCAGATGCCTCCCATAAGCATGAAATGTCATCTCCAAAGCTCCTAGAGTGGAGCGATCCCGCCTCCAATCAGAAATGATGTAAGTTGGAGCTCCTAGGAATGAAATTGTGGATTTCTACTATGTTGGTGTTTTGTTGCAGCAACCAATAATTCATTTGATTCACCTCAAGGACTGTTTATTTACAATCCACAATGTAGTGTTTGTACTCATAGATGCCATACAACCTTCTAGAAATTTAATATGAATTAACCCAGCCACCATTATACAAAATCACACCTATCAGTAGTGTGCCCAGACTGGGAAGGGACCACGATTTATCTAATACAAAATGAATAGAAATTGAACCAACTTGTGAAGTTGTCCTTTCTCAAAAAATTCATCCTTCCCAATGGATTGGAATAACCTCACAATCAGCAATTAACTTCTCCAATCGATCTAACCAAAATTGGCCATTGCCCATTAATTTTGCACAATGTGAAAGAATGAATATCCTCCACTCTCAACTAGATAGGGTTGGTGTCACACAACCGAAACTAGCAAACTTAGAGAATTTTACTTCTCCAACTATGTCAACATTCAAGCTCTCCAATATTCAGAAATGTATTTGATTCCAGGATATCTCAAATGCCCCCCAAAAGCTCCTTATAAAGAATTCACAAGTATTTTCAAGAAGCTTCTAGAATAAATTATTATTTTATTCTTTTAAGTGACTTTTTTATATTATTTTATTTTTAGTCACTTTAATATTAAATTAATTAAATATAAGGTTACTTTTTAATATTTATTTATTTAATAACCTTATAAGTAATTAATTTAATATATTCTCCTTATTGCTCCAAATTGGGGACATGACACCATAGCAATAAAAAAAATCTTTTAAAAAGAGAATAAAGAGCATAATTTCCATAACAATGTTTCACATATTGATTTCATTCTCACTTAATCATTTTACATTTTATAAATTTCTAAAGATGAAATACAATGATACATGTACATAGCTCAATTGAGCTTCATAAGCAATAGATGTGAATGGTCCAAGTAGTCCCCCTCAAATCTCGGCTACCAAATGATGAGGAGAAGCATCACTCAAGTTTTTTTCTGCCAACCATGGACTTTATGTGGTCCCTCGCACATCTACCACATATGGTAAGATGGGCCTACCCTTCGACAAAGAGATTGGTTGGATAACCCTATAACAATAGCCTTCCTAAGCTTAATGTTGTGTCCTACATACCTAGACTTCAATACAATGGCTACTACCTATTTGTATGAAAATTCTCGGCCTAGTATGCTATATTGGATCACAATGAACTGACAGTGTAAACAGTGGCTATTTACACTACTTTGGCCAAAGTTTCATTTATAAAAGTTTCATCTCTTCACCCACTACCCTTAGCTTGATTTGGTTTTTGACCTTTCATATACTATGCATAGACAATTCCCTCCTTTGGGTAATCTTTAACCCCAAGAACAACCCATTCCCTTTATATGACTATAACATTCATACCAAGTAATCGCTATACATAAGCTATTTCCTTCGTTGGATAATCTAATCCCAAGGGCACTAACCTATGAACTCTCTATAGTTTGGATTACCCAAATAACTTGAAACAAATACTTCACAAGCTACTTTAAGCTTCCCTAGTATATAATACTAATAAATGCATTCACTCCTTAATCTGGAGTATGTACAAACACTTAAATAAGGTTCACAAGAATTAAGTATAATAAGATTCTTTTAATTCTATAGAAGTAAACATAACCTTTCCCTATTCTAGCAAATCAATGCATTTTACCACACAAGTCAAACATTAACACTCAATTTTTCCAGAGCATATAAAGCATAAGAGAATAGAATTAACATGCCTATTAAACACTAATCCCAATTGAAATAAATTGACTTTCAAGCTCAATCCCCTCCAAGATATGTTTCAAGACTCTTCAACAATTCTCCAAACCCACTCATAGAAATTCTCACAATAATTCTCTCAACTTTCCTCACAAGCAAACTCTTAGCTCAAAACAAGAATAACTCAAATAAAAAGCAGCAAAATGCAAGTGAATTGTGCATCCAAATGAGGAAATCCTCTCCCTTATTTATACAAAAATATGAGACTTTGCTGCCTATAAACAAGCTATGCTAAATGACACTTCTCAGCTCTTATGATCGTCTCAGCAAATAATCTCAGTGGGTGGTAGCACTAAAACTTAATACTCAGCAAAACAAAACAGCAAGTCACTTTATTTAAAGACAGCAAGAATGCATTTTAGATATGCAAGGTGAATGATCAAATAGGTTGACTCTATTCATGCCAACTTCTACTTGACTTATTCTCCATTTTACTTTGGTTTCCATCACTGGATAGAGCTCACAAAATAGACTTCTAATGTAATGCAATTATTCATAATTTGGCACCACATAAACCTTCTTACGTGCTTTTGATGTTTGCAAATTTATGACCAATTCAATGCTTTTAAACACATTTCAAATTTCTTTCAATACTCTTGACTGAGTCTTATATCCTTCCCACACACCTTCTAATATGTATTGTGTTCCATTTGCAAGCATAGTAATTCATAATAAATGTTTTTAGCACTGCCATAGTGTGTGCTTTATTGTTGCACCAACACTATATGAAATGTGCACTATATACTATATAGTATGCACTTGGAAATTAGAACACCAGCGCTTTATTTATAATCAACACTTTATTCAAACATTACACTCTATCAATAATATATATATATATATCCATTCCATTATTTATAAATATTTATATATATATATATATCGACTCATATGGTAATAAATATGCATCATTCGATATTTCGAATGCATATATCCATGTTATCATTTTTATAAACAATGTCATATGTATATACCTATATACACATATACGCATATATACATATATTGATATACTCATATGGGTGTTCCATCACGTCGACACATACACATATATCAATATGTGTATATATATGTATATATGCATATATCTCATATATACATTTGCTTATACTAGCACTTGCACCAAAAGGGGTGCAAGGGTTACGCCAATAGAAATGTATATGAAAGTTAAAATGCTAAGGAGGTATATTCCTTATTGTCTATATAATTTTGTAGTACAAATTTGAGATGTAGCACAGGGAAAATTCACAGGTTAAGCAATTCAAAGTGTAATTTAAACTAAACCCAAGCTAAATAATTGAGAACAATGAAAAATAATAAAAACATGCATAAACAAAGGATTTTACCAAACACACATTCGATTCCGTGAATAACCTCCATTATCCTTCTCCATTTCGTTGTTGTATGATACTTGCCCTCAAGTTTTCATTAAGCATGCAAGTATGGCCTCATGATCATGATAATAGCAAAACATTGAAGATTCTAAAATAAGTTGCTTCCAAAACTCATAAGATTTCGGGAGGAGTAATAATGATGAAGGTAAAGCCAATTCATAGAAAATATGATTTTCGAACGACAGGCTCAGAGTAAAGATAATTAATTGATGATTTTGATTAAAAGATGTGACATGCAATAGGGTTAGGGTTGAATTAGTGTGAGTGATAAAGTATAAAAGGTGGGGATTAAATTAAATATTTAGTGGAAACTGGTCGAGACACAGAAGAATAAAGATTGCTTGTAAAAGATAAAGATTGGCATGGATAGAAGATAAGAATAAATTAATTAAATAATTAAAGTTATTTAATTAATAGAGGTTTGCATGTAGAAGATAAGATCTAATCTAGATAACGGACTAATTAACACAAAAAGTATGTTCGTTAAAGACAATCAGATATTATCTCACCAGATAACTGAATGATCTAATTATATCTAAAGTGATAAATGACTAATTAGATAACAAAGAGATTATCTAATTATAGAGGAATATACTATTGATAAATCTTTTTAGGAATTAAATAATGATTTAATTCAGCATTCAAGATTTTGGATTAAATTAAATAAATAAATATTTATTTAATTAAATAGAGAAAAGGCTAAAGAATAATTAAATAATTTAAAATGATTATTTAATTATAGTTGAAAGTGTCATAGGAATAAATGAAATAATAGTTTATTTAATTTTAGAAAGAAGAAAAATTTAATTAGCGACGTAATTAAATAAATAATATTTATTTAATTAATCAAGGAAGAATAAAGGTAAGAATGAATTAATTAAATAATTAAAGATTTAATTAATAGAGGACAAATGACTTTAGAAAATAATTAAATAATTAACATTATTTAATTATGAAAATGAAAATAAGAATTATGACGAAAATTAGAGTCGCGGGCCTAGGACAATTTTTAGTGTCTACATTTTGCCCCTCTTTGATACAATGTTGTTTATCGCATTCTGTCAAAGAAAAAGATATGCCCCAATGAAAGTAGGATGAGGAAGAATGATAGGGAAGTAGTGGTATGCCCCCTCAAGAGGACAGGCAGGTTCAAAGAACACAAATGTGCTCTCGAAATGGATAAGAGGACTAGAAGATGAAGGACAAGAGAATAGGGAAAAATAGATAAGGATGATGAAGATGCAAAAAAGAAGAAATGTTAGAGCGAAAAATTTGGATGTTAGTATTAGAAATCTTCAATATTTCGCTGAAACATAATAGGCATTGCATTAAATCATCATTGGGTGTTAAATGATACAAATGGACAACAAACACCATGATATGAGATAGACCAAGGTGTGCAAGGTCATCCACCTGCTAAAACAGACAATCGCGGACAATGAATGTCCTAAATCATACTAAGGGAAAAGTTTAATTGTCTAGAGGATTGATAAGATGATTGTTTGATAAAGCCTAGTTTCAGGAATGACACATATCGTATAAGACATCGAGTCTGGTTTTGATCATGTGACCACCTGTATAGGGCAATGATAAAGCCTGGTTTCAGAGAGACACGTATTGTATAAGACATTGAGTCTGGTTTCGATCATGTGACCACCTGTATAAGGAAATGATGATTGGTTGACTACATGATTATGTATGTTTTCAGGAAGGACACATCCTGTATAAGACATAGGTTGATTATTTTTTTATTGCTTTGGCAATTTGTTTGTTTGACTAGATGACCTTGTTGATTTATTTGTTTTGTTGATGTGTGACTTTTCTTGATGTTCTAACAATTGTTTGTGTTTGACGACAATGTTTGACTTATTTTGACTGACACGACGAACCCTCAAGGACTAACCTAGTGTGGCCTCGGGGGCTCATCAATTGATGGACTTGCCTACATTATACATGCAGAGACCTTGTAGTTCGACCAAACTTTGACTGACAAGACTGACTAAAAAAGATTTGATTTATTTGAAGATATCTGACATGTGTGGTAATGAATGTGATGAACCCTAATGGATTGACCTAGTGTGGCCTCGAGTGCTCATCGATTGATGGCCTTGCCTACGTTATACACGTAGAGACCTCGTAGTTCGACACGACCAATGACTTTGTCTTATAGAAAAAGGACTGAGTCATGATTTTATACAGACAAACCTAAAAAGACTAATCTAATGCCTCGAGGGCACATCGACAGATGGCCTTGCCTACGTTCAATCGTAGAAGCAACATAGTTCGACAATGACAGACTGATTGGTGCAATTGACTCTGACTCCGTTTTTGGATTTTTGACATGTTTTGATTTTTTTGTCTTTTTGAAGCTTTTTGATGTTTTTGGATTTTTTTAGGACATTTTGTGTTGTTTTTGGATTTTTTTCAGGACATTTTGTGATGTTTTTTGATTTTTTCAATGGTTTTACACCCTCAAAACAACCATTGTAAGAACCAAATGACGTAAGTCAAGTGCCTGCCCCCATTCAGGTATAAGACTAATTTATTATGAATAGGATGGAACGAGGATACGAAGTGTGCTCAATGTCAATCGTTCCAAGTTATGGAAAGGACAACCATTTATTATGGGTGTTATGGGTGAGATGAAAAGGATAAATGATAAGGTGTGTGGATAGGAAAGATAGATGATATGACAGAGAAGTCAAATTAGAATGATGGTAGACAAAGAAGCAAAGTCGACTACACATGGCACCTGTTTACCAGGTTTTCACCATGGTACTCATCCAAAGCGCCGCCGAAGTGGTTTTCACTATTGGACGACTTATTTCTCTTTACTATTTTCTTGATTTTATCAAAAAAATTATGTTACCAAGATTCCTATTTGCCAATTTTTCCCTTAGGTAATGAATTTTTTTTATTTTTTCTATTTTTTTTTGTTTTGATGATTAAGACAAGTCTCTCAGAAGCTATGTATAGAACCTCTTCAGATGAAGGCTATTGATTGGTGCTAATAATGGTTCTCCTTTAGGAGTAGAGAGTCGATATGCTCCTGATCCAAAGGCTTCTATGACAATATAAGGCCCTAGCCAGTTTGGCTCAAACTTCCCTGGTTTTTCTCTTTCTGCTTGATTCTTTGTATTTTCCATTAAGACCAGGTCACCAATGTCAAAATGTCAATTCAAGACTTTCTTGTTGTATCTACAACGAAGAAAATTTTGATATGCTTGAAGGTGATCCAGAATTCCTTTTGTCTTCATTCGTCTAGGAACTCTAGCTCATGTAATCTTGACACATGATACTCTTCATCATCAATATGTCCTTTCAAAGATACCCTTAGGGAAGGAATCTCGAGCTCAATAGGCAAGATGGCTTTAGAACCGAATACCAAGGAATATGGAGTGGCACCGGTGGGAGTGTGGATGCTTGTGCAGTAAGCCCATAGGGCAAGGTTAAGCTATAAATTCCAATCATGACCAGCATCATTGGCAGTCTTCTTAAGGATTTTGAGGATTGTTTTGTTAGACGCCTCAACTTGGACGTTACCCTGTGGGTAATATGGAGTGGAAAAGTGGTGTTGGATATGGAATTCTTAGCAGAGGTGACAGACTTCTTGGTTTTTAAATGGGTAGTCGTTATCTGTGATTATGGATTAAGGAACACCATATTGACAAATGATGTAATTAAGAATAAACTTAGAAATTTGTATGCCTGTAATGTAGGTCATAGGAATGGCTTCAATCCACTTGGTAAAATATTCAATCGTAGTTACTTAATGATGAATTTATGACTGTTGGAGGATGTAGGATGTATCTTACCGATGAAGTCGAGTCCCCATTGGGCAAAGGGCCATGGTGACGTTATTGGACGGAGCTCCCGTGCTAGTGTGTGTATCAAGTTTTGTGAATCTGGCACTGCCAACATTTCTTGATAAAGACATATGAGTCCTTTTCCATCGTAGGCCAATAATAGCCCAGTCTCATAATCTTCTTGGCTAAGGTGGTATCGCTAGAGTGGGATCCACATATACCCTCATGTACCCCACGAAAGGTCGCTTATGCTTCTTTAGTATCGAGACATCTCAATAGGGTATTGTCTAGGGAACGTCTATAAAGGGTGTCTCTGATGATGATATACTTGGAAGACTTATGGATAAATGTCCTGTGTTGGTTTTTCGAGAGGTCAAGGGGTAGGATTTGGGCATGTAGGTAGTCATATATGTCTTTGTACCATGGGGAATTGGGACCAACAAGTTCACACAACATCTCCAAATATGGGATGTCAAAGGCATGGACCAAAAGTTTCTCTACCAAAAACTTGAATTTAGGCAGGTTGCTAGGTATGTCCAAGAGTGAACCAATGGTTTTCATGGTGTCTATTGCCATGTTTTGAATGCGGGGTATTTGATGAAAGATGATGTTTTCAAAATATTGTTTGAAACTATCTACCATCCGCTTGTATGGGGCAAGCTTTTCATCTTTAGTTTCTTAGTCATCATTAACTTGTCGGACTACCAGCTGAGAATCTCCATAAACTTGTAGATTCTTGATCTTCCATTTGATTACCATTCATAGTCCTATTAAAAGAGCCTCATATTCTACTATATTATTGGTGCATGGAAAAGCAATTATAAATGACTTATAAGGAATAGTGTCACCCTGTGGTGTGATAAACAATATGCCAACCCCTGAACCATGATTTGTGTGGGACCCATCAAAGTATAACTTCCATGTCGTTCCCGTGTCAAGAGTGAAGATGAACTCATCAGAAAAATCTGAAACTAGAGGATGATCTACCTTAATCGGTGCGTCTTCTAGCTGGTCAGCAATAACTTGTCCTTTTATAGCTTTTCTTTCTACATACTGGATATCGTATTCACTGAGTACCATTACCCATTTAGCCAGTTGTCTTGTTAATGTTGCTTTACTAAGGAGATACTTCAAAGGATCTATCTTTGTGACCAACATTGTTTGGTGGTTTAACATGTAGTTCCTAAGTTTTTGAGTAGCAAAAACTAATACAAGACAAGCACATTCTATGGTACTATAGTTTAGCTTATAACCTACCAAAGTGTGGCTGATATAATAGACTACCCTTTCATGACCCTCATTGTCATTTTGTGCAAGTAAGGCTCCTAGCATTGATGTGGTTGTTGAAATGTAGAGTATCAAAGTTTTTCCATCAATAGGTGGCATTAACACTGGTGGTGTAAGTAGGTAATCCTTGATCTGTTGAAAAGCTTCTTGGCATTTACCTGTCCATACAAACGGTACCCCTTTTCTGAGTAGATGTTGGAAGGGATGTATCTTGTCTACTAATTGCACTATGAATCATCTGATAGACTGTAGTCTCCCTTGTAGTGTCCATAGTTGATTTTTATTGGCCAGGGGAAGCATGTCCCTTATAGCTTTTACCTTTGTTGGGTCCACTTCAATGCCTCGTCTAGAAATAATATATCCTAGAAGTTCTCTTGATTGCACGCCAAATACACATTTTTTAGGATTTAGTCTCACTTTGTATTCTTCTATTCTTTGAAAAATCTTATCTAGGACCCGTAAATGATCAACCCTTGTCAATGATTTAGCTATCAGATCATCCACATAGTCTTCCATGAGAGTGTGAATGATATCATGGAAAATAGTTGTCGTAGCGTGTTGATGTGTTGCTCTAGCATTTTCAAGTCCAAAGGGCATGACGTTCCAACAATAAGTTCCCCATGGACGAGTGAAATTTTTCTTATGTTGGTCTTCAAGTGTGATTCTGATTTGATTATATCTCGAGAAACCATCCATATAAGGATAACATTTCATATCCTGTTGTTAGGACCACAATCGTGTCAATATTTGGCAAACGAAAGTCATCTTTAGGACATGACTTGTTTATATCTCAGAAGTCTGTACAGATGAGGATGCCCCCTGTTGGTTTTGTCACTGGTATGAGATTGGAAATCCATTCTACATAGTCAATTGATCCGATAAAGCTAACATCCAACAGTTTCTTTAGTTCAGCCTTGACTTATAAAGCAATTTGCGAGTGCATTTTTCTTAATTTTTGCTTCATGGGTTTAGCACCTAGTTGTAATGGAAAATGATGTAATGCCAAGTCAGGATCCAGTCCAAGAATGTCAGCATATGACCATGCAAAGTTGATCTATCTTTCTGTGAAGAAGTTACAAAGTTCAAGTTGCTATGTTTTTGTCAAAGATGTTGCAAAATAGATTACCCGAGGATTTTCTACAGTGCCTATGTTGACCTCTTCAGATTCTTCAACCAACATTGGTGACTTTTATTGAGCAACAAGGAGAATGTTCAAACCTCCATCCTTGGGTGCCTCAGAGAGGTTTTTCTCCCTTGGATGCGTCCTTATTTTTGACTTTTTCATCGTCCTTAGGCACCTTTTGGTTTTCATCTAGGGACTCGTCATTTTTATTTTTTTCATTATTTTTCTTTTTTTTTTGCTTTTGCAATTGGAGGGGTGAACAAACTCCCCAAAATAAGCCATGTTATCCAAGTCTATGGTAAATCCAATCTTATGGTCACCACTAGGTATTCCTTCTCGCAATCCCAGGAACTCAGCTATTGCTTCGTCATTCTCAAAGACATCTAAGACAGGGGTGACTTGTTGATCCCAATCGATAAGTTGGGGATATACTAAGGGCATGTCATCATCAAAAATATCAAAGTTCAAAGGGGTCAAGGTAAAGGCTGAGTTGTTGACATAGTCATAAAATTTTCTTACCAAATCCTCATTCTTTTTTCTTGGGAATAGGTAGATTATGAGATGGGCCCTTTGTAAAGGTTTGGTTATCAGAAGTTGGTTCGTTGGGTTCCCAAGAGGCAGGATCAATGGGTTCCCAAAAGTAACATTTGAGCCATTCCTCTTTTTTCAAAAGTATTTTTGGATGGGAATTCAGAGGATTTTGTGAGGAATTAAGCATTTGGTCAAGTTCCCCATATAGTTTATCGAGGTCCATTGAAGAGGTGGAGGAGATGGAATCCCACTCATATTCGTTAGAGTCAGGGGAATTGCAGTAGCATTGGTCAGATGGCTCATTGGATGTCTCAATAGCTTTGAAAGCACTTACTTCCTCTTGTAAAGGCGATGCAGTACTAGAAACGCCAATCTGGAGCAGTTGAAACCCAAGCCCCTAGGAATTTTGGTCGTTTAGAGACAATGATAGGTTTAGTCTTCCCATTTTGATTTAATCCCAACCCGCAATGTCCATTATATCCTTTGTCTTGCATTATCTTGAAACCTTTTCCATATTGATTTGTGGGTATCTGAGTAGGCGGAGGAGGTTCTTCATTGTCTCATTTGTATAACCAAGAGGTCACATCTTCTTCATTTATAGCTTCTTCACTTAGTTACCCCCATTTTGTGAAAGTCATTGTGGGAGGGACGTGTATGGTGACCACGTATTTTCTCCTATCTATTGTTGGTAAACCGTATGATTTGGGAGGAACCAAATGGTTGACACAATAAGATGCTTTCATATGATACTCTCCACAACCCTTATCTTGGATCTCGACCTTAGGAGTGGAAGGTAGTTATTGGGAAGTAGATGTTTTGGAAAGAGTGGATGGATCGATATACTGGGATGAGTTGGATGATGAAGCCTCCTGGTTTACAGGCACCTGTCATTGGGGTATCCCTTGTAGGTTAGTGAAATACTAGAAAGGATCAGGGTCACCAACTATCGTGATCTCTTTTCCATTGTATGGGAATTTAGGACATTGATGGTAAGTGGAAGGGATGGCCTTCATAGCATGTATCCATGGTTTTCCCAGTAAAAGATTAAATGGAAGGACAAGATCCAAGACTTAGAAATTGGTATCCATAACCACAAGACCAATTCTGATGGGGGGTGTTAAAACTTCTTTAGATGATCGTTCTCTGTCATTATATTCCTTAATGACAATGCTCTTAGTAGTGTCCACACACACCTCTGAGAAGCCTAATGCCTTAACCAGTTTCAAGGTGCAAAGATTCAACCCTACTCCTCTGTCTACCAAGACTCATCTAACTTTTGTTTTATGAACAAGAACTTCGAGGTGCAATGGGTCATTATGGTTTGTCTTCTCAATTGAGTAATCTTATTTAGAGAAGGTAGCATGATGAGAGTTAGCTAGGTAGCCTACCATCTCTTAGAAATGATTGACATCAAGGTTGTTAGGGATGATCATGTTTTGCAAAGCTTTTTCTAGAATAGCTCGGTGATCAGGTGATATACACAATAGTTCTGAGATAGAAATTTGCGTTGGGGTCTTCCCCAACTGGTCAAGTAAATTATACTGAGGCTTGGAGGACTTTGGTTGTTGTTGTGATGGAGGGCCTTAGATGGTTATCTTGGTTTGGCGACTGTTGACATCACATTTGAGAGTTTTCTTTATGGTAATAGTGTTGATATGCCCATCGGTGGCTCGAATGTGATTTATGATTGGGTCATGGTTATAGTCATACTTGACATTAGCATAGTTGGCTGAATTATTGTTGGTCTTATTTCCCAAACTGGAGGCTTTTCCTTTTCCATGGTCATGTAATGGATCAGTAAGACCTAGTGATCACTATTTGAGGATGTTTGTTTCTTTCCATTAACTTCAATAGTTTTTTTTTCCACAAGATCCTATAGAATGTTCTTCAACTGTCAGCATTGTTGTAGACTGTGTCCCTTAGTTTGGTGGAAATCACAAAAAGTGTTGTCATCCCACCAAAAGGGTTTAAATTGTCCCCAATCATATATTCTTGGCTCTTGAAGTTGTATGAGGTTGTGTTGCAGTAGTTGTTTAAAGACTGATTCAATTGGTTCCCTTAGGGGAGTGAATTCATGTTTTGGAAACCTCCTTTGTGGTCGTGGTTGTTGGTTGTTTTGGACAGCGTTGGCAGTTTGGTTGACATTGTTGAGTGTGTTATTAGAGGATTTATGTCCTCGAAGTGTAATGATTGGTCTTGCTTGTAGGGTTTTAGCATTGATAATGCCATCATTGGTTACGTTCTTGTTTCGAGACCAAAATTTGTTCTTGTCATTAGGGGTGTTTTGAACATTTGGATTTCTATTTGACATCTTGATTTCACCTTTGTCAATGAGAGCCTTTTCAAGTATGATACCCTTTTCTACTAGTTCCACAAAAGAAGTGCAGCAGTGTACTCTTAAGTCACTTCTCAATTTTGAATTGATGTTTTCTAGGACTATGGTGACCTTTTGCTTTTCAGGTATTTCAATAGGACTTTGACCAACTAGACTCCTCCATCTCTGGAAGAAGGTGATAAAGTTCTCTCCTTCCTCTTGTGTGGTGTGACACAAGGCTGCTATTTTGATTTCATTGTCAATGTTAAAGGTGAAATGTTCAACAAATTTTTCAGCAAGTTCACCCCATGATCTTATGTCATATGGAAGTTGAGAAAACCATTCAAGTGCTATTCCAACAAGGCTTCGTGGAAAAATTCTCATGAGATATGTGGGGTCATACGCAATGTCTATGCACATTGTGGAAAATTCCCTTATATGTTCAATATGATTACACTTCCCATTATACTTAGGAAAGTTTGGTGTAACATACCCATGTGGGAAGGGTGTCATGTATAAAGCTTTGTCAAAGGGAAATGGACATAAGTCTTTTGTTGAAAAAGTCTTTTTGCTAGACACCACCATATTGTCCATTTGTTGTTGAAGGGCTTGCATTTTTGTTTTCAGAACATCCACTTGTGTCAATGATGTGTTGGTTGCATTGTTGGGGTCTATGTAAGTGTTTTGAAACCCAATGTTATGTGATGGATTTTAGTTCAGTGTAGGAATGAAGGGTGGATTTTGACTTGGAATGTTAAAGAACAAGTTTTGGTTTGATGTTGGTTGATTGGGAATGTGAATGTTTTGCGAAGGATCAGGCTAGTGCCCAAATTGTATTTGAGGTATGTGTCCTATTTTTGAAACCCCTATTTGTGGAATGGCACTAGTGGTGTTGATATTTGGTATAGCATTTGTCTTGTTTATGCTAACTTTAGGCCTTTTGCTTCCAGTATTGGTGCCGAAGGGATTTGACAATGATGCTCCTATGGTAAAATTAAGGCCTTGTGTCATGCTCAATGTACCAAATGGTGATGTATATATTGTTGTGGCACTTTGGGTAGGTACTCCAAATGGTATGGTTGCAGTTACTTGATGGATAGAGGTACTAGAAGTCATCATGTTTGTCCCTTGGGTAGATAAAGTTTGCAATGTATGAATTTCAAATCCAAGAGGTAATGTGGCACCTTCTACTAACAATTTTGCTAGATATCATTGAGGATCTTGTGTCAAGTATTCATCTACAAAAGAGGAAAATTTTGGATCTTGGGTAGCAGTGTCTAAGTCTTCAACTATAACGCGTCCTTGTCAGTCTCTAGTGACAAATTATTCCAATAAGGTTTTGTGAGGTCTTGATGTCCCTGATGGGGGGTTTGAAAATGGATTGATAAAGTCTTGTGGATCAACCATTTCTCTTTGTTTCCTTTTGGACCTTATTTCGACCATGTAAGATATGCTCAAAATGTTGATGATGCAAAACTATGTCTATGAATGATATGATTTGAGTCTATTTTTTTGGATTTTTTGGATATAAGGAATGAATGCCAATGCAACTATATTTCTTATCTTTTTTGGAAAATAAGGAATGTCTAAAATGATGTTGTCCTAGAATGACTATGTCTAAGTGTGCAAAAGTGTAGGCAAGCTTTTAAAGGTAATCAATTTTGGGAGATTTGAAAAGAGGTTACTAACCATCCAAAGTTTAACCAAGGCTTCAATTTAGTTTGTCAAAGGACCTTTTGTGAGACTAAGACCAAGAGTTAAAGTGAGTTCCCAAACTAGACTGACGAGCTGGAAAAGACTCACCAAGATAACAAAAGATAACAAGTGTGACAAGTGATTAGGTTCAATGACAATTTTCGTTGAAGCAAAGGTTTATCCAAAGTATGGAAAATTGGCCTATTCTAAAAATTTGCAAAGGTGATTGTCTTAAAGTTTGATTGATCTGAAGATAATGAAGACTCCTAAAATGTAACTAAGGTTTGCAACTAGTGTGTCTATGGCTATAGCTAGATTATACTAAAAGATGCAATCGTGAAAAGTATGAGCAAATCTTTCTAGTTTCTATTTAGAGATCACTATGAAAGGATAATCAGAGACTAGTTTTGACTGTTTGACCTCAGACTGTGATAGTGAAATTCATTTTTCTAGTTATCAGGCAATTACTATTCAGGTTAACAGATGCGTCGCAGAAACTAATGGATGTGGTTTTTAGTGTCAGATGTGGTTTACTGGTAAAATAATGTCTCAAGTATGTGATAGGTAGATGCGTCATTCTAGACTGTAAATGCAGCTCATCAGATCAAATGTGTCACAAAGGTTTTCAAATATAGTTTTCAGTTTCAGATGCATTGCAGGTTTGACACTTGCGACTTAGGATATCAGATGCAATTTTCTGTGTGACAGCTGCGACTCAATATGACAGATGTGGGTTTCTGTGTGACAGTTGTAATTCATAACAGCAGATGCGATTCTCTATGGCAGATGCTGTTTACTGTAAATTTGCAAGCTTGTTTTAGTCTGATTTTGATCAAATTTTGGCAAATAGAAGATAATCAGAAAACACTTTATTTTGGTTTGATTTTGATGTGAAAATGTTTAAATCCAAAAAGACAAGTACGATCCTATCGTTGGCCAGGACAATATCTACTAAGTTCCCACTTGGATTTCTCCAGCTATGATTATTCAGAGCGGATGATTAGAAGCTTGACCACATTAGCTTCCCTCCACGACACTCACTTTTTTGGGTCAGCCAAGCATCAAGTTCTCATGAATCTCCCATGACAAACTCTTTATCTCTACTAAGAACTGCAAGTATGTGGGACGGCTTCAGAGGTCCGACCTCTTGCACCAGCAAATAGAAGGATTTTGGTAATCTAAAAACAAATGGCTTTTAATAAGGACACCCGTTCAGGTGGCTATACATGAGGCAATATTAACTTGTTTGTATAACAAATATGCGCCTATAATGCTAAGTTTTCCATTAGCATTCACATTTGTATACCGATCGGGAGTAGCTTGGCTTTACCTTTTTTCCGATTTGAGTCGCCTTAGGGTGAGTAATTTTTCCCACCAAGGAAGGCCCAATTATAGAGTCAATAACAATTTCTCTTACACCCAGGATTTCACAAGTGTGCAAGGGGAGAGGATACTCTTATTATTGAATCGGGTTTCAATCTAAACAAAATGTGCAAATGAACCAAACACAGAGAACAATGATAAATTTTAAGCACCAAATAAAATATGATCTAATCTAATCAGACAATCAATTCCATAATCAGTCTTTGACAAGTGTCCTGCAAGACCACACATTTAGAAGTTCTAATTTTTGTCTTCGTCAATCATCCTGCAAAAATAGTTTGTATATTTTTCTTCTATGAATCATCCTGGAAAAACTATATTAACTCCACAAGATCACATGCTGCAAGTTTCGAATTAGTCATAACGAAAAACTACAATTTAAAATGAAAACTAGGAATTTCAAAAATCAAAAAATTATTTTCTTACTAGCCAGATGCATCGCAAAAAGTCAGATGCATCATTTAATTCTTCATATGCGGTTCATGGGGTTAGATGCGTCATTTTGTGCCTCAGATGTGTTGATCCATAACTGTTCCTACAAAAATCAAATTCTCTATGGATTTTTTTTTTCGATGACTCTGTTCACATCAGGTTCACTAGATGTAGCACAGGGAAAATTCTCAGATTAAGCAATTCAAAACGTAATTTAAACTAAACCCAAGCTAAATAATTGAGAACAATGAAAAATAATAAAAACATGCATAAACAAAGGGTTTTACCAAACACACATTTGATTCCATGAATAACCTCCATTATCCTTCTCCATTTCGTTGTTGTGTGATACTTGCCCTCAAATTTTCATTAAGCATGCAAGTATGGCCTCATGATCATGATAATAGCAAAACATTGAAGATTCTAAAGTAAGTTGCTTCCAAAACTCATAAGATTTCGGGAGGAGTAATAATGATGAAGGCAAAGCCAATTTATAGAAAATATGATTTTCGAATGACAGGCTTAGATTAAAGATAATTAATTGACGATTTAGATTAAAAGATGTGACATGCAATAGGGTTAGGGTTGAATTAGTGTGAGTGATAAAGCATAAAAGGTGGGAATTAAATTAAATAATAATTTAATATTTAGTGGAAACTAGTTGAGACAGAAGAATAAAGACTATGTGTAAAAGATAAAGATTGACATGGATAGAAGATAAGAATAAATTAATTAAATAATTAAAGTTATTTAATTAATAGAGGTTTGCACATAGAAGATAATATCTAATCTAGATAACAGACTAATTAACACAGAAAGTTTGTTCGTTAAAGATAATCAGATATTATCTCACCAGATAATTGAATGATCTAATTATATCTAGACTTAAGTGATAAATGACTAATTAGATAACAAACACTAGGTTATCTAATTATAGAGAAATATGCTATGGATAAATCTTTTTATGAATTAAATAATGATTTAATTCAGCATTCAAGATTTTGGATTAAATTAAATAAATAAATCTTTATTTAATCAAAGAGAGAAAAGGCTAAAGAATAATTAAATAATTTAAAATGATTATTTAATTATAGTTGAAAGTGTCAAAGGAATAAATTAAATAATAGTTTATTTAATTTTAGAAAGAAGATAAATTTAATTAGCGACGTAATTAAATAAATAATATTTATTTAATTAATCAAGGAAGAATAAAGGTAAGAATAAATTAATTAAATAATTAAAGTTATTTAATTAATAGAGGACAAATGACTTTAGAAAATAATTAAATAATTAACATTATTTAATTATGAAAATGAAAATAAGAATTATGACAAAAATTAGAGTCACAGGACTAGGACAATTTTTAGTGTCTACATGAGATACATACAATTTTTTTGTAAACATTTAAAAAATCTTTGTATTACATATTTTCTTATAGTTAATTTAAGGAAAGATTTCTAACATTTTCAATTGTGAATATTTTGCATTGGATACATACTAGAAACCACAATGATCACATTCACAAACTTGTTGACCAAGTAACTACACAGGTATCATAGTCATAGTCAAGTTGCTACAATGATGTTGTAGTGTCCAAATTGACACAAAATTTTAGAAAGTTTGAATATTATTATGTAATCCATACGTCGCTTGATGGTGGGATAGGTGTGATGTTGTATTGGTGATACACCTCATACAATTTTGTTAATTTTTTGTTAGATAAAAAATGTGAAACATTAGTAAATGGGCAATAAAGACTAGCATTTTGAGTTTTGGATTTCAATCTATTTCTAAACCCCACTATTGTAAGAGTGCATATTTTTATTAAGTATGGAACTAAAATTTTCAAATTCAACATAAAATCTTCATTTTCCACATCCAAATAAACAAAGTGAAATTTTGCAAGGAAAAAATATTACGTGCCTACCGTCATTAGAAAACAATAAAAAAATTATTACGTCTCTCTTCCCAAGCTAATCTTATCAAACTATTTATTATACGATTTTTTTTTTGCTTCCCCACAAAGATAACAAATCTTCGTTAATTCAAGTTAATTTCAAAATTTAGACACTATCAAGATAATGTACCTCTTCGTTCTATGAATAATTGATTTTCTCTCAATACATGTCTACATATCCAATTATCCATAAACCCAAAATATTAAATGGTAAAATACATATTTTGCAATAATATTGTAATTGTTGAAAGCGAAACACTAAGCAATAATATTTCTCTCTATATACATGCAGCAACATGAAATCAAATTCCAGACATGGTGGGATGCAGCCAATGTCTTCCAATAAACTAAGCACTTCAAGTGAGAATGAAAACAATATTGAATGAAACAATTTACAAATAGAAGGATACACACACACAGAATAATCATGACATTAGAGAACCTAACCTTTTGTTAATGAAATTGTAAAAGAATTATAACCAAAAATAACAATGGAAACAACATCAAAGAATTTTTTTTGTAAATATAAGTTGTTATTAAATTAAAAATCAAATCCATCACAAGGTACTTACATTTGGCCTAATGAAATTGACTCCATGTTCTTTACACATGCTCACAAAATTAGCATTTTTGGAAAGAAAATCATTTCCAAGGTGCAATATGGTACAGTTATGGGTATGATGCTGATAAAATATACGTGTTGAAATTCATGGACGAGGTCCTTTTGTCCAAGTCCATTGGCATAGCCTTCAACAAGAAGGGATCACTACTGCGCCTGGTCAATAGCTGTAGTAAGATTGTTTCAATGATTTGTTTATTTTTTCCTTTGATATTATATTCAAATTACAGTAATTTACCTAATAATGTGTTTGATTGAAAATAAATCTTGGGTTTGTAGGTTTGTTTATTTACTCTGATACAAATTTCAATTGGTAAAATTTTTGTGCTTAGGATTTTCTCTCCCTTAGATTTATATCTATCAATGAAAAATTGCAAAAAAAAATAAAAAAATTGAATATGATATGTAATGGACAAATTGGAAGGTTTGAAGGTGTTAAATGCTTAATCAACCACCACATCATTTTAAATGGCACCCTCCAATGTTTATTGTTTGGATGGACAAGTGTTATCATGTACGCTGACTCTGTATATAGTTTGCTTGTTAACATTTTGACAAGTTGTTTTACAAATAGTATAATAATTGTCTTTTAAAACAACTCTTTCTTGTACACATAGCTGCAAGAACCTGAGATGGAAACATTTTATATCTTGTTACATACAAACATACATTCCTTTTTCTTTGGACTACACATCGTGTTTTGTTCATTCTTTATATAGGTGGTTTGTGGGAGAGGCTTCGGTATGTTGCTGCATTTTAGAAACTTTTTCCTCTATAATTTTTTTGTTCAAGTAGGACATCTATAGAGTGTGAAGTATCAAAGATAAGATGTAGAGATTTGCAAAAACTTTCGAGGTAATAATGAGCATCTTGGATGAATTTTATGACTTCCTCTAGGACAAATTCTATTATGAGTATTATGCAGATTGTTATGAAAAGAATAATGTCGATGCGACAACAATTGATACACATTGTTCCTTGTGTTGGTGGGGAATTAGGAACCAAATGATATCATTTGAAGAAAACAAGGATGGTATGGATTGGCTAGACAATTGATTTTCATTCTGAACTTGCTCCTCTTGCGAAATGTTATTAGTATCAAGGGGTTGGCATGACATAATAGGGAAGAAATTAATGGTGACGCAGGAGGCTCCAACCAACAACCAACTAACAACCGAAATAATAAAAAAAAGGATCTATTTTTCCCTAGGAACTGAATGGTATTGTAGTAGTATGAATAACGTGTGTACTTGTGAATGTTGGAATATGAAGAAGTTTGATAGGTACATACAAGCCACACAGATCTGCTTGTGCACCCCAAAGTTAGACATATTTGCACATACCACTTAGGACATTAATAAAACTGTATGTATTACATATCCACTTAAGAAACCATGAAGACTATATCTACCAACTTAGAAAATCAATAGAACTGTAGAGATAGACCCACATATGAAAATAATTGTGTGCAATTGTAGGTAGAAGCAATAGCTACACACATACATTCCACCCAGAAAACATCAAACTAACACCAAGATCATATTGAGAAAAAATAATAAATCCCTCATAGACTCCATTGAAATAGTAATGTCATGCAGCGGCCAAGGAAGAAAAATAGTGTTTTGTTATATTAGTTAAACTTTATGTCAGTAGGTTTCCAATTTTGAACAATGGAAAACACATCTCAACTACTTTATCCTTGCACTATACATCAATGAATGGGCTTTGTAAAACAAGCTAGCTAACTTTATCCTTTCTCATTGTAAAAATAAGTTATACCATGCATTTGTATATAAGAAAAGGAAGTTAAGTTTAGTAAATAAATGCATAAGCAGCATAACATGAACCAAATAAAATTTTAGTACTACAAAAGAGGTTTTACTAGATGCAAAATGAGAAAAAATACATTGGACATAGAAGTAAACATGAATTTACCTCCACATTTTGCATACATGTCTATCAGGGCATTCACCACTAATACATCTTACAATAATCAACTTTAGATTATGCTTTGATGGATATTCATACCCTGTTCTAAAGCTCCCATTTTGGTGCAAGCTAAGAGGATGCAGGCAAAGGTTGTGGAGTTTAGCTTAAGACCTATCGATTGTATTTCCTCAAATATGGCAAAGTCCTTTTCAAAAAAAAAAAAATTGTGCATACCCCAAAACCATGACATTCCACGAAAAGACATCTAGTCGAGGCATTTCTATGAAAAGCCTTGAAGCCTCATCAAGAACACTATTTTGTGCCTAGGTATCCTGCAATCATCACATTCCATGAGATCACATCTCGTTGAGGTATTTTTTCAAAAAATTCACGATCTTTAGATATGTTTGCACATTTTGAGTACATGTCTAGCAGGGCATTGGCAACAACAACATCAGAAAGAAATCCCCTTTGGATGATGCTTTGATGGATGTGAATACCCAATTCCAAAGATCGGCCTTTGGCTTTGCCCTTACCACAGAAGAACCGTCGCAAATCATCCTAGAAACATGGTGTGAAAGCACAATTTCAAGCCATCAGAGGAATCATTTAATCTTTATAATTTTTGTTGTGTTTCATTTCAAGTTCTGTTGTTATCTATTAAATCAAGGCACTGGGTTTTGTTGGCAAAACAAGGACAGACAACTGAGAGGGAGGGGTGAATAAGTTGTCAAAGAATATTAAAACTTTTCTTCCTTACTTTACTTAATCTCAGATATGATGAATGAATAATAAACCATGAACAATCAACACATCAAAAACACAGAGAACACCAAGATTTTTACGTGGAAACCCTATTAGGGGAAAAACCATGGTGGATGTTAGTCCACAATATTATACCCTATTAAAAGTATAATGAGAAAATAATGGGAATGCACATGCATTCAGGCACACTTCCTAGAGCTCACTGCTCAAATACAAGAGGGCTCACTACCCAACAATACAACAATATGGATTAGATCCACAAGATATGAACTGAAAGAATAGCTTCTACACAAGCCTAATTCTAGTTCCAATTAAGCACAGAAAAACCTTCTTCACTTCTTCTCACTCTGCTCTGCAATCGAATGATAGGAACACTATTCACACATCTACACTTTCTCTGGCATACATTCACTCTAAAGCACACACTAACTTCGCTCAAACAATCGCTCTTATATATCCACAACATGAGATTTCATCAACAACTTAGTTAGCTAGAAAATATAAAGCATATTTTCAAAGTCAGCCAAATCACAAATAAATTTGCAATGCGAATCCACCAAGGTTGGCCACAACATAGTGGAGACCCAAATTAACAACTCCAACAAAAAATTATTTCAATTAATTCCACCTCGAAGATCCACAACACGCTACTACCATCATGTTGGCCAAGAACATGAAAAACTGAACATACAGAGAAAAATCTTTGACCACGAACACACGAATCAATGTGGATGTACCACAAAGATAGAGCATGATCTAGAAACATCCAAAAACAACAAGAACTAACAGAGAAACATCCGCAGCACCAGAAACATACAAACTTCATTCAGCAACACTGACAGAACACACAGAAATATTGTCAGAACACAATTGTTTACTACATGATCAGATCTTCACACGGACCTCTGAAATTTTTGATGGATGAACTAGATATACTCAGCATAAAACCCTTTTATCCACACCAACTAATCTTCAACGTAAAAAACAAGATACCTTCACAACCTTCATAGTTCCACAGAGAACTTGGAACACTTCTTTTAACAATTTTCTCAATATCCTCGACATATACAGCTTCTAATGTATTGAATGCTAATAGTGTTAATATCAATGACAACCACATATTAGAAACATAACCACAGCATCCAAAAATATCCCCCTTTCGCATTGATGGCAACACATGATGTGAAAAACACCATCAACCCAACTCATAAATAGCACTCTTCTAACTCTTCTTCCTTGGCCTCTTCTTACATGAACTTGTCCAGATAAGCAACATTTTTTCACATTACACTTCTCCCCCTTTGACATCAATGGAAAAGATAAACATTATCTTCCCACATGCCAGCTCTGAACCACATATTTGCACATCTGACTACTCCCCCTAAGTAGCAGCCATGGAAACATCAATCCAGATTAGAATATGATCATGAAATGCACTGATTGATGCAAATTAATGCATCCTAGTTCATATCAGGAGGGGCAATTACCCCTAGCATCCCTCTGAGATACTCAAAAGTATCCTTCGGTAATGGCTTAGTGAAAATATTTGCAACATGCTCTTTGGTCATAGCTTCCATCCAATGTTCATCATTGCAGGCTTCATATACATCTTTTGGCTCAATCTTTGAAATCAAACAATACTCTTCTGTAATATTTCTTCTAGTTTTCACACCTTTACTCTTGTCTCCTATAATTTTATTTTTTAGAATGATTTAGCTTTACATACCTTGGAGTTTTAGGATTCTCTCGAACTTCTAATTCTTCTGCTCTTTCTTCTACACTTGCACTTGTCTTTGCTTCCTGACTAACTTGATTTACTATAACCACTGGAACATATGGAACATAAGGCACAATTTGAAGTTGATTCTATGTCTGAACATTCTTCCCTTGGTTGTATTATTTTCATCTGAGTCATATCCACAATATATGGATGATTTAGCAGAATCTTCATCAACTCTGACATTTACACTCTCAACCATTTTTCCCAGTCTTTTGTTATAGCACCGGTAGGCCTTGCTTCTAGTGGAGTAACCTAGAAAGATTCCTTCATTGCTTCTTGCTTCAAACTTTCCTATATCATCATCTCTCTTGATGTAGCATTTTCTTCCAAAAACCTTGAAGTATTTAGCAATAGGCTTATAACCAAACCATAGTTCAAAGGAGTCTTACCAGTATTACCATTCACATTTACTCGGTTCAAAGTGTACACAGCAGTGCTTACAGCTTCACTCCAATACATTTGAGGCACATTTCCTTCAATCATCATTGTTCTAGCAGCATCCAGAATTGTTTTGTTCTTCCTTTCTGCAACACCATTTTGTTGAGGGGTTTGAGGAGCAGATAACTATCTGTTGATTCCATGCTCCTCACAAAAAGAATTAAACTCCCTGGAGGTGAACTCACCACCTCTATCTGACCTTAAGCATTTGATTTTCAGACCTTTGGCATTCTCTGCCATAGCCTTGAAACTTTTGAACTTTTCTAACACATCACATTTCTCTCTTAAGAAAGCAACCCATATCATTCTAGAGTAATCATCAATAATCAACATAAAGTACCTTTCACCATGAATACTTTTGACTCTAGAGGGGACACATAGATCGGTATGCACAAGCTCTAGTAATCCATTAGAATTATGTTGTTTGCTCTGAAAAGAAACTCTAGTCTGTTTTCCCATCTGACATTCCTTGCAAATTGTGCTAGCAGGCTTTACCAGCTTAGGAAAATATATTACTGCTTGAGAGGAGCTAATTTTGACAATGTTATCAAAGTGCACATGACATAGCCTTCTATTCCATAACCATCTTTCATCTACTTGAGCAATCAAACAACTTTCACTAGGAGCATTCAAATGAAAAATATTACCTTTTGCCAGCTTACTAAAAGCAATTACATTTCCAGAGTTTCCAAATATCTTGCATCTACTATATTTGAACTGTAGATCATAACCCTTTTCCACCATCTGTCCAACACTTAACATATTATGCTTCAAGCCTTCAACATAGAGAACATCATCAGTGTTATGCTTACCACTAAGACAAATAGATCCTCTGCCACGAATCACACAAGCATTGTTATCACCAAATCTCACAACTCCACCGTCATACTTCTCTAGACTTACAAATTTTCTTTTGTCACCAGTCATATGATGTGAGCATCCACTGTCAATGACCCACTCATCCTTTTCTTCAATTTGAGATACAAGATTTTTCTCAATTTTGGAAAATCCAATAGCCTCAGGACTATTCTCCTTAATAGCAATGAAGACCCAACCATCTTCATTTCCATTATCTTTGTCAGACTCATCATCAGTCACTCCTTTAGCAAAGTAACATTTCTTTTGGAATCTAGATTTGTAAGGATTAGATCTAGGGACTCTTTCAGGACATCTTGATGCAAAATGACCAATTTTACTGCAAGAAAAACATTTAATAGGTAGCTTTCCTTTATACTTACCTTGTCCTCTACCTTATGTCTTCACAATTAGTGCTTCCAATTCTTCTAGTTCTTTTTCTTCTTCTTCAAGCAGTTTCATTTCTTCCTCATACTTGAATGTATTTCTAGAACTCTCTCCTGGATCAAATCTTTGCTTGTCTCTTCCAGATACAGTAGCCTTGAATGTAGTTTCAGTCTTAGGAACAGAATCACCAAATTTGCTCAACTCAAAGGCAACAAGTTTTCCAATCAATGTATCTCTTGTCACAATCGTCAATGATCTGAATTCTTCAATAGCATGAGCCTTTGCTTTGTAGGAGGTAGGCAATGATCTGAGCACCTTAGCCACAATTTCTTCTTCTTCCAGAGTTCCACTAGCACATCTAATACCCATCACTATTTCATTTACTTTATACATAAAAGAAGAGATATTTTCATCTTCACCCATCTTCAAATTTTCATACTTGCCTTTCAAACTTTGTAGCTTAGCCATATTCACATGCACATCTCCTTCATACAAAGTTCCCAACTTCATCCACATCTCATGAGTTGTCTTCAGACCTAACACATTTTTCATTTCTGAATCTGTTAGAGCACTCAGCAAAGCTTCCATAGCCCAGACATTATTATCAGCCTATTTAACTTCATTAGCAGTGGAAGGACCATTATGAGGAATAACATATGCATTCTTTGTAATTTTCCATAAAGGTTCACCAATGCACTTCAAATGACACTCCATCCTAGCTTTCCATAATGAGTAGTTTGTTCCATCAAATCTAGGGTTGTCCTTCTTGTATGATGCCATCTCGGATCACCTCAAGCTTTTAAACTTCTTTAGAGGAACCTGCTCTGATACCAATTGTTGGCAAAACAAGGACAGATAACTGAGAGAGGGAGTGAATCAATTGTCAGAGAAAATTAAAACTTTTCTTCCTTACTTTACTTAATCTCAGATCTAATGAATGAATAATAAACCATGAACAATCAACACATTAGAAACACAGAGAACACCAAGATTTTTATGTGGAAACCCTGTTAGGGGAAAAACCATGGTGGATGTTAGTCCATAATATTGTACCCTATTAAAATTATAATGAGAAAATAATGGGAATGCGCATGCATTCAAGCACACTGCCTAGAGCTCACTGCTCAAATACACAAGGGCTCACTGCCCAACAATACAACAATATGGATTAGATCCACAAGATATGAACTGAAAGAATAGCTTCTACACAAGCCTGATTACAGTTCCAATTAAGCATAGAAAAACCTTCTTCACTTCTTCTCACTCTGCTCTGCAATTGAATGATAGGAACACTATTCACACATATACACTTTCTCTGGAATACATTCACTCTAATGCACACACTAACTTTTCTCAAACAATCACTCTTATACATCCACAACATGAGATTTCATCAACAACTTAGTCGGCTAGAAAATATAAAGTATATTTTCAAAGTCGGCCAAATCACAAATAAATTTGCAATGCGAATCCACCAAGGTCAGCCACAACATAGTGGAGACCCAAATTAACAACTCCAACAACAAAAATATTTCAATTAATTCCACCTCGAAGATCCACAACACACTACTACCATCATGTCAGCCAAGAACATGAAAAACCGAACATATAGAGAAAAATCTTCGACCACGAACACACAAATCAATGTGGACATACCACAAAGATAGAGCATGATCTAGAAACATCCAAAAACAAAAAGAACTAATAGAGAAACATTCGTAGCACCAGAAACATACAAACTTCATTCAGCAACATTGACATAACACACAGAAATACTATCAAAACACAATTGTTTACTACATGATTAGATCTTCACGCGGACCTTTGAAACTTCCAGTGGATGAACTACATATACTCAGTAGAAAACCCTTTAATCCACAGCAACTGATCTTCAACATACAGAACAAGATACCTTCACGACCTTCACAGTTCCACAGAGAACTTGGAACACTTATTTTAACAATTTTCTCAATATCCTTGACATATACAACTTCTAATGTATTGAATGCTAATAGTGTTGACATCAATGACAACCACATATCAGCAACACAACCACAGCATCCAACAGGTTTTTTGCTTTTATCAAAGCCATTATTTTAGCAATAGAGTAAATGGCTCTTAGATTTATCTTTCAACTAAGTATCACTTATCACAAATATCAAAATGAGTCTAGGGGACCATGTCAGCTATAAGCTAGAGAATGTCTTAAACCATTATTCGAGCAACTTCGATAGGGTGCATGCCACTATATAGAGGGAGGCATTTTTTGTTTACCATGATTAAAATTAGAAATGAATACTCTGAACTGAAATCAAAAATATCAAAATTCAAAGAAATGTTATTAATTAAAAACTTGATTATTAGCATACAAAAACCATGTTGATAAAAAGTTGGAAAATAATCCAAAATTAAAACTGGAAAACAGTGAGAACATACATTTACAATTGCTCTTCAAACGTCGATTATTCTTTTGACAGTTGCATATCTTCTACAACTAGTTTGATATTCATCTATTGAACTCTATTTAGAGACAATCTGGGTAGTGATCAAAAGCATGAATAAAACAGCTAACAAAAGCGTACTTCATTCATTTACACTATTTGGTATAATAAATGGCAGTTGGAAGTGAATCATATTTATTGATCCTGATACTGTATTTACTACAAAGATAGCTATTTGAACTGTGAGTTGTGAATTAGATTGAAATGGAATTTATTGCAAATATTTTATAGATTTTATCTTTGAATGTATTCAACTTATCAATACTCGAGACTTAGTTTTCCAGTCTAGTGGTTGCAAGATAATATTTGTTTTCACGACTGATTTCATCGATGGGAACCACTAACTAGCAACTATTGACAGTTTCACGGCAACCCAGAGTTGTTTAAGGGCATGAGAGGTTTCAACCTAAATCTCACACTATATATAGCCTATCGGCTAACAATCAAACGCAGATATTTTCTAACTTATCGATAGACATATATGTGTGCGATGTATATATGTACATATATATATATACACACACATATATATATACACACATATATATGTCTTATTGTCGATTCAATACCCTCATGCACATGAGAAATCTATCCATGAGCATGCATAGGTACGTCTACCTATGTATACTCATGTACGTATTAACTCATGTGTATGGGTTTATTGTTGACATGTACATGTATACATATATATACATTCCATGTATATATATCTCATTGATTGAATAAAGAACACATAAGAAAGAGCTCAAATATACAAAGGAGACTCAACAATTATCACTAACAAGAAAATTCATAGCAAAAATCATAATCCTTTCAAATTCAAACACAAACTAAACTAAGGGGTGACTTACCAATTTCTTGAACTACAACTCAACTGGACCATACTATATGTGAGTGTGTGAAAAAGATCAATTAGGCTTCATTAAGGGTTACCCAACAAATCACTTCTCTTGAATGATACTTCCCCTCCCTTCCAGAGGCTTGATCCTTGTATCTGCATTTGACGTAGAATATTGCAATAATAGTTAGATGTTCATCAAAATGATCATTTGCATTATTCATTTCATAGTCAGAACATCAAATTTAATCAACATTCATTCTACATATTCATTTTAACATAACATCAAATCAAATTAACTTTCATTCATCATTTTCCCAATGCTACATATAAATAAAATACAAATACATATTTTCAATCAGAATTACAAGTACATTCATCTATTCAGTATTTTAACCAATCATAGTAATAGTAAATAGGTAAACACACAACGAGGTGTAACAATTTCTTAAGCATTAACCAAAATAAATATCCTAATTCTTACAAAAAGATACAAGATAAAATTTCATTAACTTCCATGATATAATATTACAACAATGTGTAAGGCATCCAAAGAATATCCAACAAAATTCACACAATATATATGACTCCTACTCAAGTAGTACAATGATAAATACATTGTAATAATATAAAAGTCTCACAAGTACATATCTAGTACTCAACAATAAAGATAACCACATTACATAATTAAGATTAACAAGGGATCAAAACTATAACCCTCCTCCATGATAAGAATATAATGTGTCATGAAGCAAACCCTACATATACAAGTGATCTAAAAATAATGTACACCATAATAGTGTCAAAAGAACTCCAAGTTCAACTTTGCAAGTTAATTCTCTAAGCTCCCATGCTCTTGCTGTTAATTGGGGAAGGGTTTGAACCTATTGATATTTTTATGCCTTGGTCTAGTTGTTGAGGAAGTCTTGAAAGATTTTCCAAAGTCGTTGTCTTTGATTTAAATATTTAGAGGAGTCCTATGCCCCAAAAGGAAAAAATTAAGCTTTCACTTTTAATTAGCCTTATGTCATCGAAGGAGAAGAAAGGGGAACATAGCATGAGGAGTTGGGGTTTTCTATCACATTGACATTGAAGGAGTACTCCATTTTTGGCATGAGACCAACAAATGGTTGCTCCAATTATGACCCACATTGTTGATGCTCAAGAGGAAGATTGCGCACATTGCAAATCAAATTTTTGAGAGTATGGAACATGGCACTGATGGAGAGAGGTTTCAAAGGCATATTTACACCTTCCCCATGTGTTCAAATCCCTTAAGATGTAGGCCCTGAATGGTATGCTCCCTACACCTGTGAGTCTATTTGTCACATGAATTTTTACCATATGAAACTTTGTTATACTTGTTATCTTGGTCAATACAACCAAATAGGGGAGTCTTTTCAAATATTATGTAACAAAAAAGGTCTCAAGGTGTGTGAAATGTTGAAGAATGTTGATAAAGTTGAGAGAAAAGTGTAGGTTGTGATTATTTTATCAAGGAAAGAGTGGGTACTTGTTTTCAAATCATTGTCATATGTATGCAAGAATAATCTATAGAATATAAACATTGAAAAGTGATACATGGTCAATGAGTTTGAAGAATATTATAGTTGACAATTTACCTATCTTTTTTATAAGATCACAACACTATGGAATAATCAATAAATGGTGATCAAGAAAAGTATGACGACCCAAAGAGATAGCTTGTGTAGATATGTAATGGTAATGTTGTTGACCGAACCAAGAGTGATTTCCAAGCACGGACAATCATGATATAGGTCCAAACGAGATAACTACAACTATTTATGGAGGTTTGAGAACCTATGGAACTAGAACTAGAGCTAGAGGTGCATAATAAGCTCTTCAACAATACCATATAGAGAAATTTCTAGTGGAGTCAAGAAAGTGATTGTCTCTTCAAAGGCCAGTTTACAAGTGACTAAGCTAGGTGAACAGTTATATGCACAAAGCAATCATCAAGAGAATCAAACATTCAACATGAAAGAATTAGATTAGGTGATTTATTAAAGTTCATAAATAGGTTTGAAGATGCATTGAAAGAAGATTCTTTCTCCTACACCCTCCCTCCTTGCACACATATCCTATAAACATGCATGAGGAGTTTAGAACAGTTTGAGGAGTTTAATGGTTAGTTATGAGTAGTTCCAAGCATCTAGAGGCATTTTGGATGAAATGGAAACAACATTTGTAGGTATCTGGAGGTTGGGGATCATATTTAGGAGTGCTTTCAGTGGAAAAATCCTAAGACCGACAAGATTATCTTTTTTTTCCAACGCCACCTTGGAATCTTTAAAGGAGGTAAAGGAGAAGTAGTTTTCTAGCACCCAAAAGAAGGTCAGACCACTATTTCAAGCCAGAAATAAGTCATTAATGGTCATAAGTATACCCTATTGTGTCTCCAATGTTGGGTTGAAAAATGGGACACCTACGGTCAATTAGGCAGTTCTTTCTAGTTTTGGAAAATAAGTATTATAACTCAGCAACAAGAACAACATTGTAAAAGTTTCATTTTTTAAAAGAGAGTATATTTTCATACTTGTACTAGTTTTGATACCATTTTCATCAGTAAAATAAGCAATTTTCCCTCTCAAATTTGAATTTTGTGTGGAATTATGAATGATTGATATGGTTCTGTGATAGCATAAGCAATCCTATATTTCATGTCTCATTTTCCAAAATACCTTTATGTAGAGATGCATATGTTATGCAGGTCATATTTTATGTTGTCATTTTATATAGTTCTTAATTATGAAAAACATCTAATTTCCTTCTAGAACCTGTTCCTATGAAATATTGATGCATAAGTGTATCAAAATTTAAGTTGTGTATGTTTTAGCTTGATCGTTGAATAAATTGTGTTTCAACAAGTAGATACAAGTCATAAAAATTTTGTGTATCACCTCCCATCAGGATTTAGAATTTATTTTATATCATTTTCTCCCCTTTTCCCTATAAAACAATAATAGGATAAGTTAGTTTAGGTTAGATGTCAAGGGAACCAACCCTCTATGGAGATTCATCCTTATCTATAGGAAACCCACAGGCCTTAGGATGTTTTCATGTTATCAACTAAGGAGAGAATCAACACCTCACTCACTCTATGGTGCACTTGATATTGATAACAAAACCCACCATGAGGATGTTCGTTTCCTCACCATCCATTATTCAAGGTGAAGAAGCACCATCCATAATCTAAAGGTGTGGATTTAACAAACACATTAGTGATTTATTAACCCATAAGCACACACATGGAATCATAGATCAAAAGCATTTCAAATACATGGAATATATTTCATAGTTCACAAACTCCATAATATGCACATACCCAAAATTCATTCCTAGATAATCAATATTTCACCACATATCCTTTCTAATATATAATACACATATGGATACAAGGACATTAACAAGATAAATATAAGCATCAATAAAAACTAAATTTCCTAAAATTATAAGGTTTGACCTAGTACAACACATCCAAGACCACATACAACATCCACATGAATCACTACTCATATCCCATACTATAATATATCTCTTCATATGATGTTATGTATTACTAAGAGCACATGTCTAGGGTAGGATTATATGCATCCTAACTTTTTCACAACACAAGTATCTAGACATACCAATAACAATAATTTAAATATACAAGCATACACACAAAAACAATAAATACAAATAATACATAATCCAAAAATTCAAAATTTAAATACCCAATCATACACATAAAGTAAGTGCATGAAAGAAACTTATAATAAAATCACATTATATATTACAAGATCACAAAAATTCTCCTAAAATGACACACATTTGATCCCCAAAACTCATGCAAGAAGTATCTCCCAATGATACCATAAATACAAGTATCATTACCTCACATAAGACAAGAATGTTAACTATAGATACCAACCACATAGCACCCCTACCACAAGATAGAAATAGCATGTATGTCAATACAATGAGCCACATGACTTAACTCAAATATCTATTAGCTCTAGTGATGCAAGGTAGTTGTAGACACCTAAAAATGACTAAAACATCCCGTCATCATTTCTCATCAATTCTTCTTCTAATTTTAATTGAATAATTTTATTATTTATTTAAATTAACATCATTTATCTTTCATTTGTGATAATTAGTTAGCATTAATTATTTAATTATTTAAATTTGAATTTTCTTTTCATTTCTACGTTAATTAAATAATTCAATTATTTAATTAAATTCATTAATTTATCATTTTCCTCCATATTAATTAAATGATTTTAATTATTTAATTAATTCATCAATCATTCTTCTCTTACATACTAATTAAATAATTTCTAATTATTTAATTATTTCATGTTCTATTATTCTCTTCTAACTCTCAATAATTAAATAATTATTTCTAATTATTTAATTGAGTTAATCATCTTCTAAAAAAAATAAAAAAAAATTCCATGAGCATGAATTAAATAATTTATTTATTTAATTATTTTATTAATTCTTCATATACTTTTCACCTCATTAGTTAACTCACTCACTTCTAATCCTCTCTTCAATTAGATCAATCTTCTATCTAATCTATTTAGTCTAACTTACAGTCACTCTTGCTCTCTAATCACTCAATTTAAATTCATTACTCCATTCAGTCAATTCACTCAAATAATGCAATCACTTAACTCCTCAAATCTATCAATCAATTCCTCTCAAGCATTATCATCCATTGATCTATCTAGTCAATCTCAACCATTGATCGATATCAAGCACAATCTATAAACACAACCTTCATCCATCTCATTAGGGCCTCTAGAAATTTATATGCTTTGTGATCATTATTATTCTAAGTTATTTATGAAAAATTATGAGAGCAACTACACTACCATTCTTCAAGGTGCAATTGAATAATAATAATGGAGCTAAGAAAGGTGATTGTATGATGTTATTATTGTAGGTTTGGTTCATTGTTTATACAATTTCCTTATGCTTCATTGAGTGGTTTGATCTGATTGTGACTGGGTTTCTTATTGTTACTAGTTTATTATCACAATTCATTTACTGATCCACAATAGTCATAACATAAACTACTTATGGATCCTTTTCCAATGAGAGCAATATAGGATATGGTGATGTGGTACCTATAATGAGATGAGGATTCTTGAATCTTGTATAAATTTATTATGGAGGAAAATGACTCAAGCTATTGGGACCAAAGTAGAGAATAAAGGATAACAACCATCCTAAACCATAAGATAAATCACATTTCATTCTATGGAACACATGAGATAGACCTCTCATGTTTAGTCCTATCCTTTTGGATAGAACCCTACTCTTATTAGTAGAACCATGAAAAAGAATGTTACATATCAATATTATCAACCATGACACAATAGATGTCACATAGAATTGACTCATTGAGAAGAGAATATAACACCAACCCAAGCTAGGTTTATACAATCTGAAATGAAGGGAGATAGGTTCTTTCTATTAAAATGAGGGTTCACCAATAAATTACTATAAATAGAAAGGGAAAATGGGGTATAATTCACCTATCTTCCTCTATCTCATTAGGAAAAAGAGATCCTTTAAGCCAAGATTGATTTTCATCCCTTAGGTGAGTCAACCTTGAAGGAGATCTTGTTGTTTTCCTTATGATCTAGGACGGGGTAAATCTGTTGAAACAACACTTTTGGGAGAAAGACTAAAAATAGTAAATAAACCCAAAACTACAAAGTAACACTTTGAATCACAAGATTAAACCTTAATCTAATAGAACCTATAACTTTCTGATAGATCTGAGAAGGTTAAGCATTTTTGCACCTTTCACCAAAATGTTGTTGTTGAGTGTCCTCTCGGACTCATTTTCCCGAGGGTGAATGGGTCCAACTATAGGGGTTGAAAAAATGCTTACACAATTCATTGGTCCTATGTCTGCACTCCTGATTCCTCCAGGTTTCACAATTAGAAGTTCGGAAATAAATTCTGAAAGTGAGTTTTTGTGGCTTGATGAAAACTTTGACAACTTTTCCAATTTTGCTCCTTGAGAGATCTTCAATCCTTCTTCAATCTAAGATTTCCAAAACACACAAGAGGGAAAAATTGTTTGTTTTTGGTGAATGGGGGTTTGCCTTGGTCAAACCCCGCTTTGATAGTTAAACCTTGGAATGAAATAATGAAACATGAAAGAAATGATGAATGAACAAGTTTTATGTTGCAACTCACCAAACCCTTGATTTGAACCCTTGAAGGACTAAAACTTAGTAGATATCTCCAAGTTCTTGATCTTGCATGAAGTGGATTGATTGATAGTGTGATCTTGATGCTTGAATCTTGACTTGAATGCTTGTAACCTACATCACAATGTTGCTCCAAAAACATGCATGAACACACATAAACTTTGACATCGTGATAGGATCTTGAATGTTGTTGTAGATGATTGATAAATTTGCTCTTCAATGCTCTTGACAATAATATTTGCTCATATGAAAGTTGCCCTCTTGCTAGATGTTTTGAATTGATAAAAAGACCTTGCTTTTATATACCATTTTATAATTTCCCAAAAATTAAACACTACAAGTCGACACTCAAAACTTGAATTTAGGACCTTACGATGCCGCCAAAAACATGTTTGAAATTTGAATTTGTGATCTTAAGGGGGACCCATTTTCCCAAGGGCAAATGGGTCTTGACCTAAATTATCAGGACATATTCATTTTGGGGTGATAAAAATAGTAAATACATTAATTAAATCATCATTCCCCTTTCAAAAATTGCAATTAATTAGGCTTGTAAATGCAAATTTTAGGCAATTAGAGGCTTAATTAAGTCCAATTAATTAAGGGACCCAAACATAGTGTGAAAATGTAAAGGTGTAAATTTTTTGACACTACACAATCGCAATCAAGTAACTTATCCCACGCACAGTCAAATGAAGTATTGTACAACATAATAACACAACTTCATTAAAGAGGCAATCTCCACCCAAAATAAATTGGGGAGTTAAATAAAATAATAAATAGAATTTAAAATATTTCAACCATAACATAAAAACTATTATGGTTGTAGAAACCTAAAAAATGTCTAACACATTCTTCTAAATTCATCATTTCTCGTCAATGTCACTCATTACCCCTTTCATCACTATTAATCAAATAATTTTTAATTATTTGATTAAACAAACCCATTTCCCACATTAACTAAATGTTTTTTAATCCGCTAATTATTTCATCATTTTCTCGTCACCTTTAATTAAATAATTTTTAATTATTTAATTAATTAATTATTTTTCCTCGTCCACTTTAATTAAATAATTTTTACATTTAATTAATTCTCAATCATTCTTCCATCCCCATAATTGGGTAATTTTTAATTATTTAATTAAATCTTGCATTATCTTCTTATTCACAAAATTAAATAATTTTTTAATTATTTGATCAAACATCATGCATTCCTCTCATCTCCCATAATTAAATAATTTTTAATTTTTTAATTAGCTAATTATTCCTCCAAAAATTTATTTATTTTGCACATTCCTCTAAAAATAAATAAAATTATTATTTTATTTATTTGCTAATTATATCATTTTCTATCTTTATTCTTCCAAAACCTAAATTTAGAGACCAAAGCTAAATTTAGAGACCAAAACTAAATTTAGTGATCATGATTACAATTACCAAGTGAACTAAACTTCACTCCACTTCATCTCAAGCTCATGCATGATCATCTTGATCTCTCAACAATCCTCATCCGTCGATCTCATTTTACATTGCACACCATTGATCCAATATCCTGAAACCTATAAATCATTCATATTTTCATCATTCAATCTCTCCTTGAATCAACAGCCAAACTATATTCAATTTTCATCACGGTTTTTTTTAACAAAGTTATGCTAAGGTTTATGAGTAATCCACATATTGTACTAAAAAAACATAATTATTAACTTTACAATGGAATAAGGCTAGGTGTTTCTGGTGGAGGTAAAGTAGATTAGATTAGTTTGATTTATGTTCTTATTGATTGCTTTCATTTGGATTGTGCACACACTTTGTTGAGATTAGAACTTATTGATCATTTGAATTAGGTTTTATTTTATTTTCTATTGTTTGAGTTCATTTGATCATCTGATCCCAAGTTCCCTACTCACATTTTGGCATGCGTAGTGGGACCCAATCCCTGATTTAACCTTTCACTTGAGTTTCTTGGAGTTTTTCAAGTTACAAGTTATAGTGACACAATTGAACCCAAAATGACACTTTTGACAACATATTGACTTATTTAACACAAAAAATGGCATAATTGAAACCTATAATGCCAGATTTGAAGTTACAATTTGACGCATTTGACTCTCTGTGTTTTTTATTTATAGGTTTAAATTTTTGTATAGTGATGCATTTCAAGTTATAGCAACATATTTGAGGGTGGATTGACACTTTCGAAGTCACAACAACACTCTTGAAAGTTACAGCGTTGCATTTGAAATCCACAACAACACATTTGATAGGAAAATTGATGCATTTGTAGGTATATCAATGCATTTGTAAGTATATTGATGTATTTGAAATTCACAATGACACTTTTGATATTTACAATGACATATTTAATTCAATAATTTTAATGTTATAACCCTAAAATTTTCTCAATTTTTTTTGGAACTAACATATCTTTGTAACATTGGAAAATGTTGGGAGAAAGTCGATAAAAACATACTAGTGACAAATTTGATGCAAGGCAAAAATTTATGTTACTTTGATTTCTAGCATAGTTCACACTTTGTTTGGGCTCTAATTAATTAAATATATGTAATTTTTGGTAAGATTATAGTGTGTATTCTCTCTCCTTGCACTTTGTGTGAGCTTGGAGATCAAAATAACTCTTAGCTTTCACATGTTATGCACACCCAAGGAGTACTAGCAAAGTATGCTCTTCTCTTACACTTCATGCGAGCCTAAGAATCATAAATAGTAGTATCTTCTTTTTAATTTCATTAGGATGCCTACTTGGGGATTTCATCACCCCAAGGGAAACTTCAATCCTGTTTACCAATGAGGTATATAAAGGGGGAGAATGAAAATTGTATCTCTAGGTGTGGTCGGTGTCATTCAAGCCAAGAAGCAAGACACTCAGTATATCAAGACTTGTTTAGTGAGGAGAGGAGGGGAGACCCCCTCATCTCAAGCATTTGAGACAAGCTCACTATTCTTAGAACTACTATGAACCTTGTTATTTAGAGAGTAATATCGACGACTGTTAATCTAGTGTGTTGCAAGGTATTTAATATCATGTTTGAAGTTACTCAACATGTACCATCTTAAGGAGAGATAAAATTTCTTTGGAGGTGTAAAAACCTATAAGGGAAGGATGAAGGTGAACCCTTGTTCCATTAGAGACCTATCTATTCTCTCTTGAGAGTGGAGTGTACATACAAAATCCTACAGTATTTTATTGCTTAGGTCCACACTAGTGTGACACACCTTTAATACTAGCCAGGTTGTACTTCTTAGCATGTTTTTTATTTTTTTATTTTTTATTTTTTAAAAAATAAAAGTGGCTGAGCCACTAAAATATTTTATTATTTTGTGAAAGAATTTTTACAAGATCCTGGTTCAGGGGAGCATATCGGCAGGAAAGAACCAGGAGAAGAAAACCTTCGGTTATAGCTCCATGTAGAAGAAATAAAGTCACAGATGGTGATTACAGAAAAAAACCCAAGGACCAGCCCAATCAGAGGCCCCAAATATAACTTTCCTACCCAAAGAAAGAACAACCCAACAAAAATGGAAGGACAACAAAGAACTTAATCCACCCCAACCACCAGGAACTTGAACTGGCTTCGTAATAGGATAATGGCCATAAATGATCCAGAGAAAGGCTCTTCTTTGATTTCACAATTGATAAAGATACTCTATCAGATCTTGCAGCAACATCGAATAGGAAATGGAGAGCAAGGAAAAGGTTTACCCCTGCAGATAAGACTTTTGGGGAGAGCTTATCATTGAGACGTTTACACCCCGAGATAGTTTCTTCAAAGTTATCATTCACGATGCCATACCTAATTATCATCAAAAAATCTCCAAAGCAACCATTAGTAACAAAACCAATTTTAGGAATGAACCCAACAATAGGAAATGTACCATTGTCCAAGGAGTAACTATCCAAGGCTTCCTGAAGATCCAAACCATGAAGCAAGTTAGGGTGTACAAACTTGTTAGCAAGAGCATTAACCAACTTATCATCCAGAAGCACATCCATGATAACAGTATAAAAGCGAGATAAAATCTCAGAAAAAGATGTGTTAGAGTTTTCCTGAATCCATGAGTTACCAACCACCTTGCAAACAGCTGAAGCAATGTCCTCATCATCGAAGACAAAAATCTAACCAAGTTTATCATTTTCAAAAGGGGAGGAATCCTTGCAAACTTTACATACCATATTTACCGCCACCCTATACCAAATCACTAAATTTTCCATTGAGAAATGAGACCAATATGTCTTTGATATTCAAAAATTCTGAGGAATCCATGTTCTATTTATATGAACATTGAAAACATGAGCGGAGGAGCCGACTGAACCAATTCATAAGTATTCAAACTCAAAATAAATTATCATATATATTATGATTCTAAACACAGTCGACGTAAGCCATGTAGAGAAAAAAAGACTACCAACTGGAACCATAAAGCCTTTTAAGAAGAACCCGATGAAAAATCCAAATCACCAAGCCATGCATCAAGTATGGGATAAAACAACAAGCCACTGCCCCAACAAGAGTATTAAAATTATGTTATCTCAACTTTATAGCCATGCCAAGTGAGACAAAAAACCAGTTGAAACCACCATATGAACGAGGGATATCAAGGGTGAATAGAGCATGCTATGCCAAGGAAACCATGTTATATTTATATGAAGACTGAAATCTTGAATGGAGGAGCCAACAAAAAAAATTCATAAGTAGTCAAACTCAAAATGAAATATCAAATATATTATGATTCTAAACACAACCAACATGAGCCATGTAGAGCAAGAAAGACTACCAGCTGAAACCAAAAAGCCGTATAAGACGAACCCAATTATACCATACCTTGGGGCCAATTTTCTACTATTATCTATCATTTTTTATCTCTTACCAATCAAAACAAGTCAAAATAAATCTTACAACTTGTCAAAATCAATTAGAATCAGTCAAAACCTTACAAAATTTAGTTACAATCACATAATTGTGCTTCTGACTATTACTATGACACATTTTATATTACAATGATGCATCTAATTTCCTTTAGTGTATTTGATTATCCTTCAATGCATTTTACTATACTAAATCACATTTGATATGCATAGTGGTGCATTTGATCTGTAGATTGATGTTTTTTATAGTACTTTGATGCATTTGATTTGAGACCATTTAAACTTGTTATGTCAATATGAAACCCACCTTTTCACACAATGACACATCTAATTGTACAATGACACCTTTAAAAACACAGTGACACCTTTGAAAAACATAGTGATTCCTTTGAAAAACATAGTGATGCCTTTGAAAAACATAGTGACGTTTTTGAAACATAGAGTGACACATTTGACCCTACTTCAACACATCTAATATTTATCTTGACGCATTTGATACTCATAGTGACATCTTTTAAACCTACATCGACACATTTGATTGTGTAAAATTTTTCCAAAATACTCCAATTTTTAGTCTCCAAAATTTTTGAGAACACGAACCTAGGATCTGAGACCTGCAGTGCAATAGACCTACAACCAACATTCATTATTCAAACAACAAACCAATTTTCACATCCATTTCATACCATTTCATCTTGTACTTTTAGATTTGTGTACCTTAGCTTTCAATAAACAAAATCATCATCATCAATAGGAATAATCAACCCACCAGCAACCAATATCAATCATAATCTCATCTAGATCTCCCATATTATCTTCTAAATTAGCATTTTGCTTGAAAGTCAACCTTTTCAAGTAGATAGTTAGATTAGCATCAACATTCATGAGAAAATTATCTTAGTGGTCTTATTTACTTCTAAGCTTGTGAAGTCACCATCATCCTTTTTCTTAGACTCGTTAGTCTATTACAAGCAAAAACCATCATTAACACTTATCAAAATGGAGATCCGGGTTAACTTTCACTTTCAGAGGTTTTCATATCTTCCATCAGTCAAACAACATCAACATCACTTTTCATCGAAATCTACCCAATGCATCTCTCATAGTATTTTTTGGAACAACACTTATTTATATCACATCAACAACCTTCACTTACATCCATATTCCATAAATTCATCAAAATTGTATGCCTATTACAAGGTCACAACACAAGAAACTCATGGAGTCTAATCCTATTAGTTCAAGCGTCATAGCACCCATGGGAGTTACTAAAGTAGAGTTTGGAATACATCATCATTTATTCAATCCTAGTCAATATAAAACTCCACAAAAACAACCTAAATATCCACCAATTATCATAGAAGACATCACAAACAGATTTGTGGAATCTAAGGAATCATAGAAGAAAGAGAAACTTTGACTAAAGAGAAACTTTTAGAAATGAAACAAGATATCTCCTTAGCTAGAGCACTTGATGCCCATTGCTTCGAATCCCAACACATACTTTCTTATACTTTAAAAAAATGGTGTTAATCTACCTTTAGATTAGAATATTGCTACACTTAGGAAACAAACCCTCACACGTGCCATGTCATAGAATGTTCCATACGTATAGTTCAAGCTATTAACCAAGCTATGTCACAACCTCCAATACCAAACATACCTTTTCAACCATCTATACCATCAACTGACATAAATTCAATACTATCTAAATTTGTTGTACCAAAACCCAAACATAACCATTCAAACAATCAAACAAATCCCAAATCCACCAACAACAACAATCCAACCAAAAACTCAAAACCCCTCATACAATTCACATAACATTCCTCAAACATAAAACATACCTCAACAACAAAGTATTCCCCAACACAAAAACATCTCATATAACATCCCTCAAAACATTACCTAAAACCAAAATCCATCACATAAATACATCATACATCACATCATATCCACATCAAAATCTCATCTCATATATACATCAAAAAATATGTCATGATACATAGTCCACATGTACAAATGTTTGTACAAGGGATATCAATATCCATGAATATACATATACATCTGCATGTACAAGCATATCAAAAAAAATTGTTTACATCAAAAATATTTATACATAATATATATCTAGATAATCTACATCAAACTCCCTCCACCCTTCGTATAAGTAGGAGAAGGTGGGTGAGGAGGAACAACTTGTTGTGTTGCCTATTGAACCCTTAGATCTTGTGTTGTTGGTTACACTGGTCTCATTGACTATGATGGAACCAATGATGAATGCCCCATTGATCCTCCATCGGATCACCTCTTTGATCTCGCATCTTGTGAGCATCCTGCCCTACTCCTAATTGAGAGGCTAGGTGCCCTCCTCCTTGGTGAAACCACAACCTCATACAATATCCTATAGCAGGTAGCCTTTCGGGTCAATCTCCTCTATCCTCCACATAGTGATTTAGAGAGACTCCTTCACCTCCTCCACCCCCACCCATCATTTACAATTGTTGGGAATGTTCCCTCTCTAAGTCCCTCTCAACTATCAACAAAGCCGCTTGTAATTTTTCCTAATATTGTCGAGCTACCTTAGAGTCTCTCTCTGTTTTCCTCTATGCTAGTTGTACCAAGAGGTTGTCCCTCTCCACCTAATAACCATCACACTCTCTATAAACCTAGTCTCACTCTAGTAGTGTGACTTCAAGTCACACACCCATATCAACATCACCTCCTCCTCATTTTCCTCTAGCCATCATCTCCCTACTCCTTCTCACCTCTCTAGACATCATCAAGCCTCTTTCTCCCCCCTCTTTGTAATCAGGTCCACCTCCACCACCTCACCACCTCTAACGAATCCCTCCATTTGTTTCCTAACCTGATGAGCCCTAGCTATCTCAAGAACATATCTCTCCCTCCTCACAACCTTTCCATCCAGATGGGTAAATCAAACCAGTCAATTCACTTGCCACCATATATCATACTTAGGGTAGTCCCTACATCCTCCATTGCTACAGTCCATGCCCACTGAATAATAAAATTCTATGAACTCCACAATTGCTACCTAAGGGACAACCATCACCCCCAATCAATCTCTCACTGAGTGAAAGTGAACATGGCAAGGTTCACAAGAACACCCTGCACCTCCCCAAAGTGCCTCTTGACTCTATTAGGAAAATATCTCTCTATAATATGAGGGGTGTGTCCTACAAACCATCATGTATGTCTATATAAAGGAATATGTCTAGCATCATCATCCCATGCCTCACAAATATTGCATGGTCTCAAAATAAATTGATCCATATCACCTATATGCAGTGTCTCTAATAGTCTAGATCACCTCTGCAACACTATGTCAAACTAGCATCATAGATATATACAAAGGAGCATGGCCCAATGGATAAGTGATGGCCATATGCTCCCACACCCATACATGTAACAAATTCACTCAAATGGATAGGCTAGTATCATATCGATACACAACATAGTGCATAGTGTGATATAAATGGGCCAATACACATGATCCCCAAGCATAAACAACATTGTTTGTGTGCATCCTCTCTAGGAGGAGTTCCCATCCAACATAAAATCCTCATGATCAATGATCAAGAATAACCACCTCAAAAATAAGCCCTCCTAACCCCAATGGGAGATCATTATATCTCCCAATCCCCTGTCTGAGATTCGTTTCACCATCCTCAATGTCGAGATCATCATCATGAAACACTCACTCCAACACCTCTTCACTAGTGTCAATATCATAAACCATGCGAGCACCAACAATCAGGATCTTCGAGATCCTCCAAACATCATCAAGTGTGATGGTGGCCTCCCAATTGGAAATATGAATGTAAACCTCTCACTATGCCAGCTCTCTAAGAGGGTGATCATCATAGCCCTATATTCTCTAATCTAAAGCATGTATGCAATATTAAGTAATCTAATGACACTTAGAAATGACTGATCTATCTCACTAAGATGGGCAATCCTCTACAAAATGGTAGGATGTTGCTCCCTTGACATAATAGGATCTAGGGTAACCGAAAAATATAACACATGTAACATCAACTTGTTAAAAAACTAGAAAAAATCCTAAGTTCACTAGCCTCTATTTCAATTACTACTTTATAGTCACAAATTTAAATTTGCACAGTCATTTGTGAGCCCAAAAATCAAAAGTGTTGAATTGCTAAATCAGATGTGAGCCTTTTTCCAAAGGTGTTACTTTAGACAAATCAAATGTGAGCCTCCTTTCAAAGGAATCACTTTATCCACATCATATGTGAACCAAAAAATCAAAGGCATCACACTTTCTCATATGCAAGCTGACAACATCAAAAGCATTGTGTTGCATATCAAATGTGTTGCATTGATATACACATAGCTCAGAGGACCTAAGAATCCCTAACTAAACTGTCCATCTTTCACAAGAGGGTTGCATTTAATTATCAATGAGGGAATCATAAACTTTAGATTATATGCATTCATAGATTCTAGACACATCCTACATCAATGGATTAGAGGAAAATACACGTGTATGAAAGACAATAAAAGATAGAAATTGAAATAAATTGCTAATTCACAAAATAGGGGAAATGAATATAAATTGTTACCTTATGGTATGGGTACCTAATGCTTAAGACTGTAACTGTCAACTATTAAAATTGTAGTGTCTTATCCTAGATAATTCCTTCAAAGTATGAAACCAAATACTAAGCTATAGAATTCAATTCAAAACTACAGAATTCAATTCATAAATTATAACATATGCATTCATAAACATATAACTGGAAACTACTAATTGAATTCAACAATGCATTATCTAATCTAACAATAGAAATTGAAGTGGATTAGCATTACCTCAAGTGGCCCTTGCTTAAGTTGTTGCTTCCACGAAAGTTTTCAAGAAACACTCACTCAACAAATCATGATGTCAAACTAATTTCCTTTAAATATACATTCTGACACTGAACTCTTACATAAAATCTAATAGGAATCTATTGAATATGTTTTATTCAATAATACACATTCTATTGCTGCAAGTAATAAATAATAATGGAAAATAGATAAACAGCTAACTAACAACTAAATTTCCTCCTCAATAGAAGATCCCACTATCTAGGGTATGTGAGGAGTTTCATTATTCACGGACTAAAATAAACTCATGAAAAAACCATCAACTCTCCCTCAAAGATAGGAATAGGACTTAGTCTAAAACAAAAAGCATAACTATATAAAGCAAGAGTAGAGAAACCAAATTCAAATTCTATGCCCAATAGTTTAACTGATTTTAATGGAGATGTGTTCCTTAAAACAATCTTGTCATAAATTAGTCATGTTGAGAGTTCACTTCTTATCTTGGTTGTCTTATTTGGCAAGTAAGAGTATTATGTGGTGACTCATATATGATCAATAAATGACCACCTTCATTTCCTTCTAAAAGTGTCGTGCCTTGGCCATTTGACTTCTTCTCAGCAACAATTCGTAGTCCTTATTCTACGAGCTAAAAAACTTGTTACTGTGGGTTAATAGTCCTTCTTGTTGCAAGGTGTTAGTCTTATTCCTAAGGTATTTGCATCATTAGCAATCATAAATTAAATATAGAATCATACTAAATTTCATAGACATTTATGAATTCATGCATACATATATCAACATAGCATATTCTATTTCCACATACTTAAAATTGCTCAAAAGTATATAAAATGTATATAAGGTCTTGGTAATATCTTGAAACTTAGAAAAAGAAATGATAAAAGCATAAAACAGTAAATGGGAAACTAGCCAATGATTGAGCCCATTAGGTATTATAATACAACCCAACCATGCATCCACTCAACAAGAAACTCATAAATAAATCATACAAATATCCACATTCACAACATATATTAAACGATTAATTCATAGATGCTTTAGAAAATTACATTTGGTATCATTGCATTATACATAGGTTTTCTTGCATTCTAACACTGAACTCTTACCTAAAATCTAACAGGAATCTACTAAAGATCTTTTATTCAAAAACACATGTTTTATTGTTATAAATATTGAGTAATAATGAAAAATAGATAAACAGCTAACTAGAAACTAGATTTCCTCCTTTGTAGAAGATCCCACTATATAGGGTATGTGAGGATTTTCATTATTCAAGGAATAAGAACAAACTCATGAAATAGTCGTCAACTCTCCCTCAAAGATAAGAAGAGGATTTATTCTAAAATATAAAATAATAACTATATAAAGTAGGAGTAGAGAAACCAAATTCTAATTCTATGTCCAACAGTTTAACTGCTTTTAACAGAGATGTGTTCCTTATAATAATCTTCTCATAAATTAGTCCTATTGAGAGTAGATTCCTTCTTCTCCTAGTTGTCTTATTTGGTGAGCAAGAGTGTTATATGGTGATTCACAGCTGATCAATAAATGATCACCTTTGTTTCCTTCTAAAAGTGTCGCACCTTGGTCGTTTGACTTCTTCTCTGCAACAATCCGCAGTCCTTATATTGCGAGCTAAGAAACCTGTTGCTGCAAGTTGATAGTTCTTCTTGCAAGGTGTTAGTCTTATTCCTAAGGCATTCACATCATTATCAATCATAAATTAAACATAAAATCATACTAAATTTCATAGGCATTCATGAATTCATGTATATATATCAACATAACATATTTCTATTTCCACATACTTAAAACTACTTAAAATTTCATAAAAGGTATATAAGGTCTTGGTAATGTCTTGAAACTTAGTAGAAAAAATGATGAAAGCATAAAACAGTAAAAGGGAAACTAGCCAATGATTGAGCCTCTCTAATGTTTAATTAACTTGGTTCTACTAGGTATACACACAACTCAGAGGACCTGAGAATCCCTAACTAAATAGTTCATCTTTCACAAGAGGGTTGCATTTAATTATCAACCAAGGATTCATAACTTTATATAGTGTTGGAAAAATATATGCATTCACACATTCTAGACACATCCTACATCAATGGAGTATAGGCAAATACACATTTACAAAAGATAGTAAAATATGGAAAGTGAAGTAAATTGCTAATTCACAAAATAGGGGAAATGAATATAAATTATTACCTTGTGCTATAGGTACCTAATGTATAAGATTGTAACTATCAACTATTAAAACTACAGTGTCCTACCCTAGCTAAGTCATTTGAAGTATGAAACCTGTGTAAGAGGGGATTAGATCAACAAAATTACAGCAATGAAAACTAATCAATTGAAATCAAAACAAGATAAATCCCAACCTACTCATGAAATGTGATTATAAAGCAATGAATTCAACAAGAAATGTTAGCATGAATGAGAACATAAATGAATTCAAAGACTACAATTTTACTATCCCATGTCAGAGTGTATTCGTATTGATAACAGATGTTGGATTTTTTGGTCAATATGAAGCCTCCATGTGCAAAAGCTTCAAAGGCAGTAGTAATGGTCATTTAAAATGAAAGTATTTGCTCAAAGTGCTTCACTAGCCAATTTGACATGACCTCTCTACAAATTCTCCAAATTATTCGATCCTTTATGAGAAGGATGAAGTTTGTTTTATAGATTTACGATTTACAGATGAATGATCAAGATGCAACAATGAAATATCAACGGTTGAGAACTGTTGAGAGGAAATAGATTGATCAGTTAACTCATTTGATTGATCCAATTAAGGGATTTAATTGGATAATCGGTGGGATTATATTGAATGATTAGTGGGATTGAAGAAATCAGATTGAGTGTTTAGTGGGATTAGAGAAATTAGTGGGATTGGAAAATAGATTGAGAAATCAGTGGGCATAATTTATTCAATCAAGATATGTGAGGATGTATTAATTAATTTAATAATTAATTAATGTTGGAGAGGAATGTGCAAGATATGTTTGACTTTAATAAATAAACTTATATTTATTTATTTGACCATGTTGAGTGATTTTAGGGAAATTGAATAATTGATTTAGTTATTCAAATTTGAAGAACGGAAAGTGGCTTAATTAAATAATTAATGATAACTATTTAATTGATTTAGAAGAATAAGTAATATTACTGACATAATTAAATAACTTGTGTTTATTTAATTAACTAGGAGGAATATTTAAAGATATAATTAAATAAATAGGATTTATTTATTTAATCAAGAAAATTAATTGAAATGGGTGGTAGGGTGGGCTCCCCCTCGCCCCTCACTTAGACACTCGGAACCCAGGGTGGACATGAGGTGGCGGTTGGGTTGGACGATGCTCGTGGATGTGGCATTGCCATGTCACTTCCAGTTTTCTAAAAATAGCCGAAGGAAGGAGTTGGGTTTATGTTAAGTCTGTCGCTCTTGAAAATAGCGAAAACCTTGGTGCATGACAGGGGGTATGTATGGCACAGCATTCAAAGCGTCATTAGCGTGACACGTTGGGCATGGCAATCATAGAAATGAAAGTTGAAGGGCCGAGTGGCAACTCACTTCAATCGAAGTGATAATGGTATGTAGTCGGAAGGACGGAGGCCGTAGAATATCTTCATGGAAAGGACGATATGATTGTTTCGCCATTATTCAGATTCGTGTGCGAAGGCCCAACTGAACATCTTACGGGTGTATTAAATGAACTGATTAGTGGACTTCGAAATTTGGTATTGTATTTTTTTGGGAAGCTCAAAGCTTTGCAAATGGCGAGGATGACGAAGTCGAAATTCATCATCCATATCTCGGCAGGTTTGGAAAGTTTTGGTGTTGACACACCAGTTTCTTTGGTGGCCACGGAGAGGCAGATAGCCTTTCAGGAAGTTACGGACCAGAGGTTAAAGCAAATTTTGCTCGTGGATGATCCGGTGTCAATAGTTGTTGTCAAAATGGTCCTAGGCAAAGAACATTTGGAAATAAAAGAATTTGCTAGAGATAGCGTGCATATCTCCTCTCGGTTTCTCGCAGTGCTTTTGGACTTGGATACCCTGAAGGCGGAGGCCAAGGAGATGATGGTGCGTCTATTTCGTGATGACTTGCTCGGAGGTCTTGAGAAGAAACTAAAGGCGGCCTTCATAGGCAAAGGTATTACGTGCCCTGCCGACTTGGATCTCCTATGGGAATCGGATGAAGCTGTTAAAGTCTTCCCCTTCATCTTAGACATTAAAGGGCCAGCATTGTCGAGGCACAGAAAGATTGTAGATGTGGCTGTGGATTTACTGAAGAGAAAGCTGAAGCTGGTGCCAAAAGAGGGGCTGGAGTGTCTGGAAGGTTTCATAAGGTTTGTAGAATTAAACGGCTTCATGTGAGGCTCGGCTTTTGTTGGTTGATGTTTTTTCTAGTTTTATTGGCTATTAACTTGTCAAATTCTGGTGGACTTAAGCATTAGTAGCATGTAAATTTTGTTATTAGCTGGATGAGGCTCGGCCTCTGACCTAAATCTTTTGCATCAAAGTTTTATAGTGGCTCGATCTTTAATACTCGCAATGGGACTGTAAGGTTGAAATGATGAAATTTTGTCCTGGTTAGGAATGTTTTTTGTTCAGCTTTGAGTCCAAGATGGACCTTTTATCCCTGCTTAGCAGATGCTTGTAAATTTTTATAAATTCAATATAAATACTACCTTGCGTATCAAAAAAAAAAGAAAATTAATTGAAATGAATTGATTAAATAACATAAAGTCATTTATTTAATACTGAAAATATGATTTTAGACAATAATTAAATAATTGAACATTATTTAATCATTAGGAAAAAATGAATATTAAAGTTAAATGCTAGTTTGCAGGCTAGGATAATTTTAGGTATCTACATTTTTCCCCTCTTTGATACAATGCGATTTTGAGCATTGTGTCAAAGAAAATTCAAAAATTCCTACTCAAGAGTTGCCTCGATATGCCCCAGTGATGGCAAGATAGCATGGTGCCCCCTCAAGAAATTTGGTGAAAATTTTGGATAATGAGCCAAATTTTTTGACATGCTAATGTGATGCGCGTTTAAGTGCAAGGACTAACAGAAGAAATGTTGACTAGAAGAAAATGTTAGTAAGATTTAGAAGATAGAAGAAATTGGATGATTGATGATATGTAAAACATGATGAGTTTTCTTTTGCTTCATGGAGACTAGGAGTCTAAGCGTTGCAATCCTTATTAATGTAGCAAATAGACATGATACACCAGGGTATTAATGACCAAGGTGCTTTGTATCGATTGCATGGACTTTGACTCCACAAAAAAAGGAGTATTCTTGCTCATAGTAGACATACAAAAACCTTGTTAAAGTGCATGGGTTTAGAAGTTCAAATCATTTTGGACTAGTACACAGAGAGGTATGAGGAACCAAACATGCAAGGCTGCTTTAGTTGCTTGAAATGACTTCCACACACACAAGGCAAGTATTTTCCATGGTAGTTTTTCAAAAAATATCCAACAAACAAAGCATACAAAACTAATGATAAATGCCCCATTCCTTCTTCCCTAAATCCTTAATAGATATCCTCGAGAGATCCTGGGAATGAGACAATAAGATAAATCAAAAGATAAGACCAAAATAAATAAACAATGTTGCAGTATCACTTGACATAGATGTTTTGATGTTTTAGGATGTTATCCATCGATATTGTCTATTATAGAAACGTTTTATCCATTAAGACATATTTTAGGATGTTGATGATGATTTTCAAAAGGTAGGGTAGTTAATACTTAGGCAATATTTTAGTCTGATGATGATCAAGTCTTTACGATTTTTTTCTTGGAAGTTTTGGATTTTTCTATTTGCTTTGTTTACTGACTGTGTTGTCAAAGATTGAAGGTAATGATTGTTTATTATGGATGGAGAGTTTATTGTGGATAGGTGATAATGGAGATAAAAAAAAATTATATTTTTTTGAATGTTTTTGTGCTTTCGAGGTTATTTGATGGTGTTTTTGTTGTTTTTGAGAGATTTAGAGACAATTAGGGGACCTAAGGGATGGACTTAGTGCCTTGTGGACTCATCGATGATGGCCTTGCCTACGTGATGAACGCAGAGACATCATAGTTCAACCATATTGAATGACACTATTTTTGGAGTTTTCTAGATTTTTACAAATGTTTTTGGATTTTGATAAGATATTTGAATGTTTTTTGGATTTTCTGATTTAGTTTAAAGACCAAGGACACCTAAAGGGACTGACCTAGTTCCTTGGGGGCTCATCGATGATGGCCTTGCCTATGTGCAAGCTCAAAGACAATGTAGTTTGACTATATTAGGTGACATTATTTTTGGAGTTTTTTTCACTTTTTTAACTTCTTTTTTTGGATTTTAATAATATTTTTTGAATGTTTTTGGATTTTTGACCAAGTTTTAAAGACCAAGCGGGACACTTAAAGGGACTGAACTAGTGCCTCGGGGGCTCATCGATGATGGCCTTGCCTATGTGCAAGCTCGGAGATAACGTAGTTTGACTATATTGACTCAATGCGGCTCGTCCAAAGATGACCTACATTTTTTGGGGGATTTTTGATGTTTTATGACTTTGTTTTGGATTTTGTTGGTTTTTTAGGATGTTTTTGTCTTGATGGTTTTCTCTGAGCAATGGGATTAACAAGGATCCAATCCACTACTAGGTTCAAGAGGTTGCCCCCAGTTCAGGATAGGATTACGTTTTATTAGGGATAGGTGGATAAAACAGATGGTGGATAGGGATGGTGCAGCTAGGTTCAACACTTGATCAGTTATCAAGCCATGGTGCACATTTTATTATGGTGATTTTGTTTTGGATTTTGATGGTTTTTCAATTATTTTTTTGTTTTTTCATGATAAAGATCATATGGATGAATGATAAAGAGATATTAGTATGTAGGGATATCAATAGTCTTTTGATATCTTGTTGATAGCCAAGCTAAAATCAATTGATTTGATTGAGTAATTATCGATAATGATAAAATTATTAAGGATACACAACAATGTAAGGATAGTGTTGTCAAGATAGGAACAACACAAGGATTGAGAAGGACACATCCCAAGATGATGATTGATTGATCGAATAACAATTGATCAAGATTTATAGCCAGGCTAGGAACAAGATTGTTGAATTTTTTTATCACATTGAAGCATCAGCAAGATGCAATTGATATGAATTTTTTGAAGTGTTTGGATGATGCCTAGATCATAATATGAGCTAGAAGACATAGATCAAGATTTATTCTAAAGCAAGATGTAATTACTTGTCCCCTGATGTCTAGCAATGTAGGGAGTGTAATGGGTGGATGCATGGATAAATGAATGAATGAATGGATATGTAAAGGATGCCAAGGATTATCTTGTGATAGGATAACATGTTTGGATAGAGTATGCCCCTTTGGATAATGACTCCATGGATCATATAATGCTAGATAGGATAGGATCAATGATAGTGACCCATGTCAAGATGTTTACCATAAGCAAGTGTGGAGCATACACCAAACCTTTGCCAAGATCAAGATAAGTTGGATTTTGATGAAAAATGGGATGGATGAATGGTTCATGGATTTATTATGGATAGGATGGATGGATGATGGATGAAATGTTGGATTTTATTATAGATAGGTTGAGATGCTTCCACCTAAAATGGCACACGTAGATGTTCAATTCTACATATATATATATATATCGCGATAAGGTGCCCTTAGAGTCCTTATGATAAAAATTTGTTGCCAAGACATAGTTAATGTGAGATTTACATATCATGGAAGTCGAAGTGGATGGCAAAATGCATTGAGGGATATGAGATTCAAATGGATTGGTCGATAGTTCAGAATCTTTGACACTCCAAACTTGGGATGATGAGCAATGACAGGTGGACATGGAGATTTGATTGGGATTGACTTCTTCATATACTTTGTAGGTTGCTCTTGAAGCTTTCTTTTGTATCATTAGACATTTTTGATGGATGAACTTCCCCTTTTGATTTTTCCCCATAGTTTCTCTGACTAATGGAGTTTGATAGGGATGATTTTCTTGCTTTTGCTTTGGTATCCATTTGTATTTGCTTTGTCCATTTTGTTTTACCAATTCTTTTGCTTCAATGATTTCCTCTTTTCTTTGGTATAGCTTTTTCCCTTGTTGTTGGTCCCAATTAGAGGGTGAAAAAATGTGTGGATGATGATTCATGATACGAACGATTACAGCATTGGTAGCAGTTTCATCATAACGACCATTTGTGCTCCCCATTAGATAAAGTTGCCCCCGATATTATAGAGGTAACATTGGCATGTTTAGATTCCTTAATTGTTGAATAACTAAGACCTTGATGCTTAGGATTGTCAATAATCAGCACTAGTTCTAGGATACCCTATTCATGTAGGCCTAATAATTTTCCCTTATACTGCATTCTTTGATATATTTTGTTTGCAATAGGATATTTTTTGTCTTGGAAACAAGGTGTTAATCCTTCTCTACTCTGTTGTGGGTCGTCAAAGGTGATAGCTTCTTCATTAGTAAGATTACTTGCTCTAACAAAGGTAAGTGATCCGAGTTTATAAGTGATAAGACCCTCAATATGTGGGATAAATTCCTGATTGATATCTTCAAGTTCATCTTCAAAGGATGTTTTTGATTCATAATCCATGTAGAAGTCTTCTTCATGATCCATTTTTTCTTGTTCTTCAAAGGATGTTTTTGATTCACAATTCATGTAGAAATATTCTTCATGATAAATTTTTGATATGCCTATGGATTCTGCTATGCCTTGATCATGTGTAAAGATGTTAAGAGTAGGAGACACTTGTTCATTGTTAATGAAGTTGAGAGTAAGAGACTCTTGTTCCTTGGTAATGATATCAATAGTATGAGACTCTTGTTTTAGATGAATATCATCTACATGTTCTTTAGGAGTAAGCATCTCATGGGTAGATGTAGGAGTGGATGACATATGGATATGATCATTGTTTGTAAAGTCTTATATGGTTTGGAAGATACTTATTAAATCATTTAAGTATCTTGGAGACGTGGATCTTTGATCTTGGCTTTTATCAGAGTTATCTTGAGTATCAGATTGGAATAGACCTGTTAGATCTTGAGAAGACCTAAATCCTTGGTCTTGACTAATTTCAAAACTTCTTTTGATATGCTTTGGATCAAGTTCTTGACATGGGTCAACTTCAAAGGGTGGATTACATGAAAACGGTTCTTGAATGTCTTCCTTAGGCATGGGTATTGGTTTAAGAATCCCTTGCTCTTCAAGTGAATTTGGATCAAGTGTTGAATTAAGAATTTCTTCAATATCAGCAACCATAAGGTCAAATGATGTCAATATGTCTTAGAAAGGACCATTGATATACTTTTGTGAAGGATTTTGATCATTCTTGGAGATAAATTCTTTAGATATGTCATCTTTCTCCTTAGATGATGTAGAGACATTGTCAACATGATCATTGGTAGATGGATCTTGGGTGTTGTCTTCAGCGATTAAGGTAGTTATCTTATCAATGTTCTCAACCATGAGAACAAATGATGTTAATATTTTTTGAAATGGATCATTTTTGGACATTGATGGATTATCTTGATAATGCTTTGAAAAAGTATCTATGTCTTCTAGCCCATTATGTGAGGTAAAGGCATCTTCAATGTGATTTTTGGTGGATGGATATTGATCATTGTCTTCAATATTTGAGGTTGAGATATTGGCAATGTTAACATTAGTGGTTGAAGCTTGGATATTGTCTTCAACAATTATTTCTCCTTGATCAATAAGTTCTTGTATGATATTTTTGAGTTTAATACATTTTGATGTATCATGACCTTTTGCTCTATGATATTCACAATAAGCCTTGGCATCGTACCTTGGAGTTTTGAATTGAGGTTTGTAATTGCGTAATGATTTTGGAAGTGTGATTAGTTTAGCATGGACTAATGTGTTTAACACCGTTTCAATTGGATTTCCTAAAGGAGTGTATTTCCATTCAGTAGTGTTATGGTATGACAACAATCGTTGTTGTTGTGATGGTTGTTGATGTGGTTGATGTGCAATCTCTCGATGTTGAACATTTTTTTGATGATATGAATCCATCTTTTGATGACTTTTATGTAGATATTTCTTATCTGGAGGTTGATATTGTTGATGGATTTTATTTTGATGTGGCATTTGAATTTGTTGAAGCAAGAATGAATCTATTTCGTAATTCACTATTTGAGGATTTGACATGTTTGTGTTTGGGATGTATTTATTTGTAATATGATGTTGGATTGAGGAAGATTCATACTTTGATCACAAACTTAATGTATGTTTTGACCTTGATTGAAACCTTCCATGCGATAAGATGTCCCAAAACCTTGATTAGGGGAATCCATAGTTGATATATCATTGAAATTCATAGGGTATGATGACCCCATGGGTGTATTAAGTGGAACTAGATTCAGGTAATAGATTGACATTTCCATTCCTTCGTTGAATTCAAGAGTAGATAGTTGTATGTTGTGATCTTGAGGTTGTCATAAATGAGCTCAAAAGACCTTGGTGAGTTTGAGATAACAACTTATAAAAATGGGATGACATTTTGTTTTGAGATTTTTTTGGATAGAATGATGTACAAAGGGGATGTGTGTATACCTTTTAGACAAAGGTTGTTGGTTGTTTGTTATGGATTGATGTTGGCATAGTTGGATGATCACGTTTAATGTTGGATGGTAAGATTTTGCTACTCAACCCTATGATAAGGAGATGAGTTGATTTTGGGTGTTGTTGGATAAATGATGTTTGATGTTTTGATATTTTGATTTGACGCTAGTTTAGAACACAATAGTTCACAAGACTCAAATCAATGTTTTGCTATGTCTTAGAGGATATGGGGCTTGCTTTACTTGAACTAGCTATGAGGTTGCGAGTAAAGGTTTCTCTAAAAACAATATTCAATATAATGGTTTGATTTCTTGTGTTCAATATGTGTTCGAGACTAGGTTGATGTTTGGTTGTTGATTTGGTGATGTTTGAAGGATGTTGATAAGCTATGGTGCAAATGTTGTGTCCAAAAGATGGTAGTTACGAACCCTATGTAAACCAAGTCCAAAGTGAAGGATGGTGATGTTGGATTTTGACTGATAGGTCCAATGATGTTCTCTAATAACTAAATGGAGTTTTCAGACCAATGTTTTAAATCAGTTATTTTGACAAATTTGGGGCAAGCTTGCAAGTAGGATGATAGTGGAAAGATTTTAGGACAATAGCGGTAGGATTTTAGAACAATAGCAATTTTGTTTCAAGACAACTACGGCAAAAATTTTCAGAAGTGACTTTGTTTTGATAGTGACTGTCACAAACCAATGATAGCAATAGTAGCTAAATGAATAAAAGTGAGCAAATTCTAGATCAAATTTGGTAATGTTTTAGAAAAATAGCAAGCTTGATAATAGTGACTCTTTTTTAGTAGTGCTTAATTTTGTGACTATTTTTTGAAATGTTTGCAAGTTTGACTGAGTTTGATTTGATGATAGTTGGATTTTTATATTTTATAGCGGAAAGTGATTTTAGAACAATAGCAATAATTTGTTTCAATGACAACTACGCCCAAAAGATTTTTCAGAAGTGATCCTAAGGAATGATAGTGATCTGTCACAAACCAGGATAGCAATACCCCCGAAGGAGTGTGATTTTAAATCGAATCTATAGAGGGAACAAATAGGATATATCAAGGAGGATGATAAATAGTGACTCTTTTTTAGTAGTGCTTAATTTTGTGACTATTTTTTGAAATGTTTGCAAGTTTGACTGAGTTTGATTTGATGTTTTGGTTATATTTTTTTATGGAAAGTGATGCATACAATAGATAATTTGAGATCCAATGATATAGCCCAAAGATTATCAGTCAATACATCCTAAGGAATAAAGGTATGATCTTCTCTATAGGCTTACCTCACCCCCGAAGGAGTGATTTTAAATCGAATCTATAGAGGGAACAAATAGGATATATCAAGGAGGATTAACTCTTAAGCCTTATGCCTCAACTATAAATCTGACATGGCAAGTAACTTCTAAGAACGATGTTATTCCCATGCACTACTTTGAAGAAATTTTTGAAAAACAAGGATGGGCTTCTAAAAAAAAAGGTGTTTAATGATAATCTGAACACTAGATGCATGCATCATACGTAAGATACTTAAATATTTAGCTACCCTATACAACCCATTATGTTCATATAAGGGTAGAGGCACATCATGGCATTCTCGCCCAGATTTAAGCTACTTTCTTTCAATTTCACAAACTTTATATAGCCCACCAGTAAACGTGCTTTTAGGGTTGCTTATGAGTTCTCCATTGCGAGATGTGTCTCATAGGTAGGTCCTTATCTAAAAAGAGGGTGACCATAAAAAAATGAAAAAATTCCAAAGTGTTTCTCGTCACCTAGAATCGTCAAAAGACACAGGGGAGAGGATACACACTTGGCTTGCCAATCATGGTGCACACAGTAGACAATTTATTGCAATTTGATTTTAAGCCCAAAATGAGGTGTTTAAAGATAACAATTTGTGTTTTAAGAGTACCAACTTCAAATATGTGAGACTTCAAACAAAAAATGTCATAAACCACGAGAAAATGAATTCATTTTTAGAGCACAAAATATAAATGTTCAAGTTGTCTTGTTCAGTTTTAGTACACCAAGAGAAAGTGAATTCATTTTTAAAGTAGCAAATGTAAATGTTCAAGTTGTATTGTTCAATTTTAGTGCACCAAGAGAAAGTGAATTCATTTTTAAAGCACCAAATGTAAATGTTCAAGTTGTGTTGTTCAATTTTAGTGCACCAAGAGAAGATGAATTCATTTTAAAAGCACCAAATCTAAGTGTTCAAGTTGTCTTGTTCAATTTTAGTGCACCAAAGGAAAGTGAATTCATTTTTAAAGCACCAAATATAAATGTTCAAGTTGTCTTGTTTAGTTTTAGTGCACCAAAGGAAAGTGAATTCATTTTAAAAGCACCAAATGTAAATTTTCAAGTTGTGTTGTTTAGTTTTAGTGCACCAAGAGAAAGTGAATTCATTTTTAAAGCACCAATTTTAAATGTTCAAGTTGTCTTGTTCAATTTTAGCGCACCAAAGGAAAGTGAATTCATTTTAAAAGCACCAAACATAAATGTTCAAGTTGTGTTGTTTAGTTTTAGTGCACCAAGGGAAGATGAATTCATTTTAAAGAACCAAATGTAAATTGTGAAAGTTAATCCTCTAATGGCCACAAGTTGTAAACAAAGATATTATTAACTTCCACTTGATTGCTCGAGGGTGATAAGGTATAGAATTTCTATTTTTGATCTCATATTCCTGCACTAACTCAGTGATCAAGTCTGAGGTAAATGGTGGCCCTTGGTCTATCACTATTTCTCTAAGAACACCATATCTTGTAAAGATATACTCATAGAGAAATTTGGAAACATTTCCATCTCTTGCAAATTGAAAGGCTTTGACCTCCACCCATTTTGTAAGATAATCAATACAAATAGTATATATTCTTTGTTGTTGAATGTTGGAGATGAAGGACCAATAAAATCTAACCACCATTTATCAAATGGTGCTATGACTAGTTGTGGATGTAGTGGTATTTCATCTATTTTTGTAGGTCATCCCATCATTTGACATCTATCATAACTCCTTGTGTATTTGACTGCATCCTTATGAAGTGTTGGCCCATAATAGCATTAGTCAATATTTTAAGAGTTGTCCTCTTTGCTACAAAATGTCCTCCACAAGGTTCATCATGGCAAGCTTTGAGAATGTCATAGACTTCATCCTCTCTAATGCACCTCCTCATTATATTATCAGGCATGTGTAAAATAAATATCTAGCTACCCATGAATAAGGAAAAAAATTATAAACTAAATGTCCTTTCTCCCTTAGTGAGAGATGTGGTGGTGTTTTCTCTACAACTAGACAATTGGCTATGTTTGCATACCAAGGTGTATGTAGAGAGAGGGAAAATAAGTGCTCATCTAGAAATGAATCGTTTACAATATCCTCTTCTGAATTTGTTGGCAATATGGAGAGAAATTTTGCTACTACATTAGCTTTTCTTTTTTTGTCTACAATGGTAATATCAAACTCCTGAAGTAGCAAAAACCATCTCACAAGTTTGCCTTCAACTACTGGTTTTTTCATCAAGTATGTGATTGTTGTATGGTTTATGTGGATGAATAAAAAATACCTTATGATGTAGTGCCTGAATTTGTTGATTGCATAGACTACTCCTAACATCTCCTTTTTAGTAATTGTGTAGTTTAGCTTTGCCCCTTGAAGGTTCTTACTGATATGATATATGACATACTCAAGATTCTCTTATTTTTGTCCTAACATAGTTCCAATTACAAAATCAAAAGAATTAGTGTGGATATGAAAAGGAAATGTCTAGTTTGTTCCTCTTAATACTAGGGTATTTGTAAGTGTTGCCTTAAGAGCTTCAAAGGCATGTTGACAAGCAAGTATCCAATCAAACTCTACATATTTAGACAATAAGACAAATGGTGGTGCTATAATCTTACTAAAATATTGTATAAGTTTATTGTAGTACCCTACTTGGCCAAGGAAGCTTCTAACAAATCCTTTTGTTTATGAGGTACAAGTAGTGTTGATATTACCTCTATTTTATTCAGGTCTACTTGGATTCGCTTATTAGACACAAAGTATTCCAAGACTACTCCCTCAGTCATCATCATGAAGCATTTCTCATGACTTAGGGACATGTAGTGATATTGACATCTTTGTAGTACTTTCTCCAAGTTAGCAAGTGCTTCTTCATAAGTATTCTCATAAGTTGTAAAGTCATCCATGTAAACTTCCATGGAATCATGAGAAAAATCTGATAATATTCTAAATACTATCCTTTGGAAGGTGGCAGGAGCATTACATAGCCCAAATGGAAAGACAAAGTAAGCATATGTACCCCAAGGGAAAGTAAAGGTGTTATTGTCTTGGTCTTCTGGAGCTATCTTGATCTGTCTGTATCCATTGAACCCATCCAAGAAGGAAAAGTACTAATTACCTACTAATGAATCTAGCACTTGATCAATGAATGGAAGGGTAAAGTGGTCTCTTATAGTTGTTGCATTTAACTCACGGTAATCAACACACCCTCTCTACTTTCCTCCCTTATTAGGTACAATTACTAATGGAGATACCTATTGATTATCAAATATTGGATAAACGAACCTTGCATCTAACAACTTTTGTAACTCTGCCTTGACTATGTCATAGACAACTAGGTTCATTCTTCTTTGGGGTTGCCTAACCAATTTGTATCCATCATTTATGTAAATTTGATGAATACATAGTTTTGGGTCTATTCCTTTCATATCATGATAATCCCATGCAAATGTAGTTGTGTGTGCTTGAAACACATTCAAAAGTGAATACTATTGTGCAACATTCAATTGAATGTTTATATTAATGTCTTCCCTAGTGTAATCTCTAAATTCAAGGTTGATGTTTTAATAGATGCAAATTCAAGGCTGATGTTTTAACATATGCAATGTCAATGCCTACTATATTGGGACTAGAATTATGTGGAAATAAGGTATGAAAAATTTGAGAGATGGACTCAAATGTATTGGCAATGATTATGTTCATCAAAGGGTCTTGAAAGCATGTTAAAAAATCATTTTAAGTTTCTTATTCATTTATGCCATCACAAGAAGTAAAATGTTCCAAATTTTCTATATAATTTGTTGAAAAGAAAATCATCAGAATACAAGAGGAAAAGAAATCAATAAGCTTTGTCACATTTCTATCTAGCTACTTTACTGGTTAAGAGAAGTCTTAGGGTTCAATTTCTCAATGTATCTTGGGAAGATTTTTTGAATTGTAACAACGTCAACAACATTATTCTAATACATAGTGAAGAAGAAAGGGGTCAAGAATAGGAAGCAAAATAACCTTTATGGCTGCAACTAAGGGAAAAATACCATGTGGTTCCCATGTTGCAATACCTACCCACAACACGAAGGAACCTGAAGAGTAGGAACTATATGAAACTCAACCTACATCCTCTACCACATAGCCCATAGTTGAAGAAGATCTAGAAACCCCAGCTTTTATTAAGATCACACCAAAATCAAAGAAAAGAAAAAGTGTGGCCTCTACCTCTACACCTACGAAGGGGCAAAAGAGGCCCACACAATCAAGAAGGCGATCACATCTCCTGAGGAAGAAGGGGTCCATGAAAGGGAAAGATAAAAAGCAAAAGGAAGATGTTATGTTGGGACTGATACAAAATCTGTGGGAAATGTCCTTGGTGATGATTCAAAAATACCAATTGTACAACCCCTATACTTGAATAGTACTTTTGACTCAGATTCAGAAGACATTTTTGTTGCTAAAAAAAAGAGAAGAAGATCTCCAAAGAGCCTTGTTTCAGAAGGGTTTATGTGTTCAAAGGAGGTAGGAGAAGAGCAGTTTTGGAGAAAGAAGAAGAATTATTTTTAGAAGAGAGAAACACAAATAAAGAACTGCAAGAGGCCTTGCATAGAATTTAACAACTAGAAGACCAACTGAAAGCATATCAACAAAAGGACAGTGAAAGGGATGCAAGGATGAGGGAGTTGGAAGAAAAATCCCACAGATTTGAGCACATATCAAAATTAGAATTTTTGGCACAACTTTCCATGGTTGAAACAAATAGAAAAGATTCAATTTTTGAGAGCTCAACTGGACCTATAAAAACCCCCATTATACATATTATTGTGTCATTGGGCATTGGGTTGTGGAAGAAAACACAATATTTTTCCCAGAAAGAAAAAAGATTGGGAAAAGGAGAAAACATAAATGATATCTACACATGTCGGGAGAATTGAAAAGTAGAAAACAAAGGTGAAAATTGAGGAACTGGCAGACAAGATAGTTCAACTGTTGAGGTGTAGACCTATTATCAAGGTATATACCTTATTTTTGCAAGATTTTTTTTTATGTTTTAAGTTTAGCTAGATAATTAGTGATCTCCTTGTTTCCATGAAGTCAAGATATTAATTTTTAGAAACTTTCCAAATGTCTACACTAGAAATGCAAGATCAATTGTGTGAATTCTATTTGCACTATTTTGTTCTTTCATATGATATTGCATGGAACCCACTAATATTTATGGGAGATCTCTAGATCATGACCTTAGCTTCCTACATTAGAAATCAACATCAAAGGGAGAATATACTACAAGAATATCATGAGAGAGAGAAATCACTCCCTCTACAGTTAAGAGAAGAGGCAGTAGACCCAAATGTAGTAGTAGACCAATGGTTAGAACTTATACAACACAGAGGAGTAAAAGCAAAGATGATGGATTGTAGAGAAAAGGATTATAAGAGAATGAAGGGACTAGAAACAGGTACCATCACAAAAGATTTTAAATTTACCCAAGGTAGATGGAACAAGATCATGTCGAAACTTAAGAAGAAGGAACCCCATTCTATTTATAATTAAGCAACAATGATTCACAAGTCACACAAATACATTTCGATTACCTTCAGGAATGGAGTTGCTTGGTTCCCACTCACCTTCCATCCCCCTATCCTCTTGTTCCTCATACCACACTAGAAAGGGAGGAAACAAGAGGAAGATACAATAGCAAAAGACAAAAGACTAGCAAATATTGCAGATCAACAAGGTTCTTATTTGAAGCAGGGTAAAGGAGTGGACTTTGTTGTGGATTTCAGAGAAATGGTCTTACAGTACAACCTTAAACCTTAAGTTTTCTTGAGGAAAAATAAATCTTTATTTGGGGGGAAATGATGGGCTCAATCACTAGCTAGTTTCCCTTTTACTATTTTATGCGTTTATCATTTCTTCTACTAAGTTGTAAGACATTGTCAAGACTTTATATACCTTTTATATACTTTTAAACATTTTAAAGTATGTGGAAATGAAAATATGTTATGTTGATATATGTATGCATGAATTCATGAATGTCTATGAAATTTAGTATGATTCTATGTTCAATTTATGATTGTTAATGATGTGGATGCTTTAGGAATAATACCAGCACCTTGTAGCAAGAAGGACTATCAACCCATAGCAATAGGTTTCTCAACAAATGGCCATGGTGTGACACTTTCAAAAGGAAACAAGGGTGATCATTTATTGATCAGTCGTGAGTCACTACATAACACTCTTGCTCACCAAATAAGACAGCTAGGAGAAGGAGTCTTCTCTCAATAAGACTAATTTATGACAAGACTTTTCTAAGGAACATGTCTCTGTTAAAAGTAATTAAACTATTGGGCATAAAATTCAAATTTGGTTTCTCTACTCCTGCTTTATATAGTTATTGGTTTTTTGTTTCAAACTAAGTCCTCTTCCTATCTTTGAGGGACAGTTGATGGTTGTTTCATGAGTTTGTTTTTAGTTTGTGAATAATTAAACTCCTCATAGACCCTATATAGTTGGATCTTTTTTCGAGGAGGAAATCAAGTTACTAGTTAGTTGTTTATATGTTTTCCATTACTACTCAGTAGTTGTAGCAATAAAATGTGTGTTATTGAATAAAAGATCTTCAGTAGATTCCTACTAGATTTTATGTAAGAGTTCAATGTTAGAATGCAATAAAGGAAATTAGTTTGACATCATGATTTGTTGAGCAAGTGAGTTTTTGACAACTTTTGTGGAAACAACAACTTGAGCAAGGACCACTTGAGGTACTACTAACCCACTTTAGTTTTTCTTGTTAGATTAGATAATGCTTTATTGAATTTAGTTAGTAGTTTTCAATTATATGTTTAGGAATACATGTGTTGTAATTTACGAATTGAATTCTATAGTTTTGAATTGAATTTTCTAGCTTCATGTTTGGTTTCATACTTTGGAGGACAAAGGAATTAGATAGGATAAGACACTGCAGTTTTAACAATTGACAGTTATAGTCTTAAGCATTAGGTACTTGTAGCACAAGGTAACAGTTTATATTCATTTCCCTTGTTTTGTGAATTAACAATTTACTTCACTTTTCAACTTTTATTGTCTTTTGTACATGTGTATTTTCCTATACTCCATTGATGTAGGATGTGTCTAGAATTTTTGAACACATATATTTTTCCAATACTATCTAAAGTTTATGACTCCATAGTTGATATTTGAATGTAGCCCTCTTGTGAAAGATTAATTGTTCAGTTAGGGATTCTCAGGTCCTCTGAGCTATGTGTATACCTAGTAGCACCAAGTTAATTAGACATTAGAGAGGCTCCACAATACCCCCTACCATGACTTCATCAATTAGTTCATAGCAAGTAGTTTTCTTGGATATGTGTTGAGGAAATTGATGAGATAATAAAAAAATAGAGTAATAAAGGTTTGTTGAAATATAGGTAAATTTATTTTGTTTGTTTGGTAAATTTGATAAACTAGAATGTTTGAAGTTGTCTGCCTAGATGAGAGTTTAGAAATCAAAGTATAGATAGGAAGCATGTTCAATAAATATGAAGTTGAAAATAAGTTAAAATATTTAGAGGATGGTATAGCCTTGGAAGCTGGAAAGGTGTCTCAGAGAACCCTAGAGGATTTGTTACATAAGAGGATTTTGTAATTGTAGAGGGCTTGAGCTCTAGAGAATATTTTTTGCAAGGGAGAAGAGGCATGTAACTGTAAGGGGCTTTAGTTCTTGAATATTTGTTGCAAGTATATGAGTAGACTTGTAACTATAGAGGGTAGAGAAGGAAGCATGTGAAGTCAAAGAAGGTATATTTGTTTGATTGAGAGTTGTGAATTTTTTTATTGTAGGTAGTGTCCTATAACTACAAGGGGGTTTAGACCCTATAGAATTAGAAATTGTTACAAGTGGAATATTGTAACTGTAGAGGGATGTGTGAGTCTCTGAAGAATTGAAAGAAGATGTAGATTGTGAGTGTGTGAGAGTATTCAAGTAGAAATTAAAAAGAAGAGTCTGAGTTTGGCCTTGGGAAAGGACTTAAGAATTTATTTTATTAAAAGGAGAGAGAATTTTAGAAGAGATTTGGTAGAGATTTAAGAAAAAGTGTATAGATTTTTATAGGAGATTAGATGTTTTGAAGAACAATAGAAAGAGAAAAATAGAAAAGGGAAGAAAATGGGTAAGGATGAATCCCACAATTATTCTCATGAAAATTTATGTACAGACAACATGGTGGCATGAAAGGAGTGGATGCTAGAAGACACGAAGAAGGGATAGATTACTATCCTAAAGAAGGAGAAGAGTTAAGTATCTCTCATGAATTAGAGAGATTTGAGAAGAGGAAAATCCTCTTGAAAGGGGATAATGAAATAAGAAGTGAAGAAAAGTGTTGTATCCCTTTGATGGAATGGGTGTAGAAGGAGAAACATGTGGGAGCAGTCCACATAGTTATAGATAATAGAAAATAAGAATAGAAAAGAATGGAGAAAGAAAGAGAAAAGGGAAGAGAGAATGGTCACTGTGGACTACAAAAAAAATATTTTTGAAAAAATATGAAACTGAAATTAACTTATTTGAATATAACATTGAAATAAGAGACAAAGAGATCCTCATGTTGAAGGATAATGAAATGGTAGAAGATGTAGCAATTGAGATAATGAACTTTGAGAGTCTTATGTTTGATAGAGAAAAAGATAAATATGAGGAAGATATCCTATTGAATGAGGAGATAAGAAGGATAGAAAAAGTTATTTAAGGGAGAAGTGACAAAGGAAATAAAGATGGGAAAAGATGAACCCCATATTATATTTGCTAGAAATACTTTGGATGCAGGTAGAAAAGAATATATTGTAGAGTGTCATGCCTATGGTACTGAAGAAGAAGAGATCCACATGCAAGAGGATAAAAAGAAAATGATGAAAAGGAAGAGGTAGAAGTTGAAATATATCTTTTTTAGTACTTGTCGTTGGCAATACTATTGCAATGACTTTTGTTTTTCTTACTTAATTAGTTATTAATAAGTTAGCTTTCAACCAATCAAAAACAATAATTTTTTTAGAAAAAATATTAAATTCAATTTTGTAAAGTGAACTTGCAAAATAATTAATTTTATAAATTATAAAAAGTATTTTTCCATAATATGATTGGCTAAGAAGTTGTGTTATTGACACATTTTTAGGAAAAGTGAAAACGAACTATTATTTTTCCTATTTTTTTGAAAGTATTATTTTGCCTATTTTTTTGAAACTATTATTTTTCCTATTTTTTTGAAACTATTATTTTGCCTATTTTTTTGGAACTATTATTTTGCCTATTTTTTATAAAATTGAACTATTGTTTTTCCCTTTTTATTTTGATACGTAAGATATATATATTATTAAAATATAAAGAGTAGCCATACAGAACGTCTACAATGCAGGGAAAACAACCAGACCCCTAGAAAATACTGAAACCCCTACCAACCATGAACCGCTCAAAAAACATAGCAAAATTGGCAGCCACCCTGCCCAAAACAAACCCAATACTAGTATGACAACCAAAAAAATAAGAAATTTTATCACAGAGGCCGAACCTCAAAGGAACCCATTTAAACTTGCAAAAGAAGAGAAATCTTCTAACCAATCCAAGCCCTCCTCAACCACCAACCCAAGCTTGTGTTTTAGGAACTCAATTGCCATTGCTAAGATCATGCAGTGCCGCATGAGCTCGGCACCCTTCAGGTCCAGAAGAAATGGTAAAACTTTAACCGCTTCATCCATCTTCCACAGGGGCTCCATATCTAAGGGATGCAGAATCCCTTTGCCCACAAAGGCCGCTTTCAGAGTCTCCTCAAGGCCGCCCAACAAATCTCCATGAAACAGGTCCACTAGCAAAGCTTGAGCATTCGACTTGGACACTTCAACATCCAGAATAGCAGCCAAAAACCATGAGGATATGTATGCATTGTCCCTTGCATACTCCTTTCTATCCAAGTGTCCCTTCCCTAGCACCATTTTAACCGCTATCAAGACCAGGGAGTCACCATTAAGCAGAATGTGTTTGAGCCTTTGGTCTGTAATTTCCCTGAACGCGGCTTGTCGCTCCGTTACCCACAAAGATATGGGTGTATCCGCACCAAAAGACTCCAGCCCCTCCACAGAGACTGTGATAATGAATTTAGAACGGCATTGCTTAGCCATTATCGCCACCTCAGCCACGAGCCACCTGCAAGGAAACAAGCAAACAAAAACAAGAAAACGAAAACCACATGAATGCTCTGCCAACACCAACCAACATTAATATAGCCTACGGCGAGCAAGCCATTACCAAAGAGCACGAGTGAGGAATAATGGCGATGCAAGGCAATTAGTCCTTGCATCGAATTTATGTCCTCCAAAGGAAATTTTAACTGAGGCATCACCTCAAAATGAAGACCAACTACCAGCTAGCCCGAATGCATGATGTTTTTGAAGGCACCGTACCCTGCAAGCCTAGCCACTTGGCCAGGTCACGACATCATAACAAAACGGTGGCCACTCCCATTAATGTGCCCTACAAGAGCTTAATCAACAGCTTTGAGGCCCTTCGCTGATGTGGAGGGGATGCCCGTCCAGCCACCCACAAGAATTAAGTGAAAGATTTGAAAATATACTTCCTGTCTGGACCAACCACTCCTTGATTAGATAGAAGATCTGCTTCTTTATTGCCTTCCTAGAAAATATGATTGAACATTACCTACTCGAAATCCCCTAACTAGTCCAACGCAACCTCCAATTTTTCACCCAATTTCCAATTCCAAATTTTCCTTAACCATAAAGCATTAATCACAAGGGTAGAATCACCTTCGATAACTACCTTGGATGCCTTTAAATCATGATAGAGGTTTAAACCCAAAAAGAGAGCTTGAAGCTCTGCATCATTGTTAGTCCCCTTTGGGAGAGAGGCTACTAACAAACCTAAAACTTCCCCTTGACTGTCTCTCACAATACAGCTCGCGCCAGAGGGACCAGGGTTACCTTTCGAAGCCCCATCAAAATTCAACTTGACCCAACCTGAGTCAGGAGGTTTCCAAACTACAAAATTGTGTTTTGCAATAGAGTCCTTGCCACCCTTGCCCACACAGGTCAAAACCTTTAAACCCAGCCAATTCTTTAAAATTAAAGAGTCCCAACTTGAGAAGTTCTTTGCTTTGAGTGAACTCTCAACTAGCCTAGCATTAAAGCATTCAATAATGCTTGCTTCAATTTTGCACTGCAAACGGGGGATGGATAATTCTTTTTCCTGAAAGAGTCTCCTATTTCTCTCTTTCCACACTTCCCAGAGAACAATCGAAGGGCTCAATAACCAAATATCCCCAAAAAGGAAATAATTCAATGGCACCGGCCATGAATTCAACCATTCTAACAAGCTGCCCAGAAGCATTGTTTTCCAATGCAGTTTGTTTAGAAACCATTGCCAAATACCCTGAGCAAATTCACAATTTAGAAGCAAGTGATCTGTTGATTCCTCATGGTTTTGGCACAAAGGGCATCTCAAGGGCCCGAGTATCCCAACTTTGCAAACCTATCTCCTGTCAAGATCCTTCCCTGAGCCGTAGCCTAGGTGAAGATACCAGCCTTAGGAAGGCAAGCCTTATTCCAACAAAAACTGATTGGTAGAGTCGACTCTACCAGATCCGAAGAAGCCAATAGTGCATAGCCTACCTTTGAAGAGTAATTCCCTGTTGCTGACAGATTCCAACAAATCTGAGCCCTTCTGCCTCTCTTCCACACTCGCCTCCCTAAAAGGATTCTTTCAAACCCATTGCATCTTGGGCTTCCAAACCCAGCTGACCTAGCGACTTCCATTGGTGGTACCTGTCCTGTACCCCTGGTTGATCAATAAAGTAATCTTTAACCTTGTCTCCCCAAACCTATTTGGCTCTTGATTTAACACGAGAAAGTAAAGGGTCAACACCAAGAATGGGGAAACCTTCCCAAGAATCTTCCCAGAAAAGCGCATCTTCCCCACTTTTGATCTCCCACGTGATATAGTCTGTGATAAGATCTTTGGAGCTTTTAATAAAATTCCATATCCAAGATCCATCTAGGAGACTCCTAGCTTTCAAGAAACTAAATTCCTTGTTAACCAAATACTTGGCTTTAATAATTTTGACCCACTTCAACTATGGATTGGAGTGAATGTTCCAAGCTAATTTTGCACCGAGAGCCTTGTTTTGCAGCAATAAGTCCTTTAGACCTGCCCCATCTTTTTCCTTTTTTTCACAAATCTTTTTCCACTTGATTAAAGGAAACTTCCTTTGCTCTCCATTCTCATTCTAGAAGAAATCTTTCATAGATCTATTAATGGCCTTACTAGCACCTACCGAAATTTGTAAACAAGACATCATGTAAATAAGTAGTGTCGCAACAACAGATTTAAGCATAAATAATATACCCACCCAAGAGAGCCATTAGCTCTTCCAGGAGGAGAGTTTCCCTTTCACCTTCTCAACCAAAGAATTCCAAGTACTACCATGCTGAGAACCTTTAGCCAAGGGAAGCCCTAGATACTTGCAAGGCAATTCTCATTTTCTAAACCCTAGACACCAAAGAATTTGACTTTCCAACCTTATATTGATGTTAAAGAAGAAGACCTTTGATTTAGTACAGTTCAGAACTTGACTAGAGGCAAAAGAATACCTATCTAGAATCCCTTTAATCCTCCTAGCTTCCTTGAGAGAAGCCACCGTAAACAACATCGTATCATCTGCAAATTGTTGGTGAGTCACAAAGGGGAGGTTGTTTGTCACCTGAAGAACTTCTAGCTCATCCAAGCTCTTGTATTTTTCAATGTACTGACCCAAGGCTTCCGCCATTATTATGAAGAAAAAGGGGGAAAGAGGATCTCCCTGCCTTAATCCCCTTGAAGCAGGAAAAAAACCTTTCGAACCACTGTTCAAAAGGATTGAGTAATGAGGACTGGCCACCCAACCAAACAACCAATCAAGCCACTCCTTTTGAAATCCAAAAGCCTCAAGCACTTTGAATAGAAATCGCCAGTTAACTCTATTGTAAGCTTTCTTGATATCCATTTTAAGTAACATAGTTGTTTTTCTTGTTTTTTGCACCGAATGAATAACTTCATGTGCAATAATTACCCTGTCTAGAATGGATCTTCCAAGTACAAACCCGGTTTGCTCCTCAAAGATAATTGAAGGAAAAATTAACTTAAGCCGATTAGCTATCGCCTTGGCTAGAATCTTATAAAGAGTGTTACATAGCGAAATGGGGCGAAACTCGTCCCAAACATCAAGCTTTTCCTTTTTAGGAATGAGTGCTATAAAAGTATTATTGAATTCTCTAAGAATCTTCCTAGAATGACGAGAGTCCTCAATAACCTTTGCAACTTCCTCTCCCAGAAAATCCCAACATTTCTGAAAGAAGAAAGCAGGGAACCCATCCAGCCCCAGAGCCTTCTCTGGATGTAGGCCAAAAGCAGCTGATTTTATTTCCTCAATTGAAAAATTTGCATTCAATGCTTCCTTTTGAGAATCAGAAATTAGAGCTGGGATGGCACTCAAAAAATCATTTTGGGCCCAAAGATTTGACCCCTCCCAGTTGTTTAGCAGATTGCTAAAATAATCCACCGCAAAAGCCCTAATCTCATTGGGATCCTCCAACACATGACCATCTGAACCAACAATGTTGGCAATCATGTTTACTTCCCTTCAAACCTTAGTGGAGTTGTGAAAGAATTTTGTATTTCTATCTCCCGCCTTTAACCAAAGCTCCCTGGACTTCTGCCTCCAAAATAACTCTTCTTTTGCAAGTAGATCATTTAGCTTCAAAGTCAGGGCCTTTTCCTAAAGAAAGCTATCATTATCCATGCCCTGAGTAATGACTTTTTCTGCGAGCTTTCCCAGTCCTTCCACAGTCTTATGTCTCTCCTCAAAGATATTCTTGAAGTTATCTTTGTTCCATTGTCGAAGCTGTTGCTTTACATATTTAAATTTAGACACCACATTGAAAAGATTAGAGCCCCCAGGATTGCAATTAGACCACCATCCTTTGATCAGATCCAATAACTGTGGGTCCTTGAATCACATTACCTCCATCTTAAAAGGACACCGCATGGGCCCTCTCTCACCTTCAATTTCCAATTGAATAGGAAAATGATCAGATCCTGCCCCAGAGTTAATTTTGCAATCCAAGGTAAAGGGAAAAGCTCCCAGATTCCCTTTAAAGAAGAACCTATCAAGCTATTCAGCAATACTACAAAAATCCTTACGCCTATTGGTCCAGGTGAAGCAACCATTGGCAGTAAGCATCTCAACCAAAGAATTCATGTCTACTAAGTGTTGAAAATCTTTTTGGGATTGCAAAGCTCTACCAGACCCCCCTTTCTTATCAAAAGATCTTAAAATAGCATTGAAATCCCCCCAAAATCCAAAAATCTGAACTAAGACGATTAAGGATATCATCTAACTCGGACCAAACTTGTCTTTTAAGTAAGTTGGGGGCGGGACCATAAACATTGATCAACATAAAATGCAAATTAGAGATTAAACTTCTTACCTGAAACACCATCCAGTGACAACTAGATTCGATAGATTCCATAAGAACATAATGAGGCCCCAAATAGTTAGTAGACCTCCTGAAGCTCCCTCCGCTCTAACCCCTGCCCATTTCCAGAGTTTCAATTTCTGACCGAACTTTGCCAACTCCTGCTCAACAAACTTAGTTTCTTGCAAAATGACTACATATGCCTGACACTCCTCAAGGTGAAGCCTAATAAGTCTCCATTTTTTAGGGGCATTGAGACCCCTAACGTTCCACTTTAGGAGCCTCATTGTTGTTCGGGAAGAGACTCGCCCTTCCCTACTTTCATCATGCAGTCAATCTTTTTCTGACCATTCACCTCCCCATCCCATTTTCGCTTTTCCACGTTTGAGATGCGACCCCTCTTTTTATTTTCCCCGCAATCCAGAGAGGATTTGAACAAATCCTTTTGACAAAGACCCGGTTTAGTTCTTGTTGATTCCAACCGAGAGAGATATTTTCTTTTTTTTCCAAAGAGGGAGCCCAAACCTTCAGGGTCCTCTTGGGAGCCAAAGACTTCCTGATCAGGGGAAGACTCCCCTGCTAGATCCCCATCCTCCAGTTCCCAAGGACTGAACTTGGCTGCTTTGGCAAGTTCCACTAATTCTTTGCCAACTTCAATCAAAGAGTTTAACTCCACGTTTTGACAATCATCCCCTAGAAGATCTAAAGCTTGAGAGAGTTTTTCATTTAAAGCTAGATTCTTTTCCAAACCTTGCAGCAAAGGAGTTGAAGAATAATTTATGACTCCCATCAAGGGAGTGTTGTGAATAAGAACTGGTTGCACCCTCCTACCTTCTTCCACCTCCTTAGCTTCTGGCACCTTTTTAACTTTCACCAACATCGAACCGTGAGACGAAGAAGCTTTTACCACTCTAGCGTTACCCGCCAGCGAAGAATGAGATCTCCATAGAATAGGCCGCACCAATGAATGTCTGGTATAAGAATCAATGCTTAGATTTTGAACCCAACTACCATATTCAGAAATCAGCTATATTTCACTCCAAACATGCCTCATGGGTCTATTTTCCACGCACAGCCTGACATAAGTTGAGGCTTCCTTCACATCTTTTTGTTCTTCTACACAAACAAAGGTGCCAAAGAGGTTACCAATCTCCTCTAAAATGTTGGGTTCCCAATACTCCGACGGAAGATTGGAAAGTTTGTACCAATCTTGGACCGTCTCCATTTTGTGATTTGTGAGATTAAAACCCACAACCCACTTTCTCAAGTAGAACCCACTACCCTCAAAAACCCAAACCCCATCAACTATCTCATCCCTTGTCTTTTTGGATGGATAAATAATCAGGAAAAACCCATTTAGAAGGATTTTAAACTAGAGATCGGAGCCCCATCTCTCCTTCCACCATCTGAACAGTAGATCCCAATTGTTAGTGGCACCATACCACTTCGCTATTATCCCCAAGTTTTCCAACCTTAGAACCTCCGCTTGCAACTTAGCCGAACAAACCACCAAGGTATCCCTACCTCCCAACAACACCTTTCCCTTAGGTGGATCAGTGGGATGGAGTTTACCCGGCCCAAGATCTTCCCTTGCTTCCTCCCATTCCAAAATGGGTTTCTTGCGCTGCCAAATTTTTTTGGTGTTTTCCTTGGAAGGAGGGTATCGTCTCCTGCGCTCCTGGCCTTCTACTCTTGAAAAGCCACCGAACCCCTACTGATCCATTTCTTGATGACGAGGCCTTCTAAACTCCTCATTATGATAGGCTCCCCTACCATAACCCCTTCTAGGCTTAGAGGCACCTCCACACCTCCCAAGATCCTCTGCAGCTCTTCGGCCCACCTCCAGATCCTTCATGTTGTTCCTACGAGGTCGTTCCCATCTGTCTAGTCCCCAAATATCCTTGTTGTTCCTTGTCTTGGGCCTACCATGGCCCTTACGGTCCCAATCCAACCTGCTATCAAAACCTAACCATTGCACCCTTGCTCCTGACCGTTGCAAAGCTCCGTTACCACGCGCCATAGTATTACGACTTGTTTTGCCTATTTTTTTGAAACTATTATTTTGTCTATTTTTCAGAAACAAAGATTACAATATTTTATTTCATTTTCTATGTGTAGTTATAAACTTGAAAATCTTAACACATTTGATTTTCCAAAAATTACGTGATAAATGTAAGCTTCCTCATAATGTTTCATCGGAGCCCTAAGCGCATCATTCGCCAAAGCTATAAATGAAGAAAAGCCTACCTCAGTTTATAGAGACTTCGACAAAGCATCAACGAAAATCCTCTATATTTTATAGCATATATGAAACTTATGTCACTGTATAATAGAAACTTCCATTATTTTTAAAATCAAAGGGCATTCCACCATCATCATTTTAACATTCCACTATGTGTAAAATTTTGGGATTTTTTTTATTGTAGGTAATGTGCCATGTTTGACATTCTTCCAAACATTTTAATAAATAAAAGTATTTGTTTAAAGTTTTTAATTATTGTCAATGGGTTTTTGATTTATTTTTTATGTAATTTTAAATTTTATTTTTTAAAATTTATTATTTTTTTAATATTAAATATTTATGTTTATTTTGTTTTGTTTTAAAAAATTTATGTATAATCATAATATTTTGAGATGTCTATATTGAAATATCTATCTAGATAGATTTATGAACACAAATAGATAATTAGATAGATAAGAAAAAATAAAAAGATAATAAACTTCTTCCTATTCTATTCTAGTGTAAATAATGTAAAAGAGATTGAATGTAATGATGAAATGGAAGAGGAACAAGGTAGCCTAGTAATAAATTATTATTATTATTTTTGACAATTAATAGATTTATTTTTTTATATCTCACATAAATTATTTTTATACATATTGTTTTTTATTGGTTAAGCAGGGATAGGGCCCTAACCCGAACAAATTAGTACAACATGATAAGAGCAACAGGTGGTAAGAAACAACAAAAATAGGAAGCCCGCCAAACTTCCCCCCTCCCACAAACAAAATGTTTAACCAATTCCCATATGATTAAACATAGCAATTCTATCATAGGAATCAAAATACCTTAACCTAACATCAGTAGCATCCTTCCCAATCCATCTAAAATACTTATTAAAATCTATCATAGAGTCCCTACTTAAAATATAAATAGCATTATAGATATTTAAGTTCTGGTACCAGCAGCCATTACCAGTAATAACAGTCCTAGAAAACACAACAGAAATAATCATCAGAACAAAAAGAGAACACAACAAAATGAAGCAACCATGTTATGCTTCCTTGATCAACTTCCATGTATTCAACAGGTCTTCAACAGTGTCATTCACTGTTGCCTTCAGCTCCTTCTTTCCTGCCAAATCTGTGCCATCACCCACTGCTTTTTTCTTTTGTTGCTTTTTGATTTTTCCCATGCCAGAAATAGTGGCCATAATAGCCTTCTTCATGAAAACGTCAACCACCAAGCACACACTCTTTACCACTTCTTCCAAGGTTTGAATTCTATTTTCTTTTCCTTGTTCTTGCATACCTTTCTCTAGAACCTGCAATCTTTCCTCAATTATACTTGTCACCACATTTTCGAGGGCTTGAAGTTTGTTGTCCTCCATCTTCTCATGTATCCTTTTGTCCAGTACTTGCATCGTCTCCTCCAGTCTTTTAATCCTCTCATTCCCGTCATCCTTGGCCTTGTCTTCCTCTTTGCCTATTTTTTCTTCCTTCTCTTGACTTTCTATAACATTTCCTTCCTCCTCCTGAGCCATCTCATGTTGTGACTCCTCTGCCTTTTCTTCATCGTCATTACCATCCTCACTTTTTGCTTCTGATTCCTCCTCCTCAGCCAATTCACCACCCAAACTATCAGGAATCTCTTCAGTTGAAGAGTCATTATCTTCTTCTTCTTTCTTTTCCACACTATCTACTGAATTGTGGGTACTTTTCTCCTCAGGGATTCGCAAATTTTCATTACTTTCTTGTCCCTTCGATGCCTCCATAGCCAATCTCTTTGACCTGCTTCCGCCAAGGTTTGAGCCTTCCATCTCATTATCATCGGGTATAGTAATTGTGTCCACCTGTTCCCCAAGTTTGCACAGAATCAATTTCCTCCTCTTTTTTGCCCCCATCTCCATCAAAACGTCCTTTCTTTTCTCAAGAGTAATCATAAGCAATTCCTTCCACATATCAGTATCAAGGCTCTAGGATTTCTTACTATATTTTTTAGGCATGGGGTGGGGAAGGTCTTCAAGAAGCTTTGGGGTTTTGGGTCTTCAATCAAATTGAGAACAAGGTTATTCTGTGGGGTCTTAGATAACACAAATTTGCATATGTCTCTTATGAGGCCCTAGTGTAACAGTGGATTGGACCCATGTGTAATACTCTAGCTTAGGGAAGAAAATAAAAAGAAAGGCAGATTGAATTTTTCATGTTGTCTTATGTGGTTGAGGATGGGAAAGTGGTATCCATGGACGAACTAGCAGCGCCCTTCGAGGGTAAAATATTTCATAACAATAAAACATACATTATGATATGGAGACGACAATTTGACCCTAGAGTAACCATTCTAAAATCTTTCAAGTTTTTCTTTTCCTTCAAAAAACTTCTCAAAATAGTCCTGATACTTATCGTTGCTAACCTTAGCAACCTTTGTTCCTTCATAAGGCAGACTCGTTGCTTGCGCAATCAAATTCACTTCCACCTTAAACTAGAGCCCGCCTAGATTAACTTCACCATCTCTCCATGCATTAGCAAACTTGTAGCTGAGTTTTTCGTTGTATCCCTCCATTACAGCAAAACACGAAGTGAAACCCGCCTACTCAAATAGATCCCAGAGCTCCTCATTGTTGTGGACCGAATCATATTTGTGAGGTTCAATATGCTTCCTTGGGCCTCCCATTGTGCTATTTAGGCTATGGCAATTTTTAGGAATGAGAAGGAAATCACTTCTATTGCCTTCGGCATCTTCAACACTAGCAACAGGTAATTCCACACTTTTTCAGTTCTAATGGTGATTATGTGACTATTCATTTGAAATGCAGTTGATTTAATAGAAGTTCATTTGGTAATTCCACACTAGCAACAAGTATACATATTGTTATTTAACAAAACTATTATATAATTTTTTTGTTTAAATAATAATTATTTAATTCTTTCTTATATTAATACTATATAATCATTTCATTTTATTTATATTCTTATTTTTATTTTTAAATTTATATTATATAATCAATAAATATTATTTAATATAATATAATAAATTTATATTATATTATATATATTATTATGTAACATAATTATTAGATAACTTTTATATTTATATAATTATCATTTTTTTCTTTTAATTACACTATACTATCATTTGATTTTTTAATTTTTTTAATATTTATAATATCTTTATAATATTTAAAATTTTAATATATAATTGATTTTTATATAATATAATTAAGATAATATTAATAATTATTAATATTAATATAAATGCATGTAACTACCTTTTATTCCATTAAATTAGAATATAGGTATGCATTATCATACAATACAATTTACATTTTAATGATTAATTATTTACATAATTTTAATAAAAAAAATATTAATGTGACATTTTTAAATATTAATACCATAATTAACAAAATTTAACATTTAATTTTATTCACATTAACAAAACTTACATTTTTTTTATTAAATTTCAAATACTATAAAGGCAAGTACTAGCCACTACGTGGCACTTGTTAAGGCATGAAATAGGTAGAATTGAAATTGCAACAGAGTTTAGTCCTATGGAGGACATGACAATAGTGAAAAATTTGGGAAAACGGTGTGAAGAGCACATAGAGAGGATAAAAAATGAGAAGAGTGAAGGGGGGGGAAAAAATAATGAAGAAGATATACTACTATGGATTGTGGCTATTGAAAAAGAGTGGCTTACATTTATTGTGGATAGAGGAAAAGTTGTAGCAAAGAAAGAGGAAAAGTTTGATTTTTTTGAATTATTTGATGGAAAAGATGATGTTAACTCATATGCAAATGATACAATTGGAGTGGAAGGATATGAGCAAGTTAAAGAAGATTTTGTAGTAGTAGACAAGGAAAATATTACAAAGATAATGGTATTTTTTTATTTTATTAATGATTAACATAATGCTAAGTTGTGTGAAAATGGAGTGATAAAAGTGGAAGAAAAGAAGGATGAGAAGGTGATGTTGTATGAAGAGAATGTGGAGATGAAATTATTTAATTTCCATGATATTATTAGTGTTGATTTGTATGCAGATGTTGAGGATAATGAGATAGTGGAAGAAAATACTTGGTGGAAGAGGATGTGTTATGGTGGGATAATGCTCACAAAAGAGGAAAAAGAGAGTGGAACTTGGTAGAGGTGGTCGGTTTATGGTGAGACAAATCCCACAAGAGAATAAGAGGAAAGAATCATTGGGAGGAGGTGGAAAATTTGTGGTGGGTTGAATCCCATAAAAGGAAGGACAACATGGAAAGCATTTTAGAGGAGTAGGTCAAGATATGGTGGACAAAGATCCACAATTGGAGAGAAAATAAGATCACAATTTTGGTAGAGGAAGAAAGGGTCTATTCCTACCAAATGTTGGAAGAAAAGAAAGAAGAAATACTATTGCAGGGTACCTATTCACAATGTAGGAGTATGATGCAAATTTTAAATACAACTTGAAATGGTAGTCCTACTACTCAACTCCATTTATGAGCTATGCTCACAAATTACTTATTCAACATGGCTGATACAAGAGCATCCGGGTCCAAAATCAATCTTACATCAACCAAAAACATTTCAGGTTAGCTTTTAGTTTCAATTTAGTTTTGAGTGTGTTTTGATTGGTTTTTGCTAGTCTTCTTTTGGGACATTTTTGAGATAAATTCATCCAAGTGAAGAATTCCTTTGGTAGAAGGCCCAAATGGGCATCTCCAATTTCAATTTGGCGGAGAAAGGATGAAAATTGACTAACTTAGAACCATGCAAAGATTTGTGTTCTATCTAGACGTGAAAGAAATGGTTTCATCTAGATGTGGAGCTTTAATGGCCATCCAGATGCATTATCTGGTTCAAGGACATTTTCCCACAATTGGTTTGTGGAGATTTGGATCTCATCTAGATGCGGAGTTTGACTAGTCATTCAGATGTATGTTTACCATGGCCATCTAGATATAGGTTTATCATGCTCATTTGAATCAACAAAGTTTAATTTTCCATTTGTTTTATCTTGTATGAATTCATCTTCTTTGTAAGGATTTCCATTCCATCGAGACATGCAATTCAAACCAAGTGAATTAAACCTTAAGATTTAACCATCTAGTTCAAATGAGAAGTTTTAATGATGATGTTAGCAAATGATGATATCATCATATGTGACAATGACATCATAATGGGTAGAAATAAATGACGATGTCAACATGACATCTTGATGACATAAGAAATTGTATAAATATAGGGTTTTGTATTTAAACAAATCAAGTGCATAAATGGATTGAAAGTTATATCTTCTTCGGATGGAAGGAATATTTCTGCCAACATTCTCATTTAGTTTATTCCATGTGTGAACTTTAGGTTTTGAACTAAACTTTACAAAATCACAAAGGTGATTGTCTGAACTTTTGAACTAAGTGTTTGACTAGTTTCAATGGGATGAAGGCTTTCATGGAATATCTTTTTTGATTGAATCCAAATGAAGGTCTATAGGTTTGAAGTGGACTATGAAAGTTTGATGGGGTATTCTAGAATAAGTTGTGGAATGTTCATAGACCAAATAAATTTGAAGGTCGTTTAATTGCCAATGGTTTGATGACTAAACCAATCAATTGGTTATCTACAAGTCTATTTAATGGCTAATTATTTATTATTTTGGGTTTGGAAGTTTGGGGAAAAGAACCATAAGGTTTTTTTTTTGTTTTGACCTAATTGTGAGAAATTTGTTGGAAAGGACAATAATGCCCATGTTTATTGTGAGAGCTTGTAATGCATATTTTTTGTGAGGTCATGTGTTGTTAGTATGTTGTGAGGGTTTCCAAGCCATATTGTGAAGATTGTTTTGAGGTCTGTAAGGCCATGGAAGAATGCATATGTGTAATGTAATGATTCCAAATGTAATTTTTTGAAGCGTCTATGAATGAATCATTTAATATATGTTGTGAATATGGATATTTGTATGAGTTCTATGATTTTTTTGTGAGTTTTTTGTTGAGTGGTTGCATGGTTGGGTTGTATGATAATACCCCCTACCATGACTACATATTAGGTTTGAGATTTGATCAAGAAAAAAAACTAGGTTAAGAAAAAATATATATTTGAGATTTGATCAAAGCAAAAAATTTACCTTTAATAATATATAGATTTGAAATTATCGTAAAATTCAATTTGATTTAACCCTGGGGATGGCTTACCATATTATTAACCTAACTATATTTCATTCAAAGAGTTATAATAACTAAGCACAAAAATTTGGATGTAAAATTGGGTTAATGTTAGAGTAAAATAAGAAAATTGTCTAATTAATTAACTAGCCATTAATTAATTAGGTCTCCTTTTTACTTCATTACTTAAACTAAACTTAGGCAAGTGATTTTATATTCTCAAGTCGTGATATTTTTTTCTCAAAGCATAAGATAAGGACACTTGTCATGATATAATTCAATCCTCACCTAGGTTTTCATCTAGGGTTGTTTATTATAATAATCCAATATCCATAACTCAAAATCCTATTTAGATGTTTTTTTGGATCAATACAATTATCAAGGTTGCAAAGAAAATCAATTGCTCTCATCTCTCCATGTGATAGATGTTTTGGTTGTAGGTGATTTCTCAGAGTTGTGGAGTTCAACAATCAACTCGAACATAGTATCAAAACACCAGATTAGTGACTTCCTATCCTTTTCTTAAGAGATTCAATCTTGAGCAAAAAACAAAACATAGTTTTTTTTACTATAAGAATTGGGTAGCCCCTATAAACTGCAGTGTGCCTAGTAAAAATTTTCATGTGACCAGTGATGTTGGTGTGATACGTCCTTCGGCACCACGAGGATGGACGGGAGACTAGACCTTGTAACCTCTTGCCTGCAATAGGATGCTTTAGCCAATTGAGCTAGGCCATCTGCCCCAAATAAACAAAGCATACTAAAGAAAAATGAGCATCACCATTTTTGTTTGGATTAAGGTGTCTCAACCTTTGAAGTCCTAACATTATTTTTGGGAGAAACATTTATGCAATTATTGATATATCCTAAGTTTCCAACTATAATAGTTTTCATAGCACTTTATGGGACCCATCGGGGAGAGTTATATCCTACATGCAAGGTGTTGAGCTCAACGAGGTGCCACTTATCACTCGGGAACTTATTTGAAGCATTGTTGTTTGTGCCTAATTTATGGAGGTGCGCCATAATGAAACTTGTCACTTGGGCACTCATTTGGAGAGAGAAGTTTGTAAAAACTTCCCAGAGTTGCACGGCGGTGACATGTGTCAAGGCATGTTGAGTTAACTATGGCATGTTCCTAATTTTGTGGAAGTTGGCACCCACTTTGAAAATTCAAGATTGGAAGTTTCTATTTGCAAGGGGAGTTGTGCATGGATGACCTGGTTGAGTCAACTTGGAATATGGATGCCCAAATTTTTGACAAGTGTTTTTTTGCATGTACATGTTGTATGTTGTTGCATGTTCATACATGGGCATGAGTTTAAAGAAACCTTTATGTTGGGCATCGTATACTCTATAAATATTGGTGTTTTTATAAAGGAGTTATATGTGAGGAGTGTTATTCACTGGTGTTATGCTGCCGAAATTCTATCAAAGATGGAACAAGATGTAAATCTCTTGTAATGGCCTTGAGCCTGAAGAATGTATTGTAAATGTTTTGTTGTTAAATAATATATTGCCTCTGTGGTTTTGGAGTGTGGGTTTTTTACTCGAAAGGTTTTTTCCTACATAAATTTGTGTGTTCTTTCTCTTCTATCTTATTCTTCTTGCTTGATTTTGTGTCTATAATTTTTATGAAACTACTTGATCTAAAAAGGTTTGCTCCTTGATATGAAAAGATCTAAAACTTAATTGTAACATCTTTCCTTTAAGAATTAACAGTGGAAAAATAACTATGTTGATTTATGCTTTAAGGCATAGTAGTATATGCTTTTGAGGTTCCTAAATTGAAATGAATGTTACTTAAAGCACATACTAATCCTAGATGGCTTTCTGGGATGTCCAGTTTCCCAAAAAATTGATATCAAAGCATAGTTTTAGATTTGCATGTGCTTGCATGTGTAGGTATATAAGTTGCATGTACTTGCATGTGTGTTGTGTGTACTTGCATGGGCTTGCATTTCACTTACATGTGCTTGTCGATGCATATGGTGTTTGAAGTTTTGGGTGTTTCTTTTGGTGATTCCTTAGCCTTAGGGGCTTGAGGGAATCTAAGCTAAAGAAATGGGTTGATTGTTAATACTTTGGCAAGTGAAATAATTGCAGTTGCTTTAGTTTTTGGAAACAACAGGCATGAAGAAGGATGGTTTAGAAAAAAATAAGTGGAGTTGATCACATTGAAATCATGTTGATCTAGAGCATTGGGATAGCTTGGATACACTATTTTGTGTGAGTTGTTGTGACAGTGATGGTGTATTTACTTACCTTGGAGATCTTGGTGCCTCTTGAAATTATTGTCACATGGACATGTGGGTGTGTGTACTTGGAGGATCTTCATATTAGGAGATGGTTAAGTCATGATGCTTGGAGAGCTCGGTATCACTATTCAGTGGGAGCTTTAGTAATGACTATGGATTCATCACTTGGTGATAAATGATCTTCTTCAGTGTTGCAGATGTCACTAGGAGGAGCTCTTACATCCTATTACTGTAGAAAGGTTCTTTCACATTTTCATGGAAACTATTTAGAGATGGTCATCTTCATGAGATTGAAGATGAGTGATACCTTAGATCCATGGAGGACTCTTGGAGTCCTTGGTTGGGGTGTCGTTAATGCTCTAATAGGTGATATTGGTTTAGATTATGTTGTTGGTATGTCATGGTATACTCTTGATGGCGCATTAGAGTTTTGGTATATTACATTACTCTTGAGGCCATGGTTTTTTCACTTGGAGCATGTGATCTCCTTGGAGGAGATTACAATCCTCTGTTGAGAGGATAGGTTCTAGTTTTGTGCCATGATGGATTCTTGATTACACGTTAGAGTGTTGGTATGATACTGTTTAGATCATGATGTCATCATAGGTTCTTGACTACAGTTGGAACTTTGACAGTGATTTGGAAAGATCTTTGTGTTTTGAGTACATTGGTCATGTACTTGAGAGCTTCATGAGAGTACAATGTTTGCATTTGGAGCTTATAATGGGTTGATTGGTTGTTAGTTTTCATGGATACGTGGAGACGTGGGTGAGGTTGTATGTTGAGATGGGTACTCTTGATGATATCTCAACAGGAAGTCTGAGGAGCTTTTCACCTGGACATGGACGTGAGTTCATGATAGACCTTTGAGGAGATTGCTCTTAGATGAGTCATGATGACTTGGATTTCTTAGAGGAGCATTTTTATTCCCCACTCAATCTACTTGGTAGTTTTTTACTTGAAAGGCATAACCCTTTGGTCTTCTCAGGTGTTATGCTTATCTTTCATAGATATGGATCTTGAGCTACAGTCAGATGATTCTAGAGGATTCATTATGAGATATGTTTAGCATGGTTATCTCCTTGAGCATACAGTTTGACATTGTGATGTCATTTATGAGAAGTATAGGAGATGGTAGTGGGTTGATTTCCTCATATGGGAAATGGACTTAGTTTGGTCTTCTTTTGAGAAGCTTACATCCATGTGATTGTATGATTCATATGTTGTGTGTTTGATCTTGGATATTGAACAGGATGGTGTTGTTGAGGATTTTCTTTAATGGTTGTGGAGGAGATCATAGTTGACACAGTTGAGCATTTAGAGGTGTATGTAGAAGGACATTCTACATGTGTATGATGTGTAGAGTTTCTCTCCTTGGTCTTGGTTTTCTTCCTAGATGTTTCAATTCACATGATGTTGGAGTTGATATCATGTGTGAAGCTATGGTGATCACTGGGTTTTGGTCATGTGTTGTCACTTGGTTTTGGGTGATGACATGGAGGTTCCTTGATCTTTGTCCTTTTTTCAAATGTGGAGAACATGGGAGAGTTTTGGAGACTTGTGGTGAGAGATGTACTTGCAACATTTTTTTGGTTGTAGGTAGTGCATTTCATTATGGATGATTCTTGATACTGCATGGATACATCATCTATGTGGTGCTATTGGTAGACTTAGTGTGCCTTGATGTCATTTTAAACTAAATATTACCCATGTAGTGGGAGTTCCTAAATGTGTCTATCTTTGCCGACTATTTTGGCATAGGGAGCTTGTGATTGTAGTTGATGGGTATGATATGTTATTGTCATGATTTTGTTGATGTTGTGGATACCTTTTGAGGTATGGTAGATTGGATGGATCAGCATTTGTTGTGGGTTCCATTTCTAGTCTTGTGGGTATCAGTTAGATGAGGGAAACATGTTTTGGTTGTTGTTCTAGTTGATGGTTTATCTTGTTCTTTGGAGGCTTCTTTAGCTTTAGAATTATGTTTTAGTTATAGGCTTGGAGTTGGTTAAGATTTTTTTTAGCTCATGAGCATAGTGGATTTATGGCAGTATCTTATAGCCTTTGCTATTGGTTGGATCTGACACTTGTGTTCTTTAGACTATGCATATACACCATGGCTTGTTCCTTTCCTTTGGAGGATGGCAAGAACTATTGCCTAAGATGGTGGACATCTTGGATGTTGTTGCAAGTATCTTTATTGGAGCATGAAATCATTGTTCAAGATTCATGTGATTGCACGAATGACTTTGATGATGTGATTTTCATCGATTGAATCTTAGTAGTTAAATCCTGTTGATTCCATAGAATCTTGGTAGATCTTTGACAAGTGGGAGAATGTTGGGATTAACGCATCTTAACCTTTGAAGTCCTAGCAATATTTTTGGGAAAAATATTTGTGTAATTATTGATATATCCTAAGTTGCCAACTATAATAGTTGCCATAGCACATTGTGGGACCCGTTGGGGAGAGTTATATCCTACATACAAGGTGTGGAGCTCAATGAAGTGCCACTTGTTACACATGCACTTATTTGAAGCATTGTTGTTTGTGCCTACTTCAGGGAGGTGTGTCATAGTGACACTTGTCACTTGGGTGCTCATTTGGAGAGAGGAGTTTATAAAAACTTCTTAGAGTTGCACGATGGTGACATGTGTCAAGGCATGTTGAGTTAATTATGGCATGTTCCTACTTTTGTGGAAGTTGGCGCCCACTTTGAAAATTCAAGATTGGAAGTTGTTATTTTCAAGGAGAGTTGTGCATGGATGTTGTTTCTATTCCTAGTTGAGTCAAACTTGGAATGTGGATGCCCAGATTTTTTATAGGTTCTTTTTTGCATGTGCATGTTGCATGTTGTTGCACATGGCACCTTTCTTGTTGCATGTTCATGCATGGGAATGGGTTTAAGGAAACTTCTATCCTAGGCACTATATACTTTATAAATATAGGTGTTTTTCTAGAGGAGATATGTGAAGAGTGTTATTTACATGTGTTACACTATCAAAATTCAATCAGAGATGGAATAAGATGTAAATCTCCTGTAATGGCCTTGAGCTTGAAGAATGTATTATAATTGTTTTGTTACTGGATAATATATTGGCTCTTTGGTTTTGGGGTGTGGGGTTTTTTATTCAAAATGGTTTTCCCCATGTAAATCTGTGTGTTCTTTCTCTTATGTCTTATTCTTCTTGTTTTATTTTGTGTGTCTGTAATGCTATTGAAACTACTTGATTTGAAAAGATCTGAAACTTAATTGCAACCTCTTTCCTTTAAAAATTAACTTTGGGAAAATAACTGTCATTTTTCGCTTTAATGCATAATAGTATATGCTTTTGAGGTTCTTAACTTGAAATGAATGTTACTTAAGGAACATATTGATCCTAGATGGCTTTTTGGGATGCTCGTTTTCTCAACAATTTTATCCATAATATCCAAAAACCTTAGAAACACCTATTCAAACACTCAAATTCAACCAAGGATTTTTTTTCGTAATTTTTCTAAGGGTTAAAAATCTATATTAACAATTTGTATAGTTTACAAATTTGTACATCAATAGAAAATTTTTAGAGCATACGATTGTACAGAGGATGTATGTAGTCCCAATCACTACATTCGGTTTTCAGGTATGGGAAAAGAGTTGTAGTGTGAAAGAGAAAAAATTAGCAATGAAATTTAATTCCAATGGGGACTGTATAGGGTTACAACAGTAAGTTGACATAATCAAGACATCAACAAGATTTTACAGCCAACACTAACATACTAGTAGCAATTTTCTTGTTGGGCAACAATGCATCTTGGTATTTAATCCAAAAACTACTTATTGGCATGACCATTGTTTTGTGAGCCCTAAAACTGATTTCAAGCAATCTTCCATGATTTTTTCTCTAACAGATAATTTTTTAACCCACCCATTTTTTCAATATAGAGGGAATATTCTAGTAGCTAAGTGTATTCCATTTGTTGATGTCAACTCTCTACCACTTAACAAGTCCTCCAAAATCCTAACATTTCCCTAAAGGGGCTATTTTTCCCTTTTGGAATAGCTTGGGCACATGGTGTCAAAAAATGGCAAACAAGATATTGTCAAAACGTTGGTTCCATTTACTTTATAGTAGTGTAGGTTTCATTATTAGATTTTGCTACTAGTTTATTTTATCACTTATCAATGTTAGATCATCATTTTTGCCTTTTGAGCTCATAAAATTTTACCTTTATCTCTAATTTTTATACTTCTTATGACATTGGAAAGTGTAGACACCTAAAAATGACCTAGGCCTGCAAGCTTCATTTTTACCACTTTCGTCCTAGCATAATTAAAACATTTAATTATGTCCTTGGTCCACATTCGACTATTGATTAAATAATTTATAATTGTTTAATTAATTCATGTCTTTGTATTCTTCATGATTATTAAATAAATAAATTTTATTTATTTATTAAATATCATTAATTGTCTAAGTCTTCCCTTAATTAAATAAATTTCTTAATTTATTTAATTACCCTTTGTCATATATTTCTTCTTGATTATTAAATAAATAAATTTTATTTATTTATTTAATATGTCACTAACGTCATAATTAAATGAATTGATTAATTTGTTTAATTAATTAATCTTATCTTCTAAATTAAATAATTATCTTTAATTATTTAATTGTCAAAATTAATATTCCTCTCATTTTAAATAAATGAAATTATTTAAAATGTCATCACAATCTTAACTGACAGTCCATTTTTGGTAAATAATTTGAAAAGATTATTTATTATCTCACAAAATCATTATTTTAAATTAATTTAATTCAAAATAGTAACTAATCTTCCAAAAATCAAGTAATCGGGCAGATTCTTAATTTTCCAAATCTGATCTTCAATCCAACTCTTATCTTCTTGATTTTTCAAATCTCACAAATTAGGCCGTCCTTATCTTCTTGATTTTTGAAAATCCTTATTTTCTAATTAATTCAACTCATTTATTCTCCACCGTCGATCCAATTATCTGAGATATTATTTTGACCGTTCAATTAATGAATTTTCGCTAACCCTAATTAGGGATTCTCGAATTTAATCTGGACCTCTCATTTTAGGTTTTCGTCATGAATTAATCTCACCCGTCCATTCAAAATGACATTTTCTATAAAATGCCATTTTCCTTTCACTTTTCGATTACACACGCACAAGTAGACATATTATAGGCGCATTGCATATTTACTCATGGGCATTCTTAGGCTTTCCATAGCATTGATTAGTTTTATTTGATCAAATCTTAGTATGTTTAGACATTGTCAATCATAGTCATAGGCATTTAGACATTGCATAAATCCTTCAAATCTTGTTGTAGGACTTAGACATTTGCAGATTGCTTGCACAACGAATCTGAGGGCAAAGCATCATCCAACAAGTAAGAAGGTACTATGGAGGTAATCATGGAAATTTCGAGAAACAGGTATAACCGTTTTATCATTTGATTTCCTTTGTACTCGATAGATCTTTAGGTTTCATTGTCTTTATTGATTTACTGCTAATACTCCTAATCAAACCTAAAAGAAATCCTCAGTTACATTTGTGAACCCGACTCCATTTTTTTTTCTGGTTATTTCCGTACTTTTTTTTTGTGTTTTCTGTTGTTTTGCAGGTACAGGTACGGAGCGACGCAACCAATTTTAAAAAAAAATCATGACGCATCTTATGCGTCGCGATGCATTCGACAACATAAAAGCCGCAATCACTCTATCGTGATGCAATCGACCTTGGGAAAGCCGCATTTGAAGCATTCGAACGCATCTGATACTCCGAGCAACGCAATCGCTCTGTCGTGACGCAATCGTCTGGTAAAATTTTCTGTCATTTTGCATTCAGTTTTTTGCTGTTTTCTGCATTTCTTTTATCTTGTTTATTTCCTGCATTCTTCCTAGCATAGGGTTTCTGTTACTAATCAGGATTTGCAGTTTATTGGCGGTTACTCTTCGTGGGTTGAAGACATACGATAAAACTACTAACGGATTGTCTTGTAGGTTTGATTGTCAAAGGCCAAATACTAAAACAATGTGTTTGCATTTTTAGTAGTGTAACTCACATTTTATTTTTGGTGCAATTAAAACAAACCTATGTTTTTTGTGTTTGAATGTATTTGCAAAGCGGTAGGGGAGTATGCTCTCACCTTGTGAAAACTTGATGATCAAAAACCCAGACCCGTTTTTATCTGTTCTTACCCACGATTTGGTATATCGGAGTATCCTCTCCCCTCGCGCTTTCGAGCGATCTTGGGTGTAAGAGAAACGGTTACTAACTCTAGAAATTGGGCCTACCTGGGGATTTCATCACCCCAACGCGACTCAAACCAGCAACAGAGCTAAAGCCAAGCTACCCCTGACCAGTATATAAATGTAAATCTTAAGGGAAAACCTAAGATTGCTTGTGCGGATGTGTCATACAGATGGAGTTGTACTCCTTTAAACCCTATTGAGCTTAACCTCTTCAGGCTGGAGTGCCACCTTAATGGTGATTAATCTCTTTCCCCATGTATGGCCACTCGAACGGGGGTCCCGAACTAAAAACTCTTGTGTAGTAAGCCAAAAACCCTCTATTTGCTAGCGCAACACCGGTCGGTGTGAAGGCATCCACACTTTCGCAGTTTGTAGTAAAGGTGATCAGCTCACCATGGGAGTTTCATGGGGGTTGGAAGCTTGGTTGGCCTGAGAAGAGAGTGCACTGTAAGGGGGAGCTCATGCAGCCAAGCTTCTGAATTCACACGCTACAGATATGCGGTTGGGGAAACCCGCGTGGAATCTAGCGAATACTGTCATGGCCTAACCTAGGATCGTGCTTATATGATGTGTGTTTGGTTACTTTTAAAACACTATGCTTGTCAAGTGCTTTCTGGATTTATCACATTTACAGCTCCAAACAAAATGTTCAATATCAAACAGATCAAACTTGTAATCAAAACGACAAGAAAATCAATTTGAAACAAAATTGTGTCACATATGTTGAACCGCAATTGATTCTCTGCACCACAATTGCTCTGTTAAACCACAGTTGACATTTAAAATGTTGCATCTATATGTGTCGAGACACATCTGAACACTGAAGAGTCGCATATGCAAAACTGAGATGCAACAGACTATCATTGAGTCGCATCTGATAAACTGAGTCGCATTTGTCTGTTTCTGAGCCGCATTCGCAAAACCGAGACGCAACTGACACCTCAAACGATGCATTTTCTTGTCACTGTTTAAAAATTCATACAAGGTCAAATCCGAAGTCTTCATCTTTTCAATAATTTGTCAAACACTGTTTCTAAGAAGACTCTCTCAGAAACCAAACTTGAAATTGCTCAAAGTCTTGACCATTAGTTTGCATTCATCACCATAGGTTTCATCCTTCATTTTTTTTTAGTTGCATACATTCGACATTAGGTTGTCCCTATGTTCACATTTTTGCATATTTAGGATTAGGTAAATCTCAACACAATTTGCAACATCATTGTTTTCGAAACTAGGCTCTTTTGGACTAAATTATCAAACCCCTTTTTTAGTCATTGTCCTCTTTTGTGAAATTTTCCAACTCAAAAGTCTAGTTAGGAAAATTCACTAGTCATTTAGACCTTGTCACCTTGTCATTTTCAACAAAGTCCTTTAAAAACCGAAATTGAAAACAAAGTTTGGGCTTAGAAGTGCTTAGGTACCCTTATCTTACATTGCATTTTAAGTCTTCACATTGCATATCCTATTCACAAAAATCCAAAAACATTAGTCATCCTAGTCGTCATTTAGAATTTAGACCTTGCATAGCATCATCACTACATTTAGTTGTCATTCCTTTTCATTTGAGCAATCTCATTTATGGTGGAAACTAGACTTAAAAAACAACAAAGACAAATGGCAAACTCTCGGCAAGACCCCATGTCCACTGTCAACAATCCAACGTATGACCCAAACTGGACCTTTGAGGATCCATTTGGCAGTGCACAATCAACCCCTAACGACGACACCACCCTCATCAAACAGTCCATTTGAACAATTCTTGTAAAAAGATGAATATGGTCAAATACTTGAGGAAAACTTAGAGGCAATAGCACAAGACCCAGAGGCCTCTCAATTCGTTGAAACAATGGTTCGTTACGACAGAGACAGATACTTGGCTATACTCTTGAGTGAAGGAGCCAAATTACCTCAAGGATTTGACATTAACACGATAAATGTGACACCTCCTGACCCTAATAACAACAACGCACATAACATGTCACATAGTGGTCAACTTCCAAACACTACGAGCAATACTTTCTTTCACACCACAATGACAGTACATGCTACCTCCAACATCCCAAACACATCCAACACAATAAATACTACATCTATTGGAGGATCACAATCGACTACAATGCCCACACCATCCACGACACTGTCACAATCGGCTGGCACCACCTTTGGTTCCCCGACAATGTGGGAAAATTATTCAAACCCTATCTCTACCATGACAGTAAATACGATAGGGGCATCATCAAGTCACAACAATCCCCCCTTGACAGCTACATCCACTACCATGAGCACACCTTTGACATATCCGCTCAGTGGTATTTCACAAAATCCTTCGGGAGGAAGCAAAGGACGCATCTTTATCCAAGGACAACAACCAAACGTTAACACGACAACACAGTCACATGTCATTGCCTCCCAAGGTACAAATACAAACATTCCCCTTGTGCAAACCCAACAATTCACACAAGGTGGCCAAGTAACACAACCCATGGCACCATTAACGCATCATAACCTTCATGGTCATCACATCCCCCAAATAACGACACACATGGCTGGGGGACACATCCCAACCTACTCATCTAACGTTCATACTCACCAACACGCACCCAATCATAACTTTCAATATCAACAACACGTCAATCTGAACACGTCATACATACCACAACAATCCATACCGCCACAATACACCAATATTCACGCACAACAAATGGGAACCTATGGTGTACCAAGCAATCCAACCTACGGAAACACAAATGATCCTGTTATGGATGCCCTCCAAACCAGACTGATGGGGGTAGAAAAAACTATTCAAAACATATACATTTTAGGCCAGAAATTGGAAATATCATATGACCTAAATGTATACCCATTCGACATGAGCATATACATGCCTCCATTTCCTTCGGGATACGACTCACCCAATTTCACAAAGTACAGAGGCAAGACAAACCCCATTGAACATGTTCGCGAATTTGCAACCAATTGTATGGACATCGCTTATGAACAAACATACTTGATGAGACTTTTTTCTAAAAGTTTGGCGGGTCAAGCTCTTGAATGGTTTTCCACACAAAAGGATATCCAAACATGGGATGAGCTTAAACGAAAATTCATAAAAAATTACGCGTACAACATTGACATGAATACCTCTATCACTAGCTTGTGCAATCTCACGCAAGAGGATGTTGGTGAGACTTTCATCCCATTCTTTTAGAAATGGAGAAGTCTAGCCAGTCGATGTCATATTGATATACCTGAAAGGGAAAAGGTCGACATGTTTGTCCAAACACTTTTGGGGCCTCTAAAATATGCATTGCAAATACATTGTTGCACAAACTTCATAGATTTAGTCGAAAAAGGGGTCTAGATTGAGAAAGCCCTTATCGCAAAGGGAGAATTACGATATGGTTCCAAAAACACAAATGTCAATCCAACCACCTAAAAGAACAAATACTGGATAAAAAATAAACATGTTACAAATGATGGTGTTGTTGACACCAAGACTGCAAACATTGTGGGTCCTATAATGGGCCTAAAAGGGGTTCAACAACAACACCAACCAACAACAACATAGACACCCCCTCCTAATGTCCCTTTCAACAATCAGAACAGTCAAAATAATCAGGGACAATACCGTCAGACGAGACAATTTCCTAAAGGTCGCACATACACTTCTTTGGGTGAACCTATTGAAGAAGTCCTTAAGAAATGTCTCCAAAATGGGGTCATTACACTCCAAGAACCAAAACCGTATGACCCAGGACAATTCAAACCAGCATGGTGGAATGACAATGCATTTTGTGAATACCATCGAGGAAAAGGACATACAACTTCTAACTGTCGACAATTGAAAAACCTAATACAAGATCTTATCGAAAGTCGTGTCATTGAAGTAGGAGGATCTCAATTTGCCTCCAATTCAGATCATACTATCCATAAGAATCCACTACAGGACCATGGTTCTAATAAGGCTTCCACGTCAGGTCCATAGATGCACAATAATCAAGCCAACTTTGCTCGAGTCAAATACGACTATTCTAGTGGACCCACTATAAACAATGTTCGAACTGACAATAAATACATCAATACCATTACGGTCAGGAGAGCACCCCAAAGTAATGCTACTACTCAGAGTGGCAAGGTTACTATAGTTGGTCCGCCTCCCGCTAGACAACCCAAAATAACCATACCTGGCCCATCTGCTAAAAAGCCAGAACCTGTCCTGACCACAAAGCAATGGAAACCCAAAAGTCAATTCAACCTCATCGACTAGCTAGGAAAGACTCCCGCACAAATCTCTATACTTGAGTTGTTTCGCATATCCCCCGCGCACAAAGATATCCTAGATAAAACTTTGCTTGAGTTGTTGGTCCCCAAGGACATCGATGTCAATCAATTTGAAACCATGGTGGGATATCTCACTATGCCTCACCACGTCACCTTCTCGGATCAAGATTATTCATCACCTAAAACCAATCACAATGATGCATTGCACATAGAAACTTTTGTCCACAAGCACAAAGTTCGACGGGTTTTAGTAGATGGCAGAGCAAGATTGAATGTATGCTCCCTCAAGCTGGTTAAGGCTCTCGGGTTCTCTGATGCGTGCGTAGACCCAACAAAGAGTATAGTGATCAAAGCATATGATGACGAGGAACGCTCTTCACGGGGCATTATCTCTCTCCCTATTAGAGTGGGACCGGTCATTGTGGACACAACCTGCCAGGTCCTGGATTTGGAACTACCATATAACATCTTGTTAGGCCGTCCATGGATTCATGCCTTAAAAGTTGTTCCGTCCATGTATCACCAGTGTTTAAAGTTTCCATTTGATGGCACAGAAATAACCATATACGGCAACCCCGACCCCTTCCAATATTGTACCAACCTACGGGGTATTTTAGAAAACTGAGTGCCTATTAATCAGGAAGCACCTGGCTCCTTGTCATCCAAATACATTGATCCATCCACACTCACATCAGTTTCCGCATCCGCTCCATCCACATCTTTCGCCACACCACCGCCTCTGTCAAACCCTAAGACTGAATCCACTGTCAAAATCCAGGACTTTGGCTGCAGAGAATTCAAACTGCACACAGCATACAACATAACAATAATGCCCAGGTCTCCAAAGGTCTATGGTCGGCCATGTTTCAGAATGGAACCTCAAGAAACTTTCAAAGTTCCACCAAAAACAATTTTTATCAAGTGGCATGACATGAGTAAGGAAGACCTTACTGACATTATAGGATGGATCTATAAGGATACTGTCACACTACCCCCGTTACCAGTTCAAAAATATGGAAAAGGTTATGACATCATGAAGGCTAAAGGCTACAATGGTACTAGTGGCCTAGGAAGAAATAAAACTGGCCGAAGGGAACCCATAGAAACTTTTCAAATTTTGAAGTATCTTGGATTAGGGTTTGGCTCACCCAACAATGACGATCGACATACCTCTAGACTTTCAAATGAGCGAGTACATGCTTTGGATAGTGTCGAGACTACTAGGGAAACCCTCACCGAAACGGACTCCCAAGAATGGGAATTTGGCTCAGAACGATCCCTAAGTGATTGTTGTCTCGATGATTTGTTTGTTGAACTAGGGGAACTGACCTCTGAACAACGGTTTTGGAAAACATTCAAAATTGAACAGGCTCCAAATAGTCAAAGTCCCATTGCCACTTCCCATGACATACAACACCCATCATCTGAACCCCTTCAGTCCAATCCATCTGAAGTATCAGACGACATTGACAATCAGGGCTATAAAACCTTCACCCCTTATTTTGACAACGAATATGACACTAGTGAAGGAGAATATTGGATAGAGTCCGATGTTGAGTTGGATGATGATAATCTCATCTACAACATCACTGAATACGTCTGCATGTTGTCCGCATTCTCACCCCAATTCACCAACATTGACGATGGCATTACCTTAGTTTACCCTGAGCTAGTCGATTGGGACCAACAAGGACCGCCAGCCCTGGACACATTTCTGAATGATGAGGCAATTGCTGAATTTATGGGATTACGAGAAGGCATACCCAGTGGGGACCACAAATCAGGATTCACCATTGATTTAGACTGCACGGCATACTTCGGCAAGAGTGTTCCATCCTCTAGTCGCAAAAGTAAAAATAAGAATAAAACAAAAAGTGAAATGTCTCTAAGTGAAAACCGAAAGGCACCTCTTGACAATAAAATAGTAAAAATAAAGGACGTATCTGCAGGTGAAAACCTCTCTGAGGCGCCCAAAGATGGAGGACTGGACTTTCTCCACGTACAACAGGAGAAATCGGCTATGCTTATCGAAGACACAATCGAGGATAACATATCAACTACAGAAGATTCTAAGATGGTCCTCTTTGCTGCATCATTAACTGAAGACAAGAGATTAGAATTTCATAAATTCTTTGTAGAATGAAAAATCAACTTTGCATGGTCCTATGCGGACATGCCAGGATTGGACCCAGAGGTAGTTCTGCACCATCTCCCACTATTACCTAATGCTAAACCAGTCAAGCAGAAGTTGCGCAAAATGCACCCTCAAGTTGCTCTATTGGTCAAGGCCGAGTTAAAGAAATTACTGGACGTCGGATTCATACGGTCTATTGATTACGCTGAATGGATTTCTAACCTAGTACTAGTGACAAAGCCAAATGGGCTGATCCACGTATGTACAGACTTTCGAGACCTAAATAAAGCATGTCCAAAGGATGACTTTCCTTTGCCAAACATTGACATCATAGTTGATCTTACCGCAGGATATGAGATGCTATCCCTCATGGATGGTTTCTTCGGTTATAATCAGATTCGCATTGCTCCTGAAGACCAGCACAAAACAACATTTACTTGCCCATGGGGTACATATTGTTGGAATGTCATGCCATTCGGTCTCAAAAATGCAGGCGCCACATGCCAAAGGGCTATGACCACAATCTTCCATGACATGATGCACAAAATAATGGAAGATTATGTAGATGATCTATTAGCCAAATTAGTAACCAGGAAAAATCATCTGAATGTGCTCGACACAATTTTCAAGAGACTTGAAGAGTACAAAGTTCGGCTAAATCCTAAGAAGTGTGTTTTCGGGGTCACATCAAGAAAACTCCTAGGATACATAGTTTCCCAAAGAGGAATAGAGGTTGATCCAACAAAGGTCAAAGCCATCATAGACATGCCTTCGCCCAGAGGAATCAGTGAACTAAGAACTCTACAAGGCAGGTTACAATCTATTCGGCGTTTCATAGCCCAATTGGCAGATAAGTGTCACCCATTCCAGTATATGTTGCGCAAGGGTATTCCCTTTGTATGGACAGATAAATGTCAAGAAGCCTTTCAGCAAATCAAAGATTACCTACTATCAACACCAGTCCTCATGCCTCCAATTCATGGAAAGCCATTGATCTTATACATCTCGACTACTAGTTCAGCACTAGGGGCATTACTGGCACAAAATGATCACGAAGGAAAAGAACAAGCCATTTATTACATCAGCCGCACACTGATAGGGTATGAGTTGAACTATACAAACATTGAACATGCATGCCTTGCTGTTGTCTTTGCATCCCAAAAATTAAGACACTATATGCTCAGTCACCAGACACAGCTGGTCGCCAAAATAGATCCACTGAAATATCTCTTAAGTCGGGCGGCATTAACAGGTCGGTTAGCAAAATGGGTCATGATACTAAGCGAGTATGACATACAATATGTCGAGGGTAAGGCAATAAAATGACAGGTAATAGCAGATAAACTAGCAAATGCACCGATTCAAGTCACTCATCCACTAGTAACTGATTTTCCTGATGAGTCCATTTTTATGCGGAACCAGCAGATATAGAAGCTATATTTTGATGGGTCTCATACTGGTCATGGCTCAGGCCTGGAATCTTGTTTATCACACCATAGGGGGATTCAATTCCTAAGGCATTTCGGATCGCTTTCCCTTGTACAAATAACATTGCCGAATATGAAGCACTAGTCACAGGTCTCAAAATGGCAATTAAATGGAAAATTCAAACATTGCTTGTATTTGGGGATTCCCAACTTGTTATCAACCAAGTGAATGATGACTATGAAACAAAGGATGAGAAGTTGCTTCCCTACAAGAGGATGGTGGATAGTTTCCTGACATACTTCCAATTGATTTCTTTTGAACAAATCCCCAGGATACAGAATAAGGCAGCTGATGCAATGGCTACTATTGGTTCTCTCTTGGACATCCCTCAAAATGTGTCACAATTTGAGTTCTTAATAGAACAGATTTTAATACTAGCATATGATATCCCAGAATCAGAAATGGTTTGCGAACTTGTTGGTCCCAACTCTCCCTAGTATAAGGATATTTACGACTACCTAAAATCTCAAACCCTTCCACTGAACCTGTCCAATAACCAAAGGAAGTCCATCCGAAAATCTGCAAAGTATGCCATCGTCAGTGACACCCTGTACTGTCGTAGTTTTGACAACACACTCCTTAGATGTCTCGACACCAATGAAGCATGTATGACCTTACGCGAAGTGCACGACGGTATATGCGGATCTCATTCGAGTGGTCCTACTCTAGCTAAGAAAGTAACGAGACTTGGGTATTATTGGCCAATAATTGAAAAAGATGCAATTGAATATGTGAGGACTTGTCGCAAATGTTAGATTCACAGTGACTTGATCCATGCTCCAACACATAAACTTTGACCAATCACTTCTCCTTGGCCCTTCACTCAATGGGGACTCGACCTCGTGGAAAAAATTCATCCAACCTCCTCCAACGGCCACAAATTCATTATCACCGCCACTAAGTATTTTATGAAGTGGATTGAAGCCATCCCATTGACATATATTACTGGCAAGCAAATATCCAAGTTCATCCTCAACTACATCATTTGCCAGTATGGCCTTCCGCAATCCATCATCACTGACAATGGACATCCATTTAAAAACCAAGATGTTCGGGAGTTATGTGAGTGATTTCACATTCAACACCATTTTTCATCTCCCTACTACCCACAAGGAAACGGTCAAGCTGAGGCGTCCAATAAAACTATTGTCAAAATCCTCAAAAAGACTGTCAATGACGTTGGCCGTGACTGGCACATACAACTCAACCCTGCTCTGTGGGCTTACCAAACTAGCATTCGTACGCCTACAGGAGCCACTCCATTTGCCCTAGTCTTTGGCATTGAGGCCATCTTACCCATTGAGGTCGAAATTCCTTCATTACGAGTCTCCCTGAAGGGTCTAACTAATGAAGAGGAGTATCGACAATCACGCTTGCACGAGCTAAAAATGCTAGAAGAACGAAGGAAAAATTCACTGAACCATTTCCAAGCATATCAGAACCGGCTTTGTCGTAGCTACAATAAAAAGGTTATGGTCAGAAATTTTGACATTGGCGAACTAGTTCTCATGCAGAACCCCAAAAATCAAGCCGACAGAGAAAAGCCGAGAAAGTTTGAACCAAACTGGTTAGGTCCCTACATTATCATATCTTCTTTCAGTTCTGGAGCTTATTAGCTAGCCACACTAGATGGAGAACAACTGACAGAGCCCATCAACAGTTTACATCTCCGAAGATTCTATGCATAGCATCAGAGGATTGAGTTGAAAAACTACAAAAATACAAAAAAATTGAAAAATAATAAAAAAATTGTTGCCTTGATGAAAACCTGGCAAACAGGCATCTTGGTGGCACCAAAAAAATAAAAAAAGTCAAGAAAATAGTAAAGAGAAAAATGATTCGTTCAATAGTGAAAACCTGACAAACAGGCGCTTTGGACAAGTACCATGGTGAAAACCTGGCAAACAGGCGCCATGTGTAGTCAATCATTGCTCTGCCATCTACTGTCACTTTCTCTGTATTAGCTTAGGATGAAAGGTATTATCGCCATTATTACGCAAATCGCCACCACATTCTACCCTACTTGTCATAGTGGAGAAACGATTAACATCAAGTCCTGACGACTGTCCATCTAGTAAACCAGCAGTATCCCATCCATGTTCCTTAAAAATGGCTAAGTCTTGGACCTGACTATGGGAAAAAATTTTATCATGAAACTGTAGTGGATGTTGCACATGATCTTGGCAATTGGCAAAAAGTCCTGAAAAAAAGACCAAAAACATCGCAAAAATTCTTGAAAAAAAAGACCAAAAACATCGCAAAAAGTCCTGAAAAAAAAGACCAAAAACATCACAAAAAGTCCAAAAAGACAAAAACATCATAAAAAAAAAGACCAAAAACATCGCAAAAAATCCTGAAAAAAGACCAAAAACATCGCAAAAGGTCCTAAAAAAGACAAAAACATCATAAAATGTCCTGAAAAAAAAGAGAGGCAAAAACATCATAAAATGTCCTGAAGAAATATCTAAAAATCATAAAATGTCAGGAAGAAAACCACAAACAAAACATCGGACTGCTCGAAGAACGCAAACACATCGTCATCTCTTGTCAAAGTCAGTCATATCGATCAGTCTTTGTCATTTGTCCGAACTACGTTGTCTCTGCGCATCTGCTACGTAGGCAAGACTCATATTTGAGTCCCCGAGACATTAGGTCAGTCCATTTAGGTTTGTCGGAATAAAATCATGATTCAAACTTATGTTCTTTGGACAAAGTCATTGGTCGTGTTCAACTACGAGGTCTCTGAGTGTATGACATAGGCAAGACCATCTGTCGATGAGCCCCCAAGGCCGCACTAGGTCAGTCAATTAAGGTTCATGACACTACACTGGCACACACGTCAGAATATCTTCAAGACAAAGCAAATCATTTTCCAGAAGGGAAAACTCCTAAAACAAAGTAAAACAATCATTTCTTCAGCATGACAATCTCATCAGCAGGTCAATCATATCATCATGACAAAATCGGCATATAGTCAAACACAAGTCAAACTCAGTCAAAGCAGGTCAAATCATCATAACCTGTCAAACTGTCAACTTTAGGTTAATCTTTAGATGTGTCCTTCTGAAAGATAACCTTTGTCATTCATGCCTTAGGATGTGTCCTTCCTAGGCATCGTCATTGTCATTCGGCATTTCGCGGGATCCTCTTGGCATCTAAGGATCGCCCCTCTTAACATCATTTTTCTTCAGATGTGTCTTTTTGAAGAACCAACTGTGTCATCTATGCCTCATGATGTGTCCTTCCTAGGCATCGTCATCATCACCATCACATGGCATTTGGAGATCAATTCTCTTGGCATTCATATTATTCAAGATGTGTCCTTTCTGAATTTGGCAAATTTGGACATTTGTCGTTTGAGCAGCATCAAAGCTTTAATACTCGGACATCTCATCACCATTAAACCTGACATCTTGACATCAGAACAATGGATATCAAGACGCACTTGGCAAACACTTGACAATTGTCTTTTAGTTTTTATCATAATATTAGTTTTTCAGCGAGATCCCACTAAGCAGGATTTAGAGAAGCAGCAACGTATCATGACGATTCACACGCATGACTACTAGTTTCTCAGTGAGGTCCTGACTTTGGGATTTAGAAAAACAATGACATATCATGGTAAGGGCTCTATTTTGTATTTTGACAATCATGCCGCTAGTTTCTCAAAGATGTCCTGGAAATAGGATTCAGAGAAGCAACGACGTTTCATGATTTGTCCTTGTCTTTCTCTGCTTGTGGTTGATTATGACAAAAATACTGGGGCAATCACGCTCTTAGTATGAGTCATGATCATCCTTGTATGCGACTGCTTGTCTTACATGATGGTACAACCTTGCACACCTTGATCTATGTCATATCATGGTGTTTCTTGGCTATTACAATAGTCTGACTAATGATGATTAAGAGCAATAAATACTAATGTCCTATGGTAAAGCTTTGAAGGATTTGGTCTAGGAATTAACATGCATTTTCTTGGGTCCGGTCATCTCCTCTTCTTCAGTTTGGTCATCTCCTCTTCTTCAGTCTGGTCATCTTCTCTCATCAGTCTCGTCGTCTTCTTTCGTCCATCTCATGATGATATCCTGTGGCATCCAAAAACATAAGTGCATACATGATCATAAACATTGCATTAGGTCCATACATACATCATCCACAACATTAAATCATATACATAATCACAAACAAGTGCATTAACATAGTCATCAACATTGCATCTTTTACTAAATACATTATGTACATCATTATCATTATCATCTCACGTAAGTAAACATTGCATCATCATAGCATCAAAATCATAAATAAGCATCATAGGACATACATGCTACATCATCAATCAACATCATACATCATACATATTATAATACATTAAATAAAAGAGCATCACATAACACATGTAGGCCGCATCAAAACTGCATCATCATATGATATAATCTCAAAAAGGTACAATGTCACAAGATAAAGTCAGGGGATATCCAAAAAAATGGAGCTCGCAGGCTCAATAATCTATACATAGTGTGTCATAATAACAAAAGGCCCCTAGGGTAGACTCTCATCATCCCCTCGTAGTGAGGAATGTGGCGGTTGCAACTCTGAAGCTGGGATTGAACTGATAGGGGGACCTATCGCAACCTCTGCCTGTGCCACTGGTGGAACTGCGAAGGATGGTGTCATCTCAATGGCAACGGATACCTGTGATGTCACTGCGACCGGACTCTGAGAAGTGGAGGGATCAACCACTGGCGGCTGTACCTGTACCGACCTCTGCACTGAACCAGTCGACCCATGACTGTGACCTGAATGGTGACTCGAGGTGTGTCGGCATGAGTGATGTGACCTATGCACTGAGGTGTGCCTTGATGAGGTAGATCCTCCGACACTGGTGTGACTCCTGCTGCCACTGGCATTGCCTGATCTGTGGCCACTACCTGTCCTCGACTGTGACCGAGACAAAGTAGGATCCCGTCGCTCTGGTGGCACTGCCTGCTCATATAAAGTTCGATACTGCCCCAATCTCGTGCTCACTCTGGCCAACTCGTGAGCCATGTCCCATACGGGCCCTGTGCATAATGCTACGAACTGAGTGCACCACTGAGCTGCATCCTGCTGGCGAATCACTACCTGATCTAGCTCTACCCGAGCCACCTCTAGCTCTCCCTGCAGTGCCCGGACCTATGCTATGCTCTCATCTAATCTCCGCTGTAGGTCAGCCACCCTCTGATCTATCGTGGCATCATGAGGCAACACTGAACTAGAGGGTATCTCCTCTTCTCCCTCCACCATCCGCCATCTGAGGAGTCTCTCGGCCTCATCCATGGCATCATCCTCATCATCATCCTCCTCCGCTACATCATCTGCCACCTCCTCCTTTTGTCCCCCCACACCCACCTCCTCCTCATGTCCTCTGACCTCCACCTCCACATCCTCATGCCTCTCCTCCTCTGCCTCCTCCTCCTCCTATCCCCCCACCTCCACCTCCTCCTCCTCATGCCTCTCCTCCTCCCGTCTCTCCTCACCCTCTCCCTCCTATCAGGGTTGCTCCTCTCTCTCTCCCTCCTTGCCAACTTCGGGGATAGCATCTAATGCTACCCTCGCCACGCGTTGCCGCACCCTCTGGCCCTGTCTCTCACCGTCTCGCCTTTGCCTTCGGTCGTCTCCACCATCATCTTCCCCCTGCCTCCATCTTCGCCATCATCTCCCCCCTGCCTCCATCCCTGCCTCTGTCTCTACCCCTGCCTCTCCCCCTGCCTCCATCTCTACCCCTGTCACCTCACCTGGCCCATGGCACACGAGGAATCACTGATCGTCTGTCTACTGGGGCTGGCCCATCTAGATCCGTCAATGGCACTGGCCTGTGTGTCTGCCACCATAGGTCATAATCGGCTGTCATCCCAGGATCAGCTACTCCTCCCCTCCATCCCCATGCCTGGGCTACTAGCCCGTCAATCTGCTGCTCCACGAAGACCACTGGAATGGCTGGCCCCCAAGCATACTCTCTAGAAGACCTGGCATACTAGGCTGTCCCTACAGGTACACCCTGCTGCTCTCTGAACTGCCTCAGAACACACTGTGGCAAATACATCTCAATAATCAATGATGTCTGCATTGTCCTGCCAATCAAATACCTGAACTGTTTGCAAAGGCTAAGGTGCTCATCCTCATCGTCCCACTGCGTGCAGTCTTTGTACAGTCTCTAGATGAAGGACACTATCGTGTTAATCCTATGTCGCCACTAGCCTGTCTCACCCATCCGGGTCTGTTGTAAGGCACCGACATAGTAATAAGCATAAGGCATACCGTTGGCCAACTGTGGTCTGTCAATCGGTGGATGGAATATTGATATGTGCTCCCAGGCCCATATCATCATCAGTGTAGTCCCACAAGAGATGCTCTCTCCTCTCCTATATGCAATATCATGAAGTTGATGGTAGAGTGTCCCCAGTAAGCAAGGACCCCACGCATAAATAGTCCTATCTCATCTCATGCCCACCAGGATGTCTCCCCAGCCAATGGGAAATCCGTGTCCTCGACGGTCGAGAATCAAGATCCCCCCAATCAGAGTCGCCAGGAATGCATCAAAGTGACCATAGTGATCTGCCATGAACTCCGACCTAATCTCATAACCCTGGATGCCCAGTCCTGCACCCTGGTCTCAGTAGTAAGCTCAAAAGGTCTGCTCACCATGCCGTGGATCGTAGACGATCCGCTCCCTTCGTATAGGCACTCAAAGAATCCGGTAGACATCCTCTAGAGTAATCGTAGCCTCACTTGTCGGCAGGTGGAATGAGCAAGTCTCTGAATGCCATCGCTCACATAGTGCAGTCAGCAATCCCATGTTCGCCCGAATGGCGGGCATGTAGGCAGCATAGTATAATCCCAATCGCATCAATCGTCGCCGCTCTCGCGGGCTCAGCTGGTCGGCAAACCGAAATGTGGTCGGTCTGCTCTCTCACATGTAGATAGGGGCAAGCTGCCTCTGCAAAAGGACAAGCAATATATTAGTACTTTCTACACAACTGTCAGCATCATCAAAAGCATTAAGGAGTTCATAAGTACCACAATCGGTCTCAATAAAGGAAAAACATCAAATGCGTCGCGTTATGTCAATTGTGTTGCAAATATACGAATGTGTCTCAAAAATCATCAAATGCGTCGCAACATGACAGTTGTGTCGCTCAGTTTCCCAGATGCGTCGCGTTAAGTCAATTGCATCACAAATTTTGGCACTTGCGACACAATATGGCGAATGTGTCATTAAAATGTTCAATTGCGGCACAAAATAACAATTGCGACATTCTGGGACTCATATGCGACTCGATTAGGCGAATGCGTCGCAGTTTTTATCAAATGCGTCACATTGCCTCGCCCACCTTAAAATTAGTTAGTCATTCGCGTCGCGATGCATCAAATGCGTCGAACGCGCAGACAATTACAGCTTATGCGAATGCAGTTGCATCGCAAAGCAGTTGTTATCTACCCTAGAAACTTAAAATTGGCACGCAAAACGAAAAAATTACAAAGCAAGACAAAGGCACTTACCGCTGGCTTTGAGCCCTCGGGCCGTCTGAATGTCCGTACGATCTCCCTGTGATGCTCTGACACTGGAATCACCATCGTCGCTATTGTGCTTTTCGCTCTGAGCTCTCGTAATTCGCAAGGTAAATAGTAGGAATGAATTGACTTTTACCCTTTTGTCAACCTATTTATAAAGTCAAAATGATATTTCTCAAACAAGGTTAATACTGGAAGGTCATTTGAACAAGTTTAACCACCTCGTTGAATACCTTAAGTATGCCAGAATTCGAAACTGACTGCACCATTGTTTTTCTGGTCATCGAATTGATTTATCGGGACCCTTTACAAATTTTTCTGTCGCTGACCCAAAATTTGAAAAATTTCCTGAGGGGGCAATGATACTCCATACCTTCACTAGGGCATATTTTTGACTTATTTTCTTTGTCACAATGCGACATGCTACATTATGACAAAGAGGGGCAAAATGTAGACACCTAAAAATGACCTAGGCCTGCAAGCTTCATTTTTACCACTTTCGTCCTAGCATAATTAAAACATTTAATTATGTCCTTGGTCCACATTTGACTATTGATTAAATCATTTATAATTGTTTAATTAATTCATGTCTTTGTATTCTTCATGATTATTAAATAAATAAATTTTATTTATTTATTAAATACATCATTAATTGTCTAGTCTTCCCTTAATTAAATAAATTTCTTAATTTATTTAATTACCCTTTAATCATATATTTCTTCTTGATTATTAAATAAATAAATTTTATTTATTTATTTAATATGTCACTAACTGTCATAATTAAATGAATTGATTAATTTATTTAATTAATTAATCTTATCTTCTAAATTAAATAATTATCTTTAATTATTTAATTGTCAAAACTAATATTCCTCTCATTTTAAATAAATGAAATTATTTAAAATGTCATCACAATCTTAACTGAGAGTCCATTTTTGGTAAATAATCTAAAAAGATTATTTATTATCTCACAAAATCATTATTTTGAATTAATTTAATTCAAAATAGTAAGTAATCTTCCAAAAATCAAGTAATCGGGCAAATTCTTAATTTTCCAAATCTGATCTTCAATCCAACTCTTATCTTCTTGATTTTTCAAATCTCACAAATTAGGCAGTCCTTATCTTCTTGATTTTTGAAAATCCTTATTTTCTAATTAATTCAACTCATTTATTCTCCACCGTCGATCCAATTATCTGAGATATTATTTTGACCATTCGATTAATGAATTTTCCCTAACCCTAATTAGGGATTCTCGAATTTAATCTGGACCTCTCATTTTAGGTTTTCGTCATGAATTAATCTCACCCATCCATTCAAAATGACATTTTCTATAAAATGCCATTTTCATTACACTTTTCGATTACACACGCACAAGTAGACATATTATAGGCGCATTGCATATTTACTCATGGGCATTCTTAAGCTTTCCATAGCATTGATTAGTTTTATTTGATCAAATCTTAGTATGTTTAGACATTGTCAATCATAGTCATAGGCATTTAGACATTGCATAAATCCTTCAAATCTTGTTGTAGGACTTAGACATTTGCAGATTGCTTGCACAATGAATCTGAGGGCAAAGCATCATCCAGCAAGTAAGAAGGTACTATGGAGGTAATCATGGAAATTTTGAGAAACATGTATAACCATTTTATCATTTGATTTCCTTTGTACTCGATAGATCTTTGGGTTTCATTGTCTTTATTGATTTACTGCTAATACTCCTAATCAAACCTAAAAGAAATCCTCAGTTACAGAAAGGTATTTCATAGCTCTTCAAACATATCCATGCATTTTTTCTAGAATCTACCCATGCACTTTTTCTAGAATCTACCCAAGTATTTTTTATTTAGCTTGTTGTTATTTCACACTTTGGCCAATTACTTGGACATCATGACACCTAAAAATATTCACTTTACATGAGTTGAATTTATTTGATATGATTTATATGCATTGAGGTTATTGGTCTTTGATTTTATATTTGAGAAGGTAGCATAGGTTTTTTATTCATCCTTCTATGGTAATCCTAGAAAAGGATAATTATGAGCCTTGAAAAAATGACATCCCGACACATCTTAGATGGTTTAATCTTTTTCCTTATCTTCGTGGAATCATACTTGAACGAAACACACCAAGGAGTATATCAACATGGTGTAATATAATTAATCATGTTGTAGGAGTGATTTGTTCTAATGTAGATCATGACACTATGTGTGTTGTATCAAACATTGATTTTCCCCACACACTTTGGACTAGACTTTGGGAGATCCATGGAGACTCTCATATCTCTCCATTCACAGAGGATCCTATTGCATATTACCTCATTCTTCTTGATGATGTAGATTGCATACTCTTTGATAAGGATACTTTAGAGGAGGTTGAGTATATGACCATGTCTTACATGTGATGATGGTTCAAAATCTTGTACCCTTGTTCCCACTCTTCATATATAGATCACATCTCCATCTTTTCTTGTTTCTAATGACATTAGTATCACTAAATTTATAGCCCCTATTGATTTAGAGTAATAGGCTATTTATCCTCTTTCAAACACAACTACTTGGGATTCATATCTATCAAACATATCATCCTTGTTTGTGGAGTCTCATATTACATATTTGGAGGATTATTTTGAGGGCATTCATCTCCTCTCTCATGAAAACCACATCATCATTGTTATCCCATCATCATTGTCTTTAGAGCCTGTTCTATATCATTCTTCACACTATTATGGATTGGGATCACCTAATTTTGACATATGGGCATTTGAGTAGTTTTTAGAGACACATTTGGATTTGGATTCCCTATTCATAGATCTTATGAGAATAACTTCTCCAATCATTACTAGATCTATTTCTTCCTAAGGGGGACACCTTTGCAAGCATTGGATCATGTTATATCTAAAATATTTCATCATTGGCACAAAAGCTACTTATTTATGGATATTTATTGTACTTGTGTGACAAAAGAAGTCCTTGGGGTATCATATCAAGTCCTCCTTATTTCCTTCTTTTACCAGTACACATTTATTTCATTTTATCTCTTTTGGATAAAAGTTTTTTCCCATGTTTTTTTCTCCTTTTCTCCAATTGTGAAAGATTTATTTGTTTGTATATGGGTACCTCATTAGGTCTTGTAGTTGATACCCATCCATGCATTCATCATTATATTTTTAGCTTCTACTCAAATTGTACTTAAGGATGTGTTAGAATAAAATAGTAAAATCACCTAATTAATTAATTAGTCATTAATTAACTAGGTCTCCTTTTTACTATATTGCATTTAAGATAAACTTAGGAAAGTGTTTTTCTATTCTTAGGTCATGATACTTTTTGTCTCAAAGCATAGGATGAGTGCAACTTGTCATGATCTAATTTAATATTAACCTAGGGTTTCATCTAGGGTTGCTTTTTTTCCCTTATTATTAGGATCCATTATTGTACATTGTAATAATCTAATATCAATAATCCAAAAGCTTATTTGGATCAATACAATTCTCAAGGTTGTATAGCAAAATTTTTGCTTTTATCTTGCCATGTGATAGGTGTTTTGGCTATAGGTGGTTTCTGGGAGTTGTGGTATTCAACAATTAACTCCAACAATTAAATATAAATTAATAATATATTAGATCTAAGAAACCATCCAAATATCTATAAATTTGCCTTGAAATGAAGCCATATGTGAAGTGTTATAAAATAAAGTTTAAGCATATTTTGGGTTTGGGTTTTCCCTTCACTAAACTTGGGCTTTAAAATTGTGGTTGGGTAGGACACACATTAGCTTTTTGCACTAGTTGTGGTTGTGAAAGGGTATGTTAGGTTCCATCAGCTCACACTTCTTGGGAAGACACTTGTTAGCATATCACACCCTTAAGGCTATCAAATACATCTCAATTATATGTATAAAGTTGCTCCAATAGGAATCTGTATTAAAAAGTTACAAATTTTGGCTTAAACATAATATAGGTCAAAATTCTAATAAAAACCCAAGTTAATAGTTTTTCAACCCCCAATAACATGAGATGTTCTCATATTCAACACTAATGGAGAGGAGCGGTGGGAATAGGCATAGTGCGGGTTTTTTGAAAGATGCAGATGATGGTGAAGCAAAATCAGAAGATGACGATGGAGATTTGCCTGGTTGGGAAGCTTTGTTGCTTCTTTGTGGGGCTCCTATGGTTTTTGGACTTTGCTTGAGGTGTGAAGTTCCCTTGCTCCTATTGGGTGATGACTTTGTTGAGGTTTATCTTTTGAGTGCGTTTCTGGATGGGGATGTTCCTATCTATGTGATGGCCTATGTTGAGCATCCTGTACGGTTCTTTAGAGGGTTGTTGCTTTTCTCGATGAGTCTGTGGACCCCTCTTTCTCTATTGTGTGCTTCAATGTCTTTTTACTCTGGCTCCTTTGTGTGGAGTTGTTGTGGAGGTGTTGTGTGTGTGTGCTTTGTTGTTGTGGGTGCTTCTATGCTAGAGGAGGGATCTGATGATGACGTTGAGGAGGATGGAGGTGTGGATGGTTGCTTGTTGGAGGTGTTGGTTGTATGCCTATTGGTGGAGCCGTTTCCCTCTCTTCCAGTCTCTTTTGTTGTGGTTGTGGGTGAGGGATTTGACTATTGCGAGCTTCTTCTTGTTTGGTTCCTTCTTTTGTTTGGGCCTTGCTCTATTGGGGCTCCTTTTCTAGGGCTTTCTTCTGCTATGGCTTGGGCTTTGAGTTTCTTGGTGGTCTTCCTAGTGTTGGGTGTGGTTTGTAAGTGGACTATGATGGGGTTGTATGTGGTAGGAGTTTGTATTTTTTTAGACCTTATTGGGTTGGATGGGCTTCTTCATGGTTTTTCACTCCTGCCCTTCTCTCTGTTTTTTGGTCTCCCTCACTTGGCTCTGCTCTTTGGATGTCCCTATGGCTTGCAACCTTTTCTTGCTTTGGCTCTAGGTTTCTCGATGGTTTTCTTGGTGTTGGGTGTGGGTTGTGAGTGGACTATGATGGGGTTGTTTATGGTAGGAGTTTGCATTCTTTCAGACCTTGTTGGTTCGGATGGTGTTCTTGATGGTTTTGCACTTCTTCCCTTCTCTCTGTTTTCTAGTCTCCCTTGCCTGGCTCTGTAGATGCCTCTGGGGCTTGTAGACTTTGCTTTCTTCCTTCTGCTCTCTTTCTTGAGGGATTCCTTCTTGTCGATTGTGTCCTTTATTCTTCTGGAGTGGGATGATCCCTTCCTAGCTCATTTTTGGGGCTTTTTTCTTGGTTGGGCTATTTCCTAAGACCTTTTTCAAGGTCCAGTTATTCTTGGAGTTGGTGATTGTTTATGTTGTTTGTGTGCTAAATTAGAGTGGTTCAAAAGATTTTTTTCTACTAGATTTGTCCATGGATGATTTGGGTTCTCTGGCTTCTCCTTTTTTGTTGCAGGTTGGGTGGTATTTTAAGTTTCTTTCTATGTCCCTATGGGATGAGCTCCCTCAAGCTCAGTGGTTCACCTTTGAGGCTTGTTGTTTGTGGGTGTTGGCCTCTTACTAGGTTTTTCCATTGGATGGTATGGTTGCTTGTTCTGCTATTGTGTTGGTCTTCTTCTCAGATCCTATGGAGGTGGAGTTGGGAGGTGATTGTCTCTGGCTTCCTCAGCTGCTGATCCTTTTGAGGTGGATGCTTCTCCTATGGAGGTAGAGGTTGAGGGCACTGGAGGTTTCTGGCGGTAATGGACTAAGTGGTCATGACATTCTCTCCAATAGAGGGGAGCTCCCTCCTGGTGAGGTGGATTAGGAGTTGGGTTCTTGGTTCGAACAATGGCTTTGTGCCCAGTTGTCCATTGTGCTCTCTAACTCCCCTATGGAGGTGGGTTTGTTGGAGTTGTTGGCATTTTTGCTTAGGGGTTTGATGGTGTTTTACACCATTAAGCAGGTTATCTTTCTTGGGTTAGTGGTGTCATCCATGAGCGGTTGGTTTGCTGACGTTTGGTTGATGCAGGTCAGTTCTTTGTGTATCTAAGGGTTTCTGGTCCTAGTTAAAACCAGGTTGTTAAAGGGTTTCAAGCCTTTTATTGTTTGTTTGATGCATCTTGTGTAGTCGTGTTTATCTTTTAGAGGCTGTTGTTGGGTTGTTGATGGTTTGTGTTTTTATCTTATTTGCAACTTGCTTTTCTTTGATAGGTTGATGGTTCCCTTCAAAATAGTTATGTACTGGGTTTCGGGTCCCATCAAAACCTGTTTAACCCCTAATCAAAAACATGAGATGTTCTCATACATTTTGAAGAAATCTAGTCAACCTAGGAATAAATATATTGCAATGTATGGGAAAAGAGGTTAAAAATAGATGGGTAACATTTGAATGAATTTGTGAAATCTTAGGGAACCTAAGTGACACACAAAAAGAGACATTTGTCAAGTGATGTTTTAAAGGCCCAAAGGAAAGTAAAAGTGGATGTGGGAGCTAGAAAGATGAAAATAAATCATAAATTTGTTTCAATAATAATGTAGATGTGACCTCAAATTCAAATATAGGTTAATGACCATTTCAATTTTAAATTAAGATAGGTTGAGTCATAGGGGAAAGGTGGATGTGCAAATAGAATAAACCTTATTATATATTAAATCAGGGTTCAAATTCTAGTAGAGGGAAAAGAAAGATAAAATCAATTGGATTCCTACTATAAAATAAAGCTAAAAGCAAAAAGAAATAAAAACATAGGATAAATCCCATTTCTAGTGAAAAATAAAGATAGCAAGGCAAAAAGTTAACAAAAGAAAGAAAAATTGGATGTAGAGAACATTAAAATAAGGAGAATAAAATATAATAGATCTAAATAAAATATACTAGGGCATAACCTTAGGAAAACTTGAATACAAAAGAATTTAGACCCTAATTAAAAATAATTTTAGGATTCAACATCCCTTTGAGCAAAAAAAGTTTCTAAAATTGATTCATACTCTAAAACATAACTAAAATTAAATAGATAAAACCTAGAAACATAAATAGGTTTAGGATTGAATAGTCAAGCAAATCAATAAACATCAAGCATATTTACTCAAAACCCATAATTAAATAAATAAATAAACCATTCCCTATACTTCTCAAACTTAGTCCTCACAACTAACTTCTCCCCTCTTTAAGGCCCATAAGAAGTCAAGCATAAAAACAATGCATCTAAGAACTAGGTGGGTTGTACCTATCAAATAATTTTCCATTATGTAGACCTCCTTGAGAATGGGGGTATGAGATTGTTCCTCCTACTATGATTCTTCACTTCAATTTATCTTTCTCTCTGAAAATATCCTCATTAGGTTCATATTGAGTTCATGTATGACCCCAAGCATAGTTTCCTTGGTCTCTCTATTAAAACCATGTTAAGAGACTTACCACTCCAACACTTGATTGCCAATCCTAAGAGATCACAAGCTTTGTCTAAATTTTTCTAGTAGGAATAGGTACACATCTAATCATCTCAAGAATAACTATAGTTGCAACACCACAATATCTAGGAGTGCTCCTTTGCAAAAGAAAAATGATCATTGCACTCATCTAAAAAATTATTTGTAAATCATAGTTGATGCTTCCATTATATGATCACTGTGAACTCTAAAATTATTCTTATAGCACCTTGTTTTGTCTCTCCATAATAGAAAATCATATGTCCTTAACCAAAAAATTTACTTGTAAGATGACATATCATGTCAAACCTTTAAAATATCATCCATAGTATACCATGATAGGAAAAATACCAATCCTCAATACAAGAAGGTTATTTCTAAGCCTTGAAGAGCATCCATCTACACACAAGATATTAAAACCCATTAATTCACTATGAAAACTCCAAATCATTAAATAATCAAGACCTTCCCATGGACTCAATTCAAGAATGCAATCTCATATTTTTGCTTGATATTAGCATATTTCCCTTTAGTAGATAATAAATCACCACATACAGTGCTAAAAGTAAATATGTATTATCTCATCATGAACTCCAAGAGCTAACATAATGCTTCCAAACATCATCTTACACTCTTCCTTGCTAAAAACATATACACCTAAATAAAAAAAATTGCTCACATATAACAAGTTGTTTGACAACCAAGGAGCATGTAGAACACTAGTGAGGGATATTTTCTATCCTCTAAGAGAACAAACATGAATATTTCATGACCCACAATCTAATGAGTCTATTCATCACCCAAGTGTACCTCTCCATTGTCTCAACTCTCCTGATCAATGAGAAACCTCTATAGAGAATGAAACAAAAAGATTCTTTAGATTCAATATACCATGCATCATCACATGCATGCAAAATAAAATTTAAAAAACAATCACCACCATCATTGTATAACAATATCTATTTAGATGGGGCAGTGGACCTAGCTTGATTGGATAAAGCATCATGAATTACAGGCAAGAGGTCACGAGGTCTAGTTTCCCCACCATCCCTGTGGTATTGAATGGCGTGTCGTGCCAGCGTCACTGGTCACATGAAAAATGTTTACCAGGCGCATTTCAATTTATAGGGGGCGGATACTCGACCGATTCCTACAATCTAAAAATAAAAATAAAAAAATCTAGTTAGATTCATTATCAGAATCCTTGGCCTTCTCCTCCTCACACTCCTCCTTGATGTGCCTAGTCTTTTTACAATTCCAACAATTTACCTTAGATATACTAGGAGACTTAGATCTCCCTTAGAATTCACATACCTATCTTTTTTCTTGCTCTTCCCATTATTCATGGAATTAACTTTCACGATCGAGGATATTTAATAGAATTATAATTCTTCCACCTCATCCCCTCGGATAGTAGTGAACCGAACACCTCATCGAGCTTAAGCTTCAAGATGTGTTATTGATTGCCATCACAAGATTCTCCCAAGTGTTGGGTAAACAACACTAGAAGTTTATATATGGATCCTTTTCATCCATTTTACCATTATCATACATTAATTGGCTCACAGAGGTTTTAAACTCATTCAGATGTTCCACCATTGAATCATCATCATCCATCCTCAAATAAAAATTTCTTATAGAAAAATCTTGTTCACAAGGGACTTTGCATGATACAATTCCCCAAATCATCTTAGAGCTTCTTAGTGGGGGTCTTTATAAAAATATTTTACGAGCACTAAATCTACAAGGCAAAGTTATATGAGGCCCCTTTCCTTTATATCCAAAACTAGCTAGTCTTGATATCTCATGCAATATTTCTTTTGATTTATAACTATGACCTATTGTCTCTATCCATGAGCCTATCTCCATCTTGAGCTTCCAAAGATTAAAGTTGGATCCATAAACCTCTCCACATTTATTCTTAATATTTTTCATCTCCATCTCTTGAACATAAAAATAATGCACTAAGATCCTACACGAATGAGGATTAATATAAACACACCATACTATAATTAATATAATAAGATGACCAAAATCTAATATCAAATGCAAGGAGAGTTCACTTGAAAACCATAATAGCACCTAAACTCAAGATAAATCTTAGATACTAAATGAAGGTATGCGTGTGCACACACACACTCTTTCCTCTTAACCTTAAAAGGATATAATGTGCAAGTTAACATATCTATACAAATTTTGCTAGATAAATGACATGTAAAAAACACAAACATAAACAAGAATGAGAGAAAGAATAGGAAACACAACCCAAAAATAGTGACACTATTATATCTTGGGAAAACCCTTAAAAATGGAAAGAAGTAGCCTCCAAAGTATTGAATCAATAAATTTAGTAGTAACAATACTGATTAAAATATACTCCAATCTTATAACTTCAATGAGATCACTACTCTATAATTTGGTGGATCTAGTAGTGTAACAATTTATAGAGAATATGACATACGATCTCAATCCCAAGTCCTCAATACATAGAAAAAGACCATCAACCAAAATAGTGTGCCTAAAATGGGTACCTAAGTCTCATGATCAAATTCTAATGCCCCACATCTAGAAGATGCTCTTATCAAGATAGAATGAAACTCTTGATTGACTAGTTTGACCCCTATGACCAAGAGGGTTCTATAGTAAATGCTAAGCACCCAAACATGAAGCAACAATCATACTTACATACCTCTTACACTTGGCTACAAATAACTAGTCAAATATGCTAGTCCAATTCCACTAAATAACCCTCAAATAAATCTCTTATAACACATCATAAGATGAATGATTTGTGATAGATAATGCCACCTAGGAATCCATGTGATTTCACCAAAATGGGACACCCTTTTCCATAAGGGCACTTTTATTTACAATATACAAATATAAATACTTTTAACTAGACCTAGAATTTGCAAGGTGTGCAATACACCTACTCCCTATTGAGACTCAATTTGATAGTATCAAAATTTTCTCGAGTCTCAAATCCTTTATGTATTTAGATCTTATATTTTCCCATCATACATAACTAGTTTGAGAAGTCTTTCAACGAGTATCTTTGATCAAAATTTCCCAATTGTTGTTTTTCTTCATTCCCCATGTATCTACATGTTGGTAAGCAGATTGAAAGTTGAAATGATACTTGACACACCTAATGGAAAGTAGAAATAATGATCCAAAAGTTAGAGACATTTCTTATGAAACAATAATCTTCCACTACGTTTGAGAGGGGTAGTGTAAGGCCCCTCCCTTTATATCAGAGTTATAACCCCTTTTATTCTAAACTTATGCTACTCTGCTATGTAAATTTAGAGTGCATCATTTAGATGACAAGATCCAACTGTGTTTGAGTGCCATTGTACTTTTATTCATTTGATTCTAATAGTAGATTAGTTAAATTCTTATGTGAATGCTTATGTTAAAGTAAATGAATAAAATCTACATTGATAGATACTATAATTTGTCATGCTACAATGTGTTGATAAGGCCCACTTGCAGTAGCAGTTCTTTCTTATCATTTGACTCATTTTGATTGTGAATGCCTCCTATAGTATTCACTTGAGGTTCCTCATATCAAGTATTATGACTAAAGTCACTAAAGGAGCCTTAGAGGTTTTAGTAAAAATAGTAGGTGTAGGTTCGATCCCTATGGTACTACTTAACTTGGAGAAATTAAGATAACAAGTAAACACGGAAAGATGAAGAGTGTAGAGTCTATACTGCTATTGTGTTGTGACATATCATGGAATTATGATATACACTTAGATTAGAACATCATACCTTTACTTAAAATTGGGTGATGTTAATAGTGAGTTAATTTGATAGGGATGTCTGGGCATAGCTATAGTTAGATTAATTTGTTGGAAATATGATTTTTATTGATGTCAAAAGGGGCACCTCATTAAGTTCAGAAGGAGATCTGAGTGATATTAGATGAGGAGTTATTGTTTGAGGTCAAAAGGGCTTCATAAGGATGTTGGAGAGAAGCATTCATGGTCCTTAGGGTGTCATTATAGTGATCCTTGAGGAGTTGTAAAATTTTGGGTATCAGGCCTCAACCTTACCTTGTATTGCTTGCTAAAGAGAAAAGAGTAGGTTGTTTTTCGGCTAAGTCCGATTAGGCTTCAGACTTCGAGCTTGAGGCGTACTCTTTGCTGCAAGAGGTCGGACTTCGGGCTTCAATCATACCTATACTAAATTCCTTAAAGAAATAAAGGAATTATGAGTTAAGTTCAAAAAGCATCAAACTTTGTGCTTTGGTCATACCTCTTACCAAGTGCCTCGAAAGAAATGAAGAAATTTTGTGCAAAGTTTGAAAGGTTTCAGACATTGGGCTTTGGTCATACCTCATATCAAATCCCTCAAAGAAAGGAAGGAAGACTGTGCTAAGTTTGAAAAGGTTTTAGACATTGGACTTTGACCATGTACCTCATATTGATTGCAAAAAGGAAAAGGGAGTTCACATGTGTTAAGTCTAAAAAGGCGTTGAGAATTGGGCATTAACATTAAGGCTTATGCCTTAACTGAATGTTAAGAAAGTGATGAAAGAAGTATGAGGGAGACCCGAACCCTGACACCCGAAATGGTCTCAGAGTTCGTAGGTCGGTGTTAAGGCTTATGCCTTATTGAGAATGTTAAGAAAGGGGTATGATGAAACCTCAAACCCCGACACCCAAAACGGTCTTGGTGCTCGTCGATTGGTGTTAAGGCCTTTTCCTTAACATGAAATAAAGGAAGGGAAAAAATGAAACCTCGAACCTTGACACCCGAAATAGTTTCGATGTTTGGGGGTCGGCTTGAGGTTTATGCCTTAACAGTTTAGCAAGCATGTGGTAAGGAGAAAGCCTGAAGGTTGACACCTGAAAGGGTAAAGCCTACAAAGGAAATGTTCAGGATTTGTAGTTCGGTAGGAAAGCTTATGCCTTACTAAAAGAATGGTAAGTGGTAAGAGTTAAGGGAAAACCTCGACACCTGAAATTGCTTCAGTGTTCACAGGCTTGTGTCAAGGCTTATGCCTTAACATGAAACAAAGGAAGAAGTATGAGTTAACCCCGAACCCTAACACCTAAAATGGATTTGTTGTTTGTTGATTCGACCATAAGGCCTATGCCTTACTAGTTGTTGGTATGTAGTAAGAAGGATGCCTGAAGGTCAATACTCAAAAGGGTTAAGTTTGTTAATGCTTAGGATTATTTCAGACATCATGAGTCGGAAGGTTGGCTTACACCTTAACACAAAGACATGAAAGCGATAAGGTGGAAGAGAGAACCTCGACATCCAAAAACTCATGCATGTTTTAGAGGTTGGTGGGAAGGTTTGCGATGGAGTAAAGGCAGGTAGAAGGTAAGGGGTAAGGTCGATATGTGTTTGGACTTGCTCGTTAAGCTCATCTATGCACTTCAAGGATGAGACAAGAGGAATTAGCGATCCCAAACCTTTGAAAACTTAAAGTATTGTTCGAAGTCTCATGCTTCGGTGTTTTAGAGGTTAGTGTGTTGGCTTGCGATGGTGAAAAGGAGGGAAAATGGTAAAGGGTAAGGCCAATGGCCGAATCATGACATGCATAAAGAGTACTGGACATCGTGATTTGGTCTTATTTCTTGAGGCCTTCAAAGCATTTCAATCATGAGGTAGAAGGTAGAGGGTAAGGCCGATGGCTAAACCCCAATAGGGTAAGAAGTTTTAGACTTAGGTGTTCGAGCTTGCCTCTAAAGTTCTTCAATACACTTCAAGTGTGAGGTAAGGTGGATACCCAACACCCAAACCCCAGAGGTTGAGAAACATATGGTCAGAAAAATGAAGGAGTAATCCCTCCATTTTGTGAATGCTCGTGTTGACTTGGGTTGACCGATGCAAGTATGCAGGATAGTGGCACGTGGCAAGAATTGATTGCTTCACCTGATCCATGTCATTGTTGTGAATCAATAGAGATCTACGACTAAAATTAGAGCTGGTAAAATTAGACAGTGGTGTTTTAAAGCAAGACAGGTAATTGAGATGCGCTAGATCATGGCGTAAATTTCAAGATCAATGGCCTACATTCAAAGGCTAGATTGTGTCAACAACTAGGTGAATGGAGCTAGAGCATAGAAAATAATATGTCAGCTCCAAGCGACATCCTTGCAAAGTAATGAAGGAAATGGATGCCACCATAAATGAAAAGGCCAACGATGAAAGATGGGAGAGATCGAGCAAATAAAGAAAGGGGATTAAATGCAATACAAACCCTAGTTGGAAAAGCCAAAAGAGTAGCTAAGGCAATAAATGAGGTCGATGGTGCTTGGCTCAAGGGAGGTAGCTTGTTGATGAAGAAAAGAGGAACGAATTTCATTTGCTTGGGGAGGAAGGATGATGTGAGCTTTGAGGGAAAGGGATGATGGGTAGAGAGAAAGAATGAAGTAAAAGGAAATAGAGAAGGTAGGAGCGAGGCATGACACTTTTCTCCAAGCAGTGGAGATGAGAAGGCACAAAATCACACTGCCATTTCAGATTTATTGTATGACTAAAGTCCTTTACGGGGTTTCATGGTGGACAAAGGATTTGTGGAGCATAAGCAAAGGTTTAGACCCCACCTTAGGCCCTTGGAGAATATTTATACAAGTATGGGAGTCTATCTTTAGCTGGTTTTAAGCATACCCACCTAGTATTTTGTACGTATAAATGCATTTACATGTTGGACCCTATCGTGTGTATTGGGGACATTGGCTGTGTATTTCGTGTATTATTTTAGAGGGGTAATATTTGGGAGTTTTTATTTATACCTAGATCATACCAGGAGTGTTTGGGATTGTGTTTAGAATTTTGGCTTCCATTGACCATTCCCTTGGTCCCAAGCAAAATACTTGCTCATAAGCCATCATATGGTGATTCTAACATCATCCCTAAATAAATAGACCTTGGGTTTCTATGCCCTTCTTGGTCTTTAAACACCAATAACAATAATTTATATATAAGTCTTTGATACATAATAACTGGTAAGAATAATGGGTATTGGAATGCTTTGTTTAGCAAAATTTGAGTATCACACTCATGGAACTGTTTGACAGTTGCTTAGATAACTCTTATCTTGAGATACCATTTTATATTATCTGAATGGAAGACCCCATTTCATCATCATGGGGCTAAAATATTTTTTTCTCATGGCTTTAGCTAGAGCTCATGAGGATTCAAGATGCTGATATGGTCGGGTGGAGGGCAAGTTTGATTCCTTTGAGGTATATCATTGTTGTTACTAATCTCGTGGTTAGAGATGGTCATTGAACATTTCAATTAACTAGGATTGTTACCTTGAATAGAAACAAATATTAAGTCCAAATATTAAATTTTTGTGTATGTGTGATGTACATTGTTTATGAATAAACTATCTTTATAAAATTTGTGCGTATTTTGAAAGGATTCTTAGGACAGAACAAGATCCTTATAAAGTAAGTAGTATGAAATTATAAATCCAATATTAAACTTGCCTAGCCTTAATACTCAATATATTCAGATTTATCAAGGGAATAATATTATAAGATGCCCCTGAATAGCTTTCAGCCACTTATTGATCAACATAAGTGATAAGGGAAATATAAGATGTTATTGCCAAGATCCCTATAATACATTATTATGTTAATATACAAATTCAACTCGTATTATGCATGACTGAGTTTTGCCAAACTATCATGGATTGATTCTACACCTTTATGTTGTTAAGATATCCTTAATGAGTTTTCTGATCCCTGGCTTCACCTAAGTGGGTGACAGTCGACTATGGAACTGTCTAGGGAAAAAGGACCCTAGAAAGGGTTGCATACAAACTCATATAGTTTATAAATAAAAGAATGGAGGCACAAGATGAATTGGAGTAGATAAATGAGTTTAGCATATGATACCATCATTGGGTTATGAGAGTGACTGAGGTAGAGTCATCTTTGAACCTAAGGGTTATACCCCTTGTGTTAGTCAACCAAGTGTATGATGGTTGAATTGCCTAGAAAAATTCAATATGTGAATTGTCTTATTAACCTTTCACCCTATAATCTTAATAATATTATATGGTGACTTGTGTATGGTTTGTATTAAAACCACAACTTCAATTATAATCATTTATTTAGGATATGATATGGTTACCTTCATCCTATATCATTCTTGGTTATCTATTTTGTCAAGTGACCATTGAGGAGCGTTGTAATCAGGATTGTTAACCATTACTCCTTATACTAAAAGGAGCCCTTATAGATTAACCGTTGTTGATCATTCTTTATATTTACTACCATTGTGGGTTAGTGGTGATTTAAACTTGAGTAAAATGTATGTTTGCTAGTCAATCAAATATGCCTTGGAGTGAACTCAAGTTGTCGAACTATGGAGCCTCTGCATAATACGTAGGCAAGGTCATTAGAGATGAGCCCTTGAGGACTAGGTCTGGCCCCTAGGTCTTGTTCTCTTATGATTACCTTGAGATTACTATTGATATATATTTTATTGCATGACATGTGACTTGGAATGATGTTTTAGATTATTAACTAGTTAGTAGAACTAATTATGTCTATCTTGGTGTTGCGGATTCCATGTCTGCACTTGAACCCAACCATGATTGTCACAACAATAGTTTAATTTGACCAAGTTCTTATAATTTTATTGATTAGATGTTGTTATGCTTCATGGAGTGCATGTATAGGAAGCAACCTTTGTGAATTATGCAAGTGTTTGTGATCGAAATTTGAAATTTGTGTTTTGTCCTTAACTATAATTTGGTAGAAAATTTTGGGCCTTACAAGTAGCTCCCTCATATGATAGGGGCGTTTGAAGTTTTTGTGTGCTTTTAACCCAAAAGTACATAAAGGAGAAAAGGAAGAAAGCTAAATAACAAAGACCATAGTGATAGACATACGAATACCAAATATGACTTCATGATTGATAACCATTACAAGGGGGGTTTCACCATAATTTATACTTCAATATACAATGAAAATGAAAGAAGGGTTACAAATATCAACATACAAAGAGACGAGTAACTCCAACACATTTAAATTAAGATACCAAAGCATGCTTGTGTTTCATTACTTCAATTGTATAGATTAATAAGCATTTAAATATATAGCAGATGAATCTCCACTAAGACATAAAGGGATTACCAATTTTACATACAAAAAAATAGTAATAATAACTAAGAAATACATTTAGAACATATGAGCCAAAAGTATTTCATATTATCTTTATGAAATTATACAATCTCATAAACCATTTTTGTACAATGTGTAAAGCCAAAAGTCATGAGACTCTATGAAAATTCCTCTAGAGTTTCCCCTTTGTAAAAGTTACCCAACCCTTTATAATATCCAATAGCTTGATATTTATAGGCTTCTTCTTGATAACTAATTATAACTACCTAGTAACCACTATATAACTACCTCCTTGAACTACCTTTTGGAATTCAATGGTTTTGGAAATAATAACCTTGTTTGGTTACATTTTACATCACTTTTCTAGAAATAGAGTTCACTTTCTAACTTTTTGTTATAATAAGTGACATAAGTCATATTACAAAAAGATTATTAGGAACTTGTAACCATTGAATTATGCTTTATGCTAAGGTGTTCACATAGAAAATAACAATTTGCATTGTATGAGATGCACAAATTTTGATAACACCATGGAGCATACTCACATATTGAAACATCTTTGCCAATGAGATCAATGCATCAACAACCTTCAATCCTTTTGATTCATTGCTGAAATTATGGATTTTACCTTATCTTGAATTGAGGTCATTATTAACATTGCCCAAATGATCCTCAGTTGTCACAGGAAAGCACCAAAACTATAAGTTAGAATTCTAGTATACTGGAGTCCACATCATGATATGATCCATCTATACGGATATCCTTGACCATCATGAAGAATTTGGAATCAACCAAGTTTTCCCACACTCAAACCCTTTAATAGTAATTTTTGGTCCATCAAGCTCGCTAAGCCTTCCAAAGACAACTACAAAGTAATATTCAATTGAACTAGATGAAGTTGACAAATAAATGTAACTTTAATATATAAAATCATCACCACCCCTTTGCAAAAATGATACTTTCCCATTTTTCTTCAATTTTCTCATATATACATTCACCTTAATTCTTGGAGCAATACCTTCATGATTTCCTCCAATATACCTTTTTGTAATTTATTTACCTGCTTTGACATTTCTTCATGTTCAATGGAGCCACTTTCAAATGATAATTTATGGGCCTATTGCATCCCATAAGACAACATATCGTCAAGGAATTCTATCAAACAATTTGTGTGCCTGCAAATGAATCACACATTATTCTTCACATCGGATTCAAGTGTGTTGAATTGCTCACAAAGCTCTCATTATTTATTCAAAACGTTTTTGGGTTTTTTTCTTATGCTTTCTCAAATATTTTGGATTTTCAAATTTCGTTGAAAAACAAAAAAAAAATCACAATTTTACAACTATGTAAAATTTATAATCATGGTATTTCAAGTAAACACATTTCTTTGAAATCCTAAAAAAATCCATTAATGCATGTTCTGTAGTAGTCATGGTGTGCATAATTTTTACCTGCAAATTATATTTGGTTGTAACTACTTCCTTCCACCCTTTAAAAAAACTCATGTTTTGAAGTTTTGAATTGGCTAGCATGCTAGCAACAAAGAGGTTAAGATTTTTGAAAAAGTGAGCATGCTAGCAATAATAAAGGTTTGTCAAAAAGTGAGCATAAAGGTTAGGATTTGGCAAAAAGTGAGCATAAAGGTACTAGGATTTACCAAAAAGTGAGAATAAAGGTTAGGATTTGCCAAAAAGTGAGCATAAAGTTTAGGATTTTCTAAAAAGTGAGCATAAAGGTTAGGATTTGCCAAAAAGTGAGCAAAGAAGGTTAGGATATGGCAAAAAGTTAGCAAAGGAGGTTTAATGAAGAGAGAATGCATACAAGACTCACTTGACATCACCTTAAACCAAAAAAAGCATTTAAATGCTCGGAAAAGCTCCCTTTTATGATTATTTAAAAGTTTATAAAAGTTTTAAAATATTTTTAGATACTTTTTTGGAAAACCCCCTGACCACTCCTTAATGTCGCGAAACCAAAACACATCTAACTCTCACTACTAAAGCCTTTTGCCTTAAAATTTTATTGGGATGATAAATCACTATGATGATCAAAACCCAAAAAAATACTTTTGTTTCGAACAACCAAATCTTAAATTTTAACGATTTCCAAAATTTGGTCAAAAAATTGAAACTTCAAATTTTCTCAAACCAGAAATTGGGTTGTTGCGAAAACTAGCCAGATTGCTCAAAAAACCCCCAAGAACACCCTCTTATAATATTTTTGCATAAAAATCCATGTTTTTTAAATTTCATTTTTTTTCGTAAATCTTGGCAAGTTGCATCACTACTCTTGAAGGCTTTGATTGAGACAAATGACAATTTTGCTTCAAAATGGAAAGAGGCTGGGTATTTGTAGATGATTGGAAATATTTTCAACAAAGAGGTTCTCAGTTTAAAATTTTTCAAATTTAAAAATGCGGTTAACACTACCATAAGTCTGGAGTTACCAAAATCCAAGAAAAATCTAAGTCCTAACATTTATGATTATTTTCCATTCATTTCACCATGTTGTAAACTTTTGGTGTAGAGTTAAATATCTTATTTTTACCAATATTAGGTATATTGTTCTATATGAAAGTCCTACAATATTCATCCACTCCTTCCACTCTTTCCATTTCCCTTCATTCCACATCATTTACGAATTTTAAACCATATCTTGATATTTCCTCCACATCTAATCTTCCCCTCTTATCCCACAAAATGCTCTTTGCACCCTTCATTCTTCCTTCACTTTCTCTTTTGTAGGGTACCAATTGAGATCTAGATTATCCTATTTCCTCCTATTCCCTTATTCACTTCCACTCCAATCTATACAAACCTTTATTCTCTTCTTTGTTTGTTTCTTCATGTGAACTTTAAGGGGAAATCCAAATATTCCCCCTTTCTACTTCATCCACATCCAACATCTAGTTCCACAAGTTTTCTCTATAAATTCCCTAGTTCCTCTTATGAAAACTCCTTATGTCCAGTCAAATATTTCCCATTCCCTATTACTTATATAACTTCCTTGCATTTTTATAAGTCTTCCATTTTCTCCATTTGTAGGATTCCCTGACACATTTGGATGTTTGAACTCTTTCCAAGTATCATAATCCATCATCCTCTTTTACACCCTTTTTAACAAAGCACTCTAATGCATTTTCACTACTTATTATTTCTTATGTAGACTTCACGACATCTAGATATCATTCCCTTTGTTAGGACATCTGTCTTGATGTCCATTCATGTACAACTCCCCCACACTTCCTCCAAATGTTCCATTCAAATTCCCCCCCTTTGTGGAGTTTCTTTAGACTTCAGGATGTCCATTCCTTTATCCACACCTACATCTGGTTAGAACCTAAAATCTCGCATCCTATTTTTATGTTCTATTGCTCGATGATGAAGAGCACCATGCCACCATGAATGTGGTGACAAAATTTTTAGATGCAAGTTATCTCTACGCCATCTCATAGCCACCATTTTTATCAAATTCATAAGATTTTTACTTGATCCATATGCATAATTAATGAACTTTGATTTTGAGTTGAGTTCCCATAGGGTTTTAGCAGCCAAACTAAGTGTTATAAAATCAATTTGTTTCTCATTCAAATGGTTGGTCATTTCTCCATTTCCATGTGACTACAACACTGAACAAGATAGAGGGTTTCAATCCTTAGATGTCTAGTCACCATTAGAGAAAATCATCTTGCAAATCATGAAGAGGTAGGTATCCTATAGAAAAATATATGTAACTAAATGTCTCGTCCAATTGTGGATCTTCAGGAAGATTTCTAAGTGATGAAGTGTAATAAGTTCTTCTTAGCTCAAGGTATTCTCTTGCCACATTTATTGGTGTGAATGTAATATTAATTTAATAAGTGTCACAACAATTTCATACATTACAAACATTGTGCGTAATGGTTATTTCCTTATTGCACATGGAATTTTAGAAGTTTGGAGAGGGATTATTAAGTATGTTTAGTTGTTAATATCGTATCTCTTTTTCCATGTCTATGTGTTGCATATTTTAATTGGCTATGTTTGTAACCCATTGAAGGCCATATACACGTCATAATTTAGTAACTTTCTCAAAGAAAATATTTGAATTTTTCCATAACATTTTTCATCTTAGAAAATCATGCCCTACATATCATCAACAACTTAATATAGGTCATATATGTAATAAGTTACTTCTATTCTAGTGACCAAATTGCCATTGAGTCTAGTTACATATTATATCTAGGAACACCCTTCTCAATCTGATTGAGTCCAAAGTGAAGGAGAGATTATCCACTCTTAGTATTAGCCTATCAATACTCACTCTTGTTGATGATCTAGTCTATCCACTTTTAGGAATGACATATCCCTAGCCTCGAAGTGATTAGATCCCTCTAGAAGTGTGAGTAATGATTTCGAGACCCAACAGTCCCCTAGTCCTAATAATACCTCCTCCATGAAAATGTTTGAACCCTATCTCAATGGAACTTGAGTGTAACTCTTAAGAACTCCATTTAGAGACAACAAGTACACTTTCAAAATTTTTATATGATGCCCTTTTTAGTTCATAAGTGATCCCCTTTCAATGACCTCTTAGATGCATTGTAATACACATGACAAGTGTTGTATTATGCCAACCAAGGACTCTTGAATGTTCAAACTAGGGAACTAGGTGTGCTATATACCTTGCAAGTCATAGATCTAGCTTAATTGTTTAAAATTTATAATATTATCAATAATTATGTCCACATGGAAAAGGACATTCTACTTGGGTGGAATAATGAAGATTCCATAGTTGGAACTCCACCACATGTCACCAGTCTTTTGATATGCATAAGGTTCATTGATTTGGAGGGTCACTTAGTGGACTTGGACTAACATCTTTGACCAACAAACAATAGTTATGTGTAAGAGTAATTAGTGCCTCATAGGGAAGCACTTGGGAGTTGCTTATGATAACTCTAGTTACAATGGTCAAAGATAACTTCTAAGAGGAATAACATTATATTTTGGAGGCCTCACACATGTGGGGAGCATTAGATTTTGACCACGAGGACTTGGGAACTCACTTTGGGCCTATGGTTTTGGTTTATGATTTTTTGAAAGTCATAGCTAGTTTCTTGGGTGTCATTGACCTATATATTAAGGACCCAAGATGTATATCATAATTCATATTTTATATTGTTATGCAACCAAAATTTCTCCAATATTGAGAAGTTGATCTCTTGTTAAACTCTAAGCTTGTGAACATATTGTAACTATTATTGTTGTCGATAATACCTTGGTTCAACATTTTATAGACTATTTTTCCTAAAAGGGTTTTCCTTGAGCATATTGGTGTTATCACTTTTTCTAGTTGCCTCATTCTTATTATCCTTTAGTCTCTACTTGCGTTCTTTTCTAAATATTTTAAATTCTGTTTCTCTACTAATTTTTTTGTAGATTGGATAAATTATAACTATCTCCTCGTAGGATTAAGTATGAAGTATTTACATATTTCCTTTCTGGTATCAAAGACTAGCAAACTTGTTAGGTTTGTGAAATGTGTAGGAACTATTTATTATTAATTGTTAAATCATTTAAGTGAAAGTTTGTTGTAGTTGATATGCTTCAAGGAAGCAAACATGGAAAACACTTCTAGAATAGAGGTAGAGATGTTCAATAGAACCAAATTTGTTCTTTGAAAGCTCAATATGAATGATCTACTAGTGGATAGAGATCCATGGATTGTTGTTGTAGATCATAAAGATAATCTAGCATGAAAGATGACAAGTAGGTAGTTATTGACTAGAAGGCGTACAACCTCATTAGGATTTGCCTTGTAGATTCAACACCCTTGAGTGTTTAGGGAGAGACCACCACCAATAATGTTTGGGATAAGTTAGGGAGTTTATATTAACTAAAACTCCCTTGTGAACAAGCTCTTTCTATAGAAAAAAATGTATTCTTCGAAGATGGGTGGCAATGATTCAATGACAACACCTACATTTAACATATTGGCGAGCTAGCTAGCATTTGCATATGTGAAGATGGATGATAAGGATTAGTGTATAAGCCTCTTGGGTTCTTTCATGATAATTGAGACAATCTCATGATGTAAATCATTAACATTGTCACAAAGCTAAAGTTTGATGAGGTGTAGTCCAATTGATGAAGATGATGATTTTTTTTTTGATTACTCCATCCACCAAGATTCAAATCTCTTGTTGGTATAATAAGATCAATTCAAAGACTTGAACATATTAAGTTTCCTACTTGTAACAACTATAATCCATTCTTAGAAATATAAATGCCAATATCTTATATAATCCAATTATTTCAATTTAAAAAAAATGATTCGAGGCGAGATGTTTTTTCTGAAAATGTTTTTCCAAGAATTAGTTGATTTTTATTGACGGAGCATTTGGCTTTCTTAAATAAAACCTTGATGTTGGGTTTATGCTTCCTTGCTCATTCTTACGGCACCCAAGTTGGACGACTCGATAAGTTTCCGAGGTTGGCGTTTAGGTCGTTCGCAGGATTTCTTCAATTTCGTTTACAACAATCACACTCTCTCAACACTATCACAGGTTGTCATTTACTCTTTTCTTTGTCGGAAAAGCTCTAGGCAGCCTTTATTGATTTCAGAAGTATTTAACATGGGTAGACCTTAACATTTGTAAAAGCTTTCGGAACTTTATTCATTGCTGATCGGTAGAAGAGCTATGCACTGTGTGAGTTTGAGGAAAACCCCATTACATATTGTGTCAGTTTTGAATGCGGTTTTTCCCATAGGGATTAAGCTATCTCTGTTTCCTCCTATATTTTGATGGTATCATTAAGGTTGATAAAGAAATGACAGGGCGACTGAAATGAATAGTCATGTTTTATTTTGCAGAAGAAGACATGGGAAAGCAGAAGCAGGAGTTACCCTCAGATCCGAGCCAGTACACCATCCTCAAGGAAGGACAGGCCGATATTCTTATGCACGGGAATGATGTCTTTTACAACAAAACCCAGGTATATATTGATGTATATATAGCCCTTGTCAACTTAATATAAATATTTTTTTAGTTTGCCTTGTTCATTCATTGCCCATATTTAGGCCATTCTAGCTCCCAACAGAGTGGCCCACATATAGGGGGTAAAAGCCCTTTTCGAAGTATAATATGGTCCAGGTTACGAACACTAGCATGAAGTGAAAAGTTTGAAAGTTTAAGGCCCTACACATATCTGATGCCTACAAATAGAGGTTAGAGAAGGATACACAGATTATAGAAGCTGAATTTTGATCCGTCAATTGACTCTTTTCAACTGTCTTAGATCAAGGTTGACGTGATTTTTTCTTTCTCGAAGAATATCAATTACTAGAAGAAGACATTAGGTTTAACTTTTCTTCTAAGTACCCTATGGCACAGCTTTTAAATATAGAAAAATTTCAAGGGAGGGAATGTCATATGTGGACCCGGGAAACAACTTTGTGTTCTACCGGGGATGAGAGATAGGAATTTTCCTACAGTTCTTGAATCAAAAGGTTGTTTTTTGCTCAATCAGCACAAAATCATAGGAAACATACAAATCATTCTGGTAATCTGTGCCAAGTTTTACTACTAACTGTATGGATATTCCTCAGTACTTATCATTATCATTATTTAAATTATGATGGTTTAATTAACACTGACGATTGTCTTTGAAATATCCAAGTACATACCATAATTTTGTAACTTACAATATAAAGTACTTATCTCTTTAAATGAATTTATGTATATTTTAGAAAATATGAGTTTTCCTGAGTCCCAACTCTAAGGCGAAATTTCAGTCTGCTGAGTTTTTGCCAAGTTCAAGTTTTTGAACCATGGTGTCGGCAATGGGAAGAGGAAGGTATAACAATGTATCCATTTGAGTAAAGGCATCCATTACCAAGAATTTCAAAGTTCAACAAAAGCTGTGCTTGTTTGAACATGAATCGTATAGTATCTTTTTATAGAATATGTACAACTTTTCAGAAGGCATGACTTGTTAAGGATATTTATGAAATGATATGATATGCTCAGTTCTAGATCTAAAATGGATATTGATAGTTGTCAATAACAAAAATATCTAAAATGGATATTGATAGTTGTCAATAACAAAAATAATGAATGATGCAATATATGATTTGAATCAATTCACTTCACAGAAAAGGAAAGTTTCTTAACTACCGCCACACTTAGAAAGCTTAAATAATAGATGCTAATAAATCTCCGCTTCCTGCCCAAATATACAAAAATGCAAACAATTAAAACCAGTATCAATGTAAAATTGTCCTTAAAGACAGTTAATTTTCCACCTACAGAATGATTGATTGAAAATGACATCACATAATCTTTATAACACATGAAAATGTGAACCAGATGACAACTAAAAAAGTTTCTAAGCATTGTAACAAATAAGAATGACAAAGCCCAAAATGGTTAAATAATGAACCACATCAAATTCTCCTGTCAAGAGCAATGATAGTAGTCTGTACAAAGTGCTAGTAGCATAGTTAATCAATAATAAAAAACACAAAAAAATACTTTGAAAATGAGAAAATACTGACAAAGAATTCCATTGCAAAATTCTCAAAGGTTTCAACAGCATGCATTCTTCAAGAAGCCTTTGGTTTTTAAGCAATTCAATTCAATGTTTTGTGGAAACGTGTTTTCAGTTCCAAAGATTATTCTTGGGTGGGGAGAACCCCCCAAAAACAGCTAGGGTATTTTCAGCAGTGTCTGAAAACCGCAAGGATTTCTTTCACCAGTTTCTGTAAGTTGCTAGGATTTCTTTCAGCAATTTCTGGAAACCGCTAGGACTTCTTTCAGCAGTTTCAGAAAACTGTGGTAAATCATCAGCTGTGTCCAAAACAGTTGTCTTGTCTTTTTATTTCAAAGTGTAAAAGCAAACTAAAATCTCAAGATAAAATAAATTAAACTGTCATATTTTGAGTTTTTTGTGGGAACTATTTTCTGCCATATACAGATTCGTAGAGTTTTCAGAAGTTTCTTCTGTTGTGTCTAGAGTTTCCAAATTTTCCAAATCACCCACTATTTCATTATTTTAGAACTCTTGTTGTTTATGATTCTGAAAACTCATTTCCAGTTAAGAATACCCATATCCAAACTTTTCTGCTTTCCATTTCCAGAAACTTGTGTACTGGTAAACATAGGAAAATTTAAAATCAGAACTGGTTGAAAATTTCTATTCAGTTATTACTCATGAATCCCTTCTAATATGTTATTTAGGAAAGAAAGGAAAAAGACAACTTGTTCTTATCAGAAGTCTGTATAATTCAGTAATTAAGCTGATCCAACAGCTGGTAACATATCTACTAATGGGAAATTTCCTTGCCTTTTTTAACACATGGCGATTTGCCTCCATAGAAATTTCCAAGTGCATAAGGTTTGCCCTACCAAGAATTGGTTGGTATAAACACATATTGTTTGAAAGTGAAGAGTGTTGATGAGAATTTGATCTTAAAATGATGATAGACAGAAAGTTAATCTATGATGTAGCTAAATCCTGAAATCAGGTTTAAGCATAGGATATTTCAATGCAACTAGAAAACATAGAAATGCATTATAGCGACTCTAGATATACTGGATTAAAATCACCCTTAATCTTTTGTACATGGTAATAGCAACTGGGTGAAAAGGCTGATAACGCCCCCCTTATATATTTCTCATGTGAATTCCACTTCAAATTCACCTCATAATGACAGAATTCTTTAACTCATATCTTGATTTCTTTTGTTTTTATGTTGGCTTTAAATTTAGGTTTGAGATGCATGTTGAATGTCTTAAAGCACCCGGAGATTTAATGTGGTGTAAGGTAGGCTAGAAAAAGAGTCTGTTTCACAAGATAAGCTCGCATGCAGTTAAACTAATTAGAAATAAGATCTTACATCCATAAAGAACATGTAACACTGTTGTTTTCTATGCAGTTAATTCTGGATGACTAAAAAAGTTCCCTTGAAGTCTGGTGTTTAGGATTGTTCTGTATATTTAGCTTAGTTTGATAAAGTTACACAGTTTGAATTTCTAACAAAATGTGTAAATAAAACAAATGGAAAATGTGTAAATAAAACAAATGGATCCCCATAGTTGTCACCATTATTTTTCTTATTGGACACTAATGATTTTCCATGAATTATTTCTTTTTGATTTTGTTTATAATTCAGGTTCAGGGTTGTTTGATTAAGTTTTGCTATGAAAAATAAACAGGCAACATTTAATGAAGCTACATGTATCACATCAAAGTTTTAGTTTATCGAGTGCTGTCAAGTACGTAAATCATTGAAATTATAAGAGCTGTTAATGGAGCTTTTTCATTTAATCATATATTCAACACAAATGTTTTACAGGTACAGAAGTAGCATTTCTTGTAAAAAGTAGAAACCAAACAGGCAGAGACAAAAATGTATAGCCTGTGTTTCCCAAAAATTATCACCATCTGTAGGTTCAAATTTCTGAATAGTTTACCAGTTCGTTTTAAAGTTTAGAAAGAGATGTCAATGTATTCATGAGCTGGCTAAATTATTCAAAAGGTTTGGAATGATAGGTTGTTATTGTGAACACTGAAAACATTGCATAAGTTCCATTCATTGCCTCTATGTAGTTTTTCTTTTTTTCTCTTTTTTGATAATTTATGGAGGGTGTGTATCCTTCACCATTAGATAAAACGAGAAAAATACATAAGGGTTAGCAGTATGGGCACTAAGGTCACCAAACATACACAAAAATAGAGCCGTAATAGAGGCCCGCCAACTGAGGAAACCACCCTCCCCAACAAAGAAACAGTTAGTTGAAGAAACAGGCGATCAGGAAAAAAAACTTACCTGCACAGACACAGAGAAACTAAGGCAGGGACTAGATTCCCTAGCTGGCAATTCCACTGCTAAAGCTAGGGCAGGAGCCCACTTGGGGGACCAACAATATCATCACACTTTTCCCTTTTGAAGCCACATTGTAATCTTCGA
>VDFB02000003.1:115528854-115566100 GCA_007258455.2 Sequoia sempervirens | reverse complement strand
ATTTATTTAATAATCATGAAGAATACAAAGACATGAATTAATTAAACAATTATAAATTATTTAATCAATAGTCGAATGTGGACCAAGGACATAATTAAATGTTTTAATTATGCTAGGACGAAAGTGGTAAAAATGAAGCTTGCAGGCCTAGGTCATTTTTAGGTGTCTACACTTTCCAATGTCATAAGAAGTATAAAAATTAGAGATAAAGGTAAAATTTTATGAGCTCAAAAGGCAAAAATGATGATCTAACATTGATAAGTGATAAAATAAACTAGTAGCAAAATCTAATAATGAAACCTACACTACTATAAAGTAAATGGAACCAACGTTTTGACAATATCTTGTTTGCCATTTTTTGACACCATGTGCCCAAGCTATTCCAAAAGGGAAAAATAGCCCCTTTAGGGAAATGTTAGGATTTTGGAGGACTTGTTAAGTGGTAGAGAGTTGACATCAACAAATGGAATACACTTAGCTACTAGAATATTCCCTCTATATTGAAAAAATGGGTGGGTTAAAAAATTATCTGTTAGAGAAAAAATCATGGAAGATTGCTTGAAATCAGTTTTAGGGCTCACAAAACAATGGTCATGCCAATAAGTAGTTTTTGGATTAAATACCAAGATGCATTGTTGCCCAACAAGAAAATTGCTACTAGTATGTTAGTGTTGGCTGTAAAATCTTGTTGATGTCTTGATTATGTCAACTTACTGTTGTAACCCTATACAGTCCCCATTGGAATTAAATTTCATTGCTAATTTTTTCTCTTTCACACTACAACTCTTTTCCCATACCTGAAAACCGAATGTAGTGATTGGGACTACATACATCCTCTGTACAATCGTATGCTCTAAAAATTTTCTATTGATGTACAAATTTGTAAACTATACAAATTGTTAATATAGATTTTTAACCCTTAGAAAAATTACGAAAAAAAATCCTTGGTTGAATTTGAGTGTTTGAATAGGTGTTTCTAAGGTTTTTGGATATTATGGATAAAATTGTTGAGAAAACGAGCATCCCAAAAAGCCATCTAGGATCAATATGTTCCTTAAGTAACATTCATTTCAAGTTAAGAACCTCAAAAGCATATACTATTATGCATTAAAGCGAAAAATGACAGTTATTTTCCCAAAGTTAATTTTTAAAGGAAAGAGGTTGCAATTAAGTTTCAGATCTTTTCAAATCAAGTAGTTTCAATAGCATTACAGACACACAAAATAAAACAAGAAGAATAAGACATAAGAGAAAGAACACACAGATTTACATGGGGAAAACCATTTTGAATAAAAAACCCCACACCCCAAAACCAAAGAGCCAATATATTATCCAGTAACAAAACAATTATAATACATTCTTCAAGCTCAAGGCCATTACAGGAGATTTACATCTTATTCCATCTCTGATTGAATTTTGATAGTGTAACACATGTAAATAACACTCTTCACATATCTCCTCTAGAAAAACACCTATATTTATAAAGTATATAGTGCCTAGGATAGAAGTTTCCTTAAACCCATTCCCATGCATGAACATGCAACAAGAAAGGTGCCATGTGCAACAACATGCAACATGCACATGCAAAAAAGAACCTATAAAAAATCTGGGCATCCACATTCCAAGTTTGACTCAACTAGGAATAGAAACAACATCCATGCACAACTCTCCTTGAAAATAACAACTTCCAATCTTGAATTTTCAAAGTGGGCGCCAACTTCCACAAAAGTAGGAACATGCCATAATTAACTCAACATGCCTTGACACATGTCACCATCGTGCAACTCTAAGAAGTTTTTATAAACTCCTCTCTCCAAATGAGCACCCAAGTGACAAGTGTCACTATGACACACCTCCCTGAAGTAGGCACAAACAACAATGCTTCAAATAAGTGCATGTGTAACAAGTGGCACTTCATTGAGCTCCACACCTTGTATGTAGGATATAACTCTCCCCAACGGGTCCCACAATGTGCTATGGCAACTATTATAGTTGGCAACTTAGGATATATCAATAATTACACAAATATTTTTCCCAAAAATATTGCTAGGACTTCAAAGGTTAAGATGCGTTAATCCCAACATTCTCCCACTTGTCAAAGATCTACCAAGATTCTATGGAATCAACAGGATTTAACTACTAAGATTCAATCGATGAAAATCACATCATCAAAGTCATTCGTGCAATCACATGAATCTTGAACAATGATTTCATGCTCCAATAAAGATACTTGCAACAACATCCAAGATGTCCACCATCTTAGGCAATAGTTCTTGCCATCCTCCAAAGGAAAGGAACAAGCCATGGTGTATATGCATAGTCTAAAGAACACAAGTGTCAGATCCAACCAATAGCAAAGGCTATAAGATACTGCCATAAATCCACTATGCTCATGAGCTAAAAAAAATCTTAACCAACTCCAAGCCTATAACTAAAACATAATTCTAAAGCTAAAGAAGCCTCCAAAGAACAAGATAAACCATCAACTAGAACAACAACCAAAACATGTTTCCCTCATCTAACTGATACCCACAAGACTAGAAATGGAACCCACAACAAATGCTGATCCATCCAATCTACCATACCTCAAAAGGTATCCACAACATCAACAAAATCATGACAATAACATATCATACCCATCAACTACAATCACAAGCTCCCTATGCCAAAATAGTCGGCAAAGATAGACACATTTAGGAACTCCCACTACATGGGTAATATTTAGTTTAAAATGACATCAAGGCACACTAAGTCTACCAATAGCACCACATAGATGATGTATCCATGCAGTATCAAGAATCATCCATAATGAAATGCACTACCTACAACCAAAAAAATGTTGCAAGTACATCTCTCACCACAAGTCTCCAAAACTCTCCCATGTTCTCCACATTTGAAAAAAGGACAAAGATCAAGGAACCTCCATGTCATCACCCAAAACCAAGTGACAACACATGACCAAAACCCAGTGATCACCATAGCTTCACACATGATATCAACTCCAACATCATGTGAATTGAAACATCTAGGAAGAAAACCAAGACCAAGGAGAGAAACTCTACACATCATACACATGTAGAATGTCCTTCTACATACACCTCTAAATGCTCAACTGTGTCAACTATGATCTCCTCCACAACCATTAAAGAAAATCCTCAACAACACCATCCTGTTCAATATCCAAGATCAAACACACAACATATGAATCATACAATCACATGGATGTAAGCTTCTCAAAAGAAGACCAAACTAAGTCCATTTCCCATATGAGGAAATCAACCCACTACCATCTCCTATACTTCTCATAAATGACATCACAATGTCAAACTGTATGCTCAAGGAGATAACCATGCTAAACATATCTCATAATGAATCCTCTAGAATCATCTGACTGTAGCTCAAGATCCATATCTATGAAAGATAAGCATAACACCTGAGAAGACCAAAGGGTTATGCCTTTCAAGTAAAAAACTACCAAGTAGATTGAGTGGGGAATAAAAATGCTCCTCTAAGAAATCCAAGTCATCATGACTCATCTAAGAGCAATCTCCTCAAAGGTCTATCATGAACTCACGTCCATGTCCAGGTGAAAAGCTCCTCAGACTTCCTGTTGAGATATCATCAAGAGTACCCATCTCAACATACAACCTCACCCACGTCTCCACGTATCCATGAAAACTAACAACCAATCAACCCATTATAAGCTCCAAATGCAAACATTGTACTCTCATGAAGCTCTCAAGTACATGACCAATGTACTCAAAACACAAAGATCTTTCCAAATCACTGTCAAAGTTCCAACTGTAGTCAAGAACCTATGATGACATCATGATCTAAACAGTATCATACCAACACTCTAACGTGTAATCAAGAATCCATCATGGCACAAAACTAGAACCTATCCTCTCAACAGAGGATTGTAATCTCCTCCAAGGAGATCACATGCTCCAAGTGAAAAAACCATGGCCTCAAGAGTAATGTAATATACCAAAACTCTAATGCGCCATCAAGAGTATACCATGACATACCAACAACATAATCTAAACCAATATCACCTATTAGAGCATTAACGACACCCCAACCAAGGACTCCAAGAGTCCTCCATGGATCTAAGGTATCACTCATCTTCAATCTCATGAAGATGACCATCTCTAAATAGTTTCCATGAAAATGTGAAAGAACCTTTCTACAGTAATAGGATGTAAGAGCTCCTCCTAGTGACATCTGCAACACTGAAGAAGATCATTTATCACCAAGTGATGAATCCATAGTCATTACTAAAGCTCCCACTGAATAGTGATACCGAGCTCTCCAAGCATCATGACTTAACCATCTCCTAATATGAAGATCCTCCAAGTACACACACCCACATGTCCATGTGACAATAATTTCAAGAGGCACCAAGATCTCCAAGGTAAGTAAATACACCATCACTGTCACAACAACTCACACAAAATAGTGTATCCAAGCTATCCCAATGCTCTAGATCAACATGATTTCAATGTGATCAACTCCACTTATTTTTTTCTAAACCATCCTTCTTCATGCCTGTTGTTTCCAAAAACTAAAGCAACTGCAATTATTTCACTTGCCAAAGTATTAACAATCAACCCATTTCTTTAGCTTAGATTCCCTCAAGCCCCTAAGGCTAAGGAATCACCAAAAGAAACACCCAAAACTTCAAACACCATATGCATCGACAAGCACATGTAAGTGAAATGCAAGCCCATGCAAGTACACACAACACACATGCAAGTACATGCAACTTATATACCTACACATGCAAGCACATGCAAATCTAAAACTATGCTTTGATATCAATTTTTTGGGAAACTGGACATCCCAGAAAGCCATCTAGGATTAGTATGTGCTTTAAGTAACATTCATTTCAATTTAGGAACCTCAAAAGCATATACTACTATGCCTTAAAGCATAAATCAACATAGTTATTTTTCCACTGTTAATTCTTAAAGGAAAGATGTTACAATTAAGTTTTAGATCTTTTCATATCAAGGAGCAAACCTTTTTAGATCAAGTAGTTTCATAAAAATTATAGACACAAAATCAAGCAAGAAGAATAAGATAGAAGAGAAAGAACACACAAATTTATGTAGGAAAAAACCTTTCGAGTAAAAAACCCACACTCCAAAACCACAGAGGCAATATATTATTTAACAACAAAACATTTACAATACATTCTTCAGGCTCAAGGCCATTACAAGAGATTTACATCTTGTTCCATCTTTGATAGAATTTCGGCAGCATAACACCAGTGAATAACACTCCTCACATATAACTCCTTTATAAAAACACCAATATTTATAGAGTATACGATGCCCAACATAAAGGTTTCTTTAAACTCATGCCCATGTATGAACATGCAACAACATACAACATGTACATGCAAAAAAACACTTGTCAAAAATTTGGGCATCCATATTCCAAGTTGACTCAACCAGGTCATCCATGCACAACTCCCCTTGCAAATAGAAACTTCCAATCTTGAATTTTCAAAGTGGGTGCCAACTTCCACAAAATTAGGAACATGCCATAGTTAACTCAACATGCCTTGACACATGTCACCGCCGTGCAACTCTGGGAAGTTTTTACAAACTTCTCTCTCCAAATGAGTGCCCAAGTGACAAGTTTCATTATGGCGCACCTCCATAAATTAGGCACAAACAACAATGCTTCAAATAAGTTCCCGAGTGATAAGTGGCACCTCGTTGAGCTCAACACCTTGCATGTAGGATATAACTCTCCCCGATGGGTCCCATAAAGTGCTATGAAAACTATTATAGTTGGAAACTTAGGATATATCAATAATTGCATAAATGTTTCTCCCAAAAATAATGTTAGGACTTCAAAGGTTGAGACACCTTAATCCAAACAAAAATGGTGATGCTCATTTTTCTTTAGTATGCTTTGTTTATTTGGGGCAGATGGCCTAGCTCAATTGGCTAAAGCATCCTATTGCAGGCAAGAGGTTACAAGGTCTAGTCTCCCGTCCATCCTCGTGGTGCCGAAGGACGTATCACACCAACATCACTGGTCACATGAAAATTTTTACTAGGCACACTGCAGTTTATAGGGGCTACCCAATTCTTATAGTAAAAAAAACTATGTTTTGTTTTTTGCTCAAGATTGAATCTCTTAAGAAAAGGATAGGAAGTCACTAATCTGGTGTTTTGATACTATGTTCGAGTTGATTGTTGAACTCCACAACTCTGAGAAATCACCTACAACCAAAACATCTATCACATGGAGAGATGAGAGCAATTGATTTTCTTTGCAACCTTGATAATTGTATTGATCCAAAAAAACATCTAAATAGGATTTTGAGTTATGGATATTGGATTATTATAATAAACAACCCTAGATGAAAACCTAGGTGAGGATTGAATTATATCATGACAAGTGTCCTTATCTTATGCTTTGAGAAAAAAATATCACGACTTGAGAATATAAAATCACTTGCCTAAGTTTAGTTTAAGTAATGAAGTAAAAAGGAGACCTAATTAATTAATGGCTAGTTAATTAATTAGACAATTTTCTTATTTTACTCTAACATTAACCCAATTTTACATCCAAATTTTTGTGCTTAGTTATTATAACTCTTTGAATGAAATATAGTTAGGTTAATAATATGGTAAGCCATCCCCAGGGTTAAATCAAATTGAATTTTACGATAATTTCAAATCTATATATTATTAAAGGTAAATTTTTTGCTTTGATCAAATCTCAAATATATATTTTTTCTTAACCTAGTTTTTTTTCTTGATCAAATCTCAAACCTAATATGTAGTCATGGTAGGGGGTATTATCATACAACCCAACCATGCAACCACTCAACAAAAAACTCACAAAAAAATCATAGAACTCATACAAATATCCATATTCACAACATATATTAAATGATTCATTCATAGACGCTTCAAAAAATTACATTTGGAATCATTACATTACACATATGCATTCTTCCATGGCCTTACAGACCTCAAAACAATCTTCACAATATGGCTTGGAAACCCTCACAACATACTAACAACACATGACCTCACAAAAAATATGCATTACAAGCTCTCACAATAAACATGGGCATTATTGTCCTTTCCAACAAATTTCTCACAATTAGGTCAAAACAAAAAAAAAACCTTATGGTTCTTTTCCCCAAACTTCCAAACCCAAAATAATAAATAATTAGCCATTAAATAGACTTGTAGATAACCAATTGATTGGTTTAGTCATCAAACCATTGGCAATTAAACGACCTTCAAATTTATTTGGTCTATGAACATTCCACAACTTATTCTAGAATACCCCATCAAACTTTCATAGTCCACTTCAAACCTATAGACCTTCATTTGGATTCAATCAAAAAAGATATTCCATGAAAGCCTTCATCCCATTGAAACTAGTCAAACACTTAGTTCAAAAGTTCAGACAATCACCTTTGTGATTTTGTAAAGTTTAGTTCAAAACCTAAAGTTCACACATGGAATAAACTAAATGAGAATGTTGGCAGAAATATTCCTTCCATCCGAAGAAGATATAACTTTCAATCCATTTATGCACTTGATTTGTTTAAATACAAAACCCTATATTTATACAATTTCTTATGTCATCAAGATGTCATGTTGACATCGTCATTTATTTCTACCCATTATGATGTCATTGTCACATATGATGATATCATCATTTGCTAACATCATCATTAAAACTTCTCATTTGAACTAGATGGTTAAATCTTAAGGTTTAATTCACTTGGTTTGAATTGCATGTCTCGATGGAATGGAAATCCTTACAAAGAAGATGAATTCATACAAGATAAAACAAATGGAAAATTAAACTTTGTTGATTCAAATGAGCATGATAAACCTATATCTAGATGGCCATGGTAAACATACATCTGAATGACTAGTCAAACTCCGCATCTAGATGAGATCCAAATCTCCACAAACCAATTGTGGGAAAATGTCCTTGAACCAGATAATGCATCTGGATGGCCATTAAAGCTCCACATCTAGATGAAACCATTTCTTTCACGTCTAGATAGAACACAAATCTTTGCATGGTTCTAAGTTAGTCAATTTTCATCCTTTCTCCGCCAAATTGAAATTGGAGATGCCCATTTGGGCCTTCTACCAAAGGAATTCTTCACTTGGATGAATTTATCTCAAAAATGTCCCAAAAGAAGACTAGCAAAAACCAATCAAAACACACTCAAAACTAAATTGAAACTAAAAGCTAACCTGAAATGTTTTTGGTTGATGTAAGATTGATTTTGGACCCGGATGCTCTTGTATCAGCCATGTTGAATAAGTAATTTGTGAGCATAGCTCATAAATGGAGTTGAGTAGTAGGACTACCATTTCAAGTTGTATTTAAAATTTGCATCATACTCCTACATTGTGAATAGGTACCCTGCAATAGTATTTCTTCTTTCTTTTCTTCCAACATTTGGTAGGAATAGACCCTTTCTTCCTCTACCAAAATTGTGATCTTATTTTCTCTCCAATTGTGGATCTTTGTCCACCATATCTTGACCTACTCCTCTAAAATGCTTTCCATGTTGTCCTTCCTTTTATGGGATTCAACCCACCACAAATTTTCCACCTCCTCCCAATGATTCTTTCCTCTTATTCTCTTGTGGGATTTGTCTCACCATAAACCGACCACCTCTACCAAGTTCCACTCTCTTTTTCCTCTTTTGTGAGCATTATCCCACCATAACACATCCTCTTCCACCAAGTATTTTCTTCCACTATCTCATTATCCTCAACATCTGCATACAAATCAACACTAATAATATCATGGAAATTAAATAATTTCATCTCCACATTCTCTTCATACAACATCACCTTCTCATCCTTCTTTTCTTCCACTTTTATCACTCCATTTTCACACAACTTAGCATTATGTTAATCATTAATAAAATAAAAAAATACCATTATCTTTGTAATATTTTCCTTGTCTACTACTACAAAATCTTCTTTAACTTGCTCATATCCTTCCACTCCAATTGTATCATTTGCATATGAGTTAACATCATCTTTTCCATCAAATAATTCAAAAAAATCAAACTTTTCCTCTTTCTTTGCTACAACTTTTCCTCTATCCACAATAAATGTAAGCCACTCTTTTTCAATAGCCACAATCCATAGTAGTATATCTTCTTCATTATTTTTTCCCCCCCCTTCACTCTTCTCATTTTTTATCCTCTCTATGTGCTCTTCACACCGTTTTCCCAAATTTTTCACTATTGTCATGTCCTCCATAGGACTAAACTCTGTTGCAATTTCAATTCTACCTATTTCATGCCTTAACAAGTGCCACGTAGTGGCTAGTACTTGCCTTTATAGTATTTGAAATTTAATAAAAAAAATGTAAGTTTTGTTAATGTGAATAAAATTAAATGTTAAATTTTGTTAATTATGGTATTAATATTTAAAAATGTCACATTAATATTTTTTTTATTAAAATTATGTAAATAATTAATCATTAAAATGTAAATTGTATTGTATGATAATGCATACCTATATTCTAATTTAATGGAATAAAAGGTAGTTACATGCATTTATATTAATATTAATAATTATTAATATTATCTTAATTATATTATATAAAAATCAATTATATATTAAAATTTTAAATATTATAAAGATATTATAAATATTAAAAAAATTAAAAAATCAAATGATAGTATAGTGTAATTAAAAGAAAAAAATGATAATTATATAAATATAAAAGTTATCTAATAATTATGTTACATAATAATATATATAATATAATATAAATTTATTATATTATATTAAATAATATTTATTGATTATATAATATAAATTTAAAAATAAAAATAAGAATATAAATAAAATGAAATGATTATATAGTATTAATATAAGAAAGAATTAAATAATTATTATTTAAACAAAAAAATTATATAATAGTTTTGTTAAATAACAATATGTATACTTGTTGCTAGTGTGGAATTACCAAATGAACTTCTATTAAATCAACTGCATTTCAAATGAATAGTCACATAATCACCATTAGAACTGAAAAAGTGTGGAATTACCTGTTGCTAGTGTTGAAGATGCCGAAGGCAATAGAAGTGATTTCCTTCTCATTCCTAAAAATTGCCATAGCCTAAATAGCACAATGGGAGGCCCAAGGAAGCATATTGAACCTCACAAATATGATTCGGTCCACAACAATGAGGAGCTCTGGGATCTATTTGAGTAGGCGGGTTTCACTTCGTGTTTTGCTGTAATGGAGGGATACAACGAAAAACTCAGCTACAAGTTTGCTAATGCATGGAGAGATGGTGAAGTTAATCTAGGCGGGCTCTAGTTTAAGGTGGAAGTGAATTTGATTGCGCAAGCAACGAGTCTGCCTTATGAAGGAACAAAGGTTGCTAAGGTTAGCAACGATAAGTATCAGGACTATTTTGAGAAGTTTTTTGAAGGAAAAGAAAAACTTGAAAGATTTTAGAATGGTTACTCTAGGGTCAAATTGTCGTCTCCATATCATAATGTATGTTTTATTGTTATGAAATATTTTACCCTCGAAGGGCGCTGCTAGTTCGTCCATGGATACCACTTTCCCATCCTCAACCACATAAGACAACATGAAAAATTCAATCTGCCTTTCTTTTTATTTTCTTCCCTAAGCTAGAGTATTACACATGGGTCCAATCCACTGTTACACTAGGGCCTCATAAGAGACATATGCAAATTTGTGTTATCTAAGACCCCACAGAATAACCTTGTTCTCAATTTGATTGAAGACCCAAAACCCCAAAGCTTCTTGAAGACCTTCCCCACCCCATGCCTAAAAAATATAGTAAGAAATCCTAGAGCCTTGATACTGATATGTGGAAGGAATTGCTTATGATTACTCTTGAGAAAAGAAAGGACGTTTTGATGGAGATGGGGGCAAAAAAGAGGAGGAAATTGATTCTGTGCAAACTTGGGGAACAGGTGGACACAATTACTATACCCGATGATAATGAGATGGAAGGCTCAAACCTTGGCGGAAGCAGGTCAAAGAGATTGGCTATGGAGGCATCGAAGGGACAAGAAAGTAATGAAAATTTGCGAATCCCTGAGGAGAAAAGTACCCACAATTCAGTAGATAGTGTGGAAAAGAAAGAAGAAGAAGATAATGACTCTTCAACTGAAGAGATTCCTGATAGTTTGGGTGGTGAATTGGCTGAGGAGGAGGAATCAGAAGCAAAAAGTGAGGATGGTAATGACGATGAAGAAAAGGCAGAGGAGTCACAACATGAGATGGCTCAGGAGGAGGAAGGAAATGTTATAGAAAGTCAAGAGAAGGAAGAAAAAATAGGCAAAGAGGAAGACAAGGCCAAGGATGACGGGAATGAGAGGATTAAAAGACTGGAGGAGACGATGCAAGTACTGGACAAAAGGATACATGAGAAGATGGAGGACAACAAACTTCAAGCCCTCGAAAATGTGGTGACAAGTATAATTGAGGAAAGATTGCAGGTTCTAGAGAAAGGTATGCAAGAACAAGGAAAAGAAAATAGAATTCAAACCTTGGAAGAAGTGGTAAAGAGTGTGTGCTTGGTGGTTGACGTTTTCATGAAGAAGGCTATTATGGCCACTATTTCTGGCATGGGAAAAATCAAAAAGCAACAAAAGAAAAAAGCAGTGGGTGATGGCACAGATTTGGCAGGAAAGAAGGAGCTGAAGGCAACAGTGAATGACACTGTTGAAGACCTGTTGAATACATGGAAGTTGATCAAGGAAGCATAACATGGTTGCTTCATTTTGTTGTGTTCTCTTTTTGTTCTGATGATTATTTCTGTTGTGTTTTCTAGGACTGTTATTACTGGTAATGGCTGCTGGTACCAGAACTTAAATATCTATAATGCTATTTATATTTTAAGTAGGGACTCTATGATAGATTTTAATAAGTATTTTAGATGGATTGGGAAGGATGCTACTGATGTTAGGTTAAGGTATTTTGATTCCTATGATAGAATTGCTATGTTTAATCATATGGGAATTGGTTAAACATTTTGTTTGTGGGAGGGGGGAAGTTTGGCGGGCTTCCTATTTTTGTTGTTTCTTACCACCTGTTGCTCTTATCATGTTGTACTAATTTGTTCGGGTTAGGGCCCTATCCCTGCTTAACCAATAAAAAACAATATGTATAAAAATAATTTATGTGAGATATAAAAAAATAAATCTATTAATTGTCAAAAATAATAATAATAATTTATTACTAGGCTACCTTGTTCCTCTTCCATTTCATCATTACATTCAATCTCTTTTACATTATTTACACTAGAATAGAATAGGAAGAAGTTTATTATCTTTTTATTTTTTCTTATCTATCTAATTATCTATTTGTGTTCATAAATCTATCTAGATAGATATTTCAATATAGACATCTCAAAATATTATGATTATACATAAATTTTTTAAAACAAAACAAAATAAACATAAATATTTAATATTAAAAAAATAATAAATTTTAAAAAATAAAATTTAAAATTACATAAAAAATAAATCAAAAACCCATTGACAATAATTAAAAACTTTAAACAAATACTTTTATTTATTAAAATGTTTGGAAGAATGCCAAACATAGCACATTACCTACAATAAAAAAAATCCCAAAATTTTACACATAGTGGAATGTTAAAATGATGATGGTGGAATGCCCTTTGGTTTTAAAAACAATGGAAGTTTCTATTATATAGTGACATAAGTTTCATATATGCTATAAAATATAAAGGATTTTCGTTGATGCTTTGTCGAAGTCTCTACAAACTAAGCCAGGCTTTTCTTCATTTATAGCTTTGGCAAATGGCGCGCTTAGGGCTCCAACGAAACATTATGAGGAAAGCTTACATTTATCACGTAATTTTTAGGAAATCAAACGTGTTAAGCTTTTCAAGTTTATAACTACATATAGAAAATGGAATAAAATATTGTAATCTTTGTTTCTGAAAAAAGACAAAATAATAGTTTCAAAAAAATAGGCAAAAAAATAGTTTAAAAAAAAAAGGCAAAACAAGCCGTAATACTATGGCGTGTGGTAACGGAGCTTTGCAACGGTTAGGAGCAAGGGTGCAATGGTTAGGTTCTGATAGCAGGTTGGATAGGGACTAGAAGGGCCATGGTAGGCCTAGGACAAGGAACAATGAGGATATTTGGGGACCAGACAGATGGGAACGACCTCGTCGGAACAACAGGTAGGATCTGGAGGTGGGCTGAAGAGCTGCAGAGGATCTTGGGAGGCATGGAGGTGCCTCTAAGCCTAGAAGGGGTTATGGTAGGGGAGCCTATCATAATGAGGAGTTTAGAAGGCCTTGTCGTCAGGAAAGGGATCAGCAGGGGTTCAGTGGCTTTACAAGAGTAGAAGGCCAAGAGCGCGGGAGACGAAACCCTCCTTCCAAGGAAAACACCAAAAAATTTTGGCAACGCAAGCAACCCATTTTGGAATGGGAGGAAGCAAGGGAAGATCCTGGGCCGGGTAAACTCCATCCCACTGATCCATCTAAGGGAAAGGTGTTGTCGGGAGGTAGGGCTACCTTGGTGGTTTGTCCGGCTAAGTTGCAAGTAGAGGTTTTGAGGTTGGAAAACTTGGGGATAATAGTGAAGTGGTATGGTGCCACTAACAATTGGGATTTGCTGTTCAGATGGTGGAAGGAGAGATGGGGCTCTGATCTCCAGTTTAAAATCCTTCTAAATGGGTTTTCTTGATTATTTGTCCGTCCAGAAAGACAAGGGATGAGATAGTTGATGGGGTTTGGGTTTTTGAGGGTAGTGGGTTCTACTTGAGAAAGTGGGTTGTGGATTTTAATCTCGCAAATCACGAAATGGAGATGGTCCAAGATTGGTACAAACTTTCCAATCTTCTGTCGGAGTACTAGGAACCCAACATTTTAGAGGAGATTGGTAACCTCTTTGGCACCTTTGTTTGTGCAAAAGAACAAAAAGATGTGAAGGAAGCCTCAACTTATGTCAGGATGTGCGTGGAAAATAGACCTATGAAGCATGTTTGGAGTGAAATAGAGCTAATTTCTAAATATGGTAGGTGGGTTCAAAATCTAAGCATTGATTCTTATACCAGACATTCACTGGTGCGACCTTTCTATGGAGATCTCATTCTTCGCTGGCAGGTAACGCCAGAGTGGCAGAAGCTTCTTTGTCTCATGGTTCAGTGTTGGTGAAGGTTAAAAAGGTTTCAGAAGCTAAGGAGGTGGAAGAAGGTAGGAGGGCGCAACCAGTTCTTATTCACAACACTCCCTTGATGGGAGTAAGAAATGATTCTTCGACTCCTTTTCCGAAGGACGTGGTTATGGCTTCTAATCCTCAGGAGTAGGAGAACTTGCAAGAGGATGAGGAAGAGATGGAGGTAGGTGAGTCTCAAGGTTTGGAAAAGAATCTAGCTTTAAATGAAAAACTCTCTCAAGCTTTAGATCTTCTGGGGGATGATTGTCAAAACGTGGAGTTAAGCTCTTTGATTGAAGTTGGAAAAGAATTAGTGGAACTTACCGAAGCAGTCAAGTTCAGTCCTTAGGAACTGGAGGATGGGGATCTAGCAGGGGAGTCTTCCCCTGGTCAGCAAGTCTTTGGCTCCCAAGAGGACCCTGAAGGTTTGGGCTCCCTCTTTGGAAAAAAAAAGAAAATCTCTCTCTCAGTTGGAATCAACAAGAACTAAACTGGGTCTTTGTCAAAAGGATTTTTTCAAATCCTCTCTAGATTGCGGGGAAAATAAAAAGAGGGGTCACATCTCAAACGTGGAAAAGCAAAAATGGGATGGGGAGGTGAATGGTAAAAAAAAATTGACTGCATGATGAAAGTAGGGAAGGGCGAGTCTCTTCCCGAACAACAATGAGGCTCCTAATGTGGAACGTTAAGGGGTCTCAACGCCCCTAACAAATGGAGCCTTATTAGGCTTCACCTTGAGGAGTGTTAGGCAGATGTAGTCATTTTGCAAGAAACTAAGTTTGCTAAGCAAGAGTTGGCAAAGTTTGGTCAAAAATTGAAACTCTGGAAATAGGCAGGGGTTAGAGCGAAGGGAGCTTCAGGAGGTATGCTAACTATTTGGAGGCCTCATTCTGTTCTTGTGGAAGCTATCGAATCTAGTTGTCACTGGATGGTGTGTCGGGTAAGAAGTTTAATCTCTAATCTGCATTTTATGTTGATCAATGTTTATGGTCCCACCCCCAACTTACTTAAAAGACAAGTTTGGTCTGAGTTAGATGATATCCTTAATCGGCTTAGTTTAGATTTTTGGATTTTGGGGGGGGGGATTTCAATGCTATTTTAAGATATTTTGATAAGAAAGGGGCGTCTAGTAGAGCTTTACAATCCCAAAAGGATTTTCAACACTTTGTAGATAGGAATTCCGTGGTTGAGATGCTTACTACCAATGGTTGCTTCACCTGGACCAATAGGTGTAAGGATTTTTGCAGTATCGCTGAATAGCTTGATAGTTTCTTCTTTAAAGGGAATCTGGGAGCTTTTCCCTTTCCCTTGGATTGCAAAATTAACTTTGGGGCAAGATCCGATCATTTTCCTATTCAATTGGAAATTGAAGGTGAGAGAGGGCCCATGTGGTGTCCTTTTAAGATGGAGGTAATGTGGTTCAAGGACCCTCAGTTATTGGATCTAATCAAAGGCTGGTGGTCTAATTGCAATCCTGGGGGCTCTAAGCTTTTCAATGTGGTGTCTAAATTGAAATATGTAAAGCAAAAACTTTGGCAATGGAACAAAGATAGCTTCAAGAATATCTTTGAGGAGAGACATAAGACTATGGAAGAATTGGGCAAGCTCGCAAAAAAAGTCATTACTCAAGGCAAGGATAATGATAGCTTTCTTCAGGAAAAGGCCCTCACTTTGAAGCTAAATGATCTGCTTGCAAAATAAGAGTTATTTTGGAGGTAGAAGTCCAGGGAGCTTTGGTTAAAGGTGAGAGATAGAAATACAAAATTCTTTCACAACTCCACTAAGGTTCAAAGGAAGTAAACATGATTGCCAACATTGTTGGTTCAGATGGTCATGTGTTGGAGGATCCCAATGAGATTAGGGATTTTGCGTTGGATTATTTTAGCAATCTGCTAAATGACTAGGAGGGGTCAAATCTGTGGGCCCAAAATGATTTTCTAAGTGTCATCCCGGCTCTAATTTATGATTCTAAGAAGGAAGCACTGAATGCAAGTTTTTCAATTGAGGAAATAAAATTAGCTGCTTTTGGCCTACATTCGGAGAAGGCTCCGGGGTTGGATGGGTTCCCTGCTTTCTTCTTTCAGAAGTTTTGGGATTTTGTGGGAGAGGAAGTTACAGAGGTTATTGAGGACTCTCTTCATTCTAGGAAGATTCTTAGAGAATTCAATAATACTTTTATAGCACTCATTCCTAAAAAGGAAAAGCTTGATGTTTGGGACGAGTTTCACCCCATTTCGCTATGTAACACTCTTTATAAGATTCTAGCCAAGGCGAAAGCTAATCGGCTTAAGTTAATTTTACCTTCAATCATCTCTGAGGAGCAAATCGGGTTTGTACTTGGAAGATCCATTTTGGATGGGGTAATTATTGCACAGGAAGTTATTCATTCGGTGTGCAGAAAACAAGAAAACTAGCTATGTTACTTAAACTGGATATCAAGAAAGCTTACGATAGAGTTAACTGGTGATTTCTATTCAAAGTGCTTGAGGCTTTTGGCTTTCAAAAGGAGTGGCTTGATTGGTTGTTTGGTTGGGTGGCCAATCCTCACTAATCAATGCTTTTGAATGGTGGTCTGAAAGGTTTTTTTCTCGCTTCAAGGGGATTAAGGTAGGGAGATCCTCTTTCCCCCTTTTTCTTCATAATAATGGCGGAATCCTTGGGTTAGTACATTGAAAAATACAAGAGCTTGGATGAGCTAGAAGGTCTTCAGGTGACAAACAACCTCCCCTTTGTGACTCACCAACAATTTGCAGATGATACGATGTTGTTTATAGTGGCTTCTCTCAAGGAAGCTAAGAGGATTAAAGGGATTCTAGACAGGTATTCTTTTGCCTCTGGTCAAGTTCTGAACTATACTAAATCAGAGGTCTTCTTCTTTAACATCAATATAAGGTTGGAAAGTCAGATTCTTCAGTGTCTAGGGTTCAGAAAAGGAGAATTTCCTTGCAAGTATCTAGGGCTTCCCTTGGCTAAAGGTTCTTAGCATGGTAGTACTTGGAATTATTTGGTTGAGAAGGTGAAAGGGAAAATCTCCTCCTGGAAGAGTTGATGGCTCTCTTGGGTGGGTAGATTATTTATGCTTAAATATGTTGTTGCGACACTACTTATTTACATGATGTCTTGTTTACAAATTTTGGTAGGTGATAGTAAGGCCATTAATAGATCTATGAAATATTTCTTCTAGAATGGGAATGGTGAGCAAACGAAGTTTCCTTTAATCAAGTGGCAAAAGATTTGTGAAAAAAAGGAAAAATATGGGGCAAGTCTAAAGGACTTATTGCTGCAAAACAAGGCTCTCGGTGCAAAATTAGCCTGGAACATTCACTCCAATCCGGAGTTGAAGTGGGTCAAAATTCTTAAAGCCAAGTATTTGGTTAATGAGGAATTTAGTTTCTTGAAAGCCAGGAGTCTCCCAAATGGATCTTGGATATGGAATTTTATTAAAAGCTCCACAGATCTTATCACAGACTATATCATGTGGGAGATCAAAAGTGGGGAAGATGCGCTTTTCTGGGAAGATTCTTGGGAAGGTTTCCCCATTCTTGGTGCTGACCCTTTATTTTCTCATGTTAAATCAAGAGCCAAATAGGTTTGGGGCGACAAGGTTAAAGATTACTTTATTGATCAACCAGGGGTATAGGATGGGTACCACCAATGGAAGTCGCTAGGTCAGCTGGGTTTGGAAGCCCAAGATGCAGTGGGTTTGAAAGAATCATTTTAGGGAGAGTGTGGAAGAGAGGCGGAAGGGATCAAATTCATTGGAATCCTTCAACAACAGGGAATTACTCTTCAAAGGTAGGCTATGCACTATTGGCTTCTTCGGATCTAGTAGAGTTGACTCTACCAATCAGTTTGTGTTGGAATAAGGCTTGCCTTCCTAAGGCTGGTATCTTCACCTGGGCTGCAGGTCCGGGAAGGATCTTGATAGGAGATAGGTTTGTAAGGTTGGGATATTCGGGCTCCTCGAGATGCCCTTTGTGCCAAAACCACGAGGAATTGGCTGATCACTTGCTTCTAAATTGTGAAGTTGTTCAGGGTATTTGGCAATGGTTTCTAAACAAACTACATTGGAAAACAGTGCTTCTGGGGCAGCTTGTTAGAATGGTTGAATTCATGGTATGTGCCATTGAATTATTCCCTTTTTGGGGATATTTGGTTATTGAGCCCTTCGATTGTTCTCTGGGAAGTGTGGAAAGAGAGAAATAGGAGACTCTTTCAAGAAAAAGAATTATCCATCCCCCATTTGTAGTGCAAAATTGAAGCAAGCATTGTTGAATGCTTTAATGCTAGGCTAGTTGAGAGTTCACTCAAAGCAAACAAATTCTCAAGTTGGGACTCTTTAATTTTAAAGAATTGGTTGGGTTTAAAGGTTCTGGCCTTTGTGGGAAAGGGTGGCAAGGACTCTATTGCAAAATGCAATTCTATAGTTTGGAAACCTCCTGACTCGGGTTGGGTCAAGCTGAATTTTGATGGGGCTTCGAAAGGTAACCCCGGTCCCTCTGGTGCAGGCTGTATTGTGAGAGACAATCAAGGGGAAGTTTTAGGTTTGTTAGCATCCTCTCTGCCAAAGGGGACTAACAATGATGCGAAGCTTCAAGCTCTCTTTTTGGGTTTAAACCTCTGTCATGATTTAAAGGCATCCAAGGTAGTTATCGAAGGTGATTCTACCCTTGTGATTAATGCTTTACGGTTAAGGAAAATTTGGAATTGGAAATTGGGTGAAAAATTTGAGGTTGCGTTGGATTTGTTAGGGGTTTCGAGTAGGTAATGTTCAATCATATTTTCCAGGAAGGCAATAAAGAAGAAGATCTTCTGTCTAATCAGGGAGTGGTTGGTCCGGACAGGATGTGTATTTTCAAATCTTTAGCTTAATTCTTGTGGGTGGCTGGGTAGGCATCCCCTCCACGTCGGCGAAGGGGCCTCAGAGTTGTTGAGTCAGCTCTTGTAGGGCGCATTAATGGGAGCGGCCGCCGTTTTGTTATGATGTCATGACCTAGCCAAGTGGCTAGGCTTGTAGGGTACGGTTCCTTCAAAAACATCATGCATTTGGGCTAGCTGGCAGTTGGTCTTCATTTTGAGGTGATGCCTCAGTTAAAATTGCCTTTGGAGGACAAAAATCCCATGCAAGGACTAATTTCCTTGCATCGCCATTATTCCTCGCTCGTGCGCTTTGGTAATGGCTTGCTTGCCATGGGCTATATTAATGTTGGTTGGTGTTGGTGGAGCATTCGTGTGGTTTTCGTTTTCTTGTTTCTGTTTGCTTGTTTCCTTGCAGGTGGCTCGTTGGCTGAGGTGGCGATAATGGCTAAGCAATGCCGTTGTAAATTCATTATCACAGTCTTTGTGGAGGGGCTGGAGTCTTTTGGTGCGGATACACCCGTATCTTTGTGGGTGACGGAGCAACAAGCCGCGTTCAGGGAAATTATAGACCAAAGGCTCAAATGCATTCTGCTTAATGGTGACTCCCTAGTCTTGATAGCGGTTAAAATGGTGCTAGGGAAGGGACACTTGGACAGAAAGGAGTATGCAAGGGACAATGCATACTTATCCTCATGGTTTTTGGCTGCTATTCTGGATGTTGAAGTGTCCAAGTCGGATGCTCGAGATTTGCTAGTGGACCTATTTCATGGAGATTTGTTGGGCGGCCTTGAGGAGACTCTGAAAGCGGCCTTCGTGGGCAAAGGGATTTTGCATCCCTCGGATATGGAGCCCATGTGGAAGACGGATGAAGCGGTTAAATTTTTCCCATTTCATTTGGACCTGAAGGGTGCCGAGCTCATGCGGCATTAGATGATCTTATCAATGGCAGTTGAGTTGCTAAAATGCAAGCTTGGGTTGGTGGTTGAGGAGGGCTTGGATTGGTTAGAAGATTTCTCTTCTTTTGCAAGTTTAAATGGGTTCCTTTGAGGTTCGACCTCTGTGACAAAAATTCTTGTTTTTTTGGTTGTCATACTAGTACTGGGTTTGTTTTGGGCAAGGTGGCTGCCAATTTTGCTATGTTTTCTAAGCGGTTCACGGTTGGTAGGGGTTTTAGTATTTTCTGGGGGTCTGGTTGTTTTCCCTACATTGCAGACGTTCTGTATGGCTACTCTTTATATTTTAATAAAATATATATATCTTACGTATAAAAAAAAAAGGCAAAACAATAGTTCAATTTTCTAAAAAATAGGCAAAATAATAGTTCAATTTTCTGAAAAATAGGCAAAATAAGAGTTTCAAAAAAATAGGCAAAATAATAGTTCATTTTCACTTTTCCTAAAAATGTGTCAATAACACAACTTCTTAGCCAATCATATTATGGAAAAATACTTTTTATAATTTATAAAATTAAGTATTTTGCAAGTTCACTTTACAAAATTGAATTTAATATTTTTTCTAAAAAAATTGTTGTTTTTGATTGGTTGAAAGCTAACTTATTAATAACTAATTAAGTCAGAAAAACAAAAGTCATTGCAATAGTATTGCCAATGACAAGTACTAAAAAAGATATATTTCAGCTTCTACCTCTTCCTTTTCATCATTTTCTTTTTATCCTCTTGCATGTGGATCTCTTCTTCTTTAGTACCATAGCATGACACTCTACGATATATTCTTTTCTACCTGCATCCAAAGTATTTCTAGCAAATATAATATGGGGTTCATCTTTTCCCATCTTTATTTCCTTTGTCACTTCTCCCTTAAATAACTTTTTCTATCCTTCTTATCTCCTCATTCAATAGGATATCTTCCTCATCTTTATCTTTTTCTCTATCAAACATAAGACTCTCAAAGTTCATTATCTCAATTGCTATATCTTCCACCGTTTCATTATCCTTCAACATGAGGATCTCTTTGTCTCTTATTTCAATGTTATATTCAAATAAGTTAATTTCAGTTTCCTATTTTTTCAAAAATATTTTTTTTTGTAGTCCATAGTGACCATTCTCTCTTCCCTTTTCTCTTTCTTTCTCCATTCTTTTCTATTCTTATTTTCTATTATCTATAACTATGTGGACTGCTCCCACATGTTTCTCATTCCACACCCATTCCATCAAAGGGATACAACACTTTTCTTCACTTCTTATTTCATTATCCCCTTTCAAGAGGATTTTCCTCTTCTCAAATCTCTCTAATTCATGAGAGATACTTAACTCTTCTCCTTCTTTAGGATAGCAATCTATCCCTTCTTCGTGTCTTCTAGCATCCACTCCTTTCATGCCACCATGCTGTCTGTACATAAATTTTCATGAGAATAATTGTGGGATTCATCCTTACCCATTTTCTTCCCTTTTCTCTTTTTCTCTTTCTATTGTTCTTCAAAACATCTAATCTCCTATAAAAATCTATACACTTTTTCTTAAATCTCTCCCAAATCTCTTCTAAAATTCTCTCTCCTTTTAATAAAATAATTTATTAAGTCCTTTCCCAAGGCCAAACTCAGACTCTTCTTTTTAATTTCTACTTGAATACTCACACACACACTCACAATCTACATCTTCTTTCAATTCTTCAGAGACTCACACATCGCTCTGCAGTTACAATATTCCACTTGTAACAATTTCTAATTCTCTAGGGTCTAAACCCCCTTGTAGTTATAGGACACTACCTACAATAAAAAAATTCACAACTCTCAATCAAACAAATATACCTTCTTTGACTTCACTTGCTTCCTTCTCTACCCTCTATAGTTACAATTCTACTCATATAATTGCAACAAATATTCAACAACTAAAGCCCCTTACAGTTACATGTCTCTTCTCCCTTGCAAAAAATATTCTCTAGAGCTCAAGCCCTCTACAATTACAAAATCCTCTTATGTAACAAATCCTCTAGGGTTCTCCGAGACACCTTTCCAGCTTCCAAGGCTATACCATCCTCTAAATATTTTAACTTATTTTCAACTTCATATTTATCGAACATGCTTCCTATCTATACTTTGATTTCTAAACTCTCACCCAAGCAGACAACTTCAAACATTCTAGTTTATCAAAATTTTCAAACAAACAAAATAAATTTACCTATATTTCAACAAACCTTTATTGCTCTATTTTTTTTATTATCTCATCAATTTCCTCAACACATATCCAAGAAAACTACTTGCTATGAACTAATTGATGCAGTCATGGTAGGGGGTATTGTGGAGCCTCTCTAATGTCTAATTAACTTGGTGCTACTAGGTATACACATAGCTCAAAGGACCTGAGAATCCCTAACTGAACAATTAATCTTTCACAAGAGGGCTACATTCAATTATCAACTAGGGAGTCATAAACTTTAGATAGTATTGGAAAAATATATGTGTTCAAAAATTCTAGACACATCCTACATCAATGGAGTATAGGAAAATACACATGTACAAAAGACAATAAAAGTTGAAAAGTGAAGTAAATTGTTAATTCACAAAACAAGGGAAATGAATATAAACTGTTACCTTGTGCTACAAGTCCCTAATGCTTAAGACTATAACTGTCAATTGTTAAAACTGCAATGTCTTATCCTATCTAATTCCTCTATCCTCCAAAGTATGAAACCAAACACTAAGCTAGAAAATTCAATTCAAAACTATAGAATTCAATTCGTAAATTACAACACATGCATTCTTAAACATATAACTGAAAACTACTAACTAAATTCAACAAAGCATTATCTAATCTAACAAGAAAAATTGAAGTGGGTTAGTAGTACCTCAAGTGGTCCTTGCTCAAGTTGTTGTTTCCACAAAATTTTTCAAAAAATCACTTGCTCAACAAATCATGATGTCAAACTAATTTCCTTTATTGCATTCTAACACTGAACTCTTACATAAAATCCAGTAGGAATCTACTGAAGATCTTTTATTCAATAACACATATTTTATTGCTACAACTACCGAGTAGTAATGGAAAACATATAAACAACTAACTAGTAACTAGATTTCCTCCTAGACAAAAGATCCAACTATATAGGGTCTGTGAGGAGTTTCATTATTCCCAAACTAAAAAAAAACTCATGAAACAACCATCAACTATCCCTCAAAGATAGGAAGAGGACTTAGTCTGAAACAAAAAAAAACAATAACTATATAAAGTAGGAGTAGAGAAACCAAATTCGAATTTTATGCCCAATAGTTTAATTACTTTTAACAAAGACACGTTCCTTAGAAAAGTCTTGTCATAAATTAGTCTTATTGAGAGAAGACTCCTTCTCCTAGCTGTCTTATTTGGTGAGCAAGAGTGTTATGTAGTGACTCATGACTGATCAATAAATGATCACCCTTGTTTCCTTTTGAAAGTGTCACACCTTGGTCATTTGCTGAGAAACCTATTGCTATGGGTTGATAGTCCTTCTTGCTACAAGGTGTTGGTCTTATTCCTAAAGCATCCACATCATTAACAATCTTAAATTGAACATAGAATCATACTAAATTTCATAGACATTCATGAATTCATGCATACATATATCGACATAACATATCTTCATTTCCACATTCTTAAAAATGTTTAAAAGTATACAAAAGGTGTATAAAGTCTTGGTAATGTCTTACAACTTAGTAGACGAAATGATAAACGCATAAAATAGTAAAAGGGAAACTAGCTAGTGATTGAGCCCATCATTTCCCCCCAAATAAAGCTTTATTTTTCCTCAAGAAAATTTAAGGTTTAAGGTTGTACTGTAAGACCATTTCTCTGAAATCCACAACAAAGTTCACTCCTTTACCCTGCTTCAAATAAGAACCTTGTTGATCTGCAATATTTGCTAGTCTTTTGTCTTTTGTTGTTGTATCTTCCTCTTGTTTCCTCCCTTTCTAGTGTGGTATGGGGAACAAGAGGATAGGAGGATGGAAGGTGAGTGGGAACCAAGCAACTCCATTCCTGAAGGTAATCAAAATGTATTTGTGTGACTTGTGAATCATTGTTGCATAATTATAAATAGAATGGGGTTCCTTCTTCTTAAGTTTTGGCATGATCTTGTTCCATCTACCTTGGGTAAAGTTAAAATATTTTGTGATGGTACCTGTTGCTAGTCCCTTCATTCTCTTATAATCCTTTTCTCTACAATCCATCATCTTTGCTTTTACTCCTCTGTGTTGTATAAGTTCTAACCATTAGTCTACTACTGCATTTGGGTCTACCGCCCCTTCTCTTAACTATAGAGGGAGTGATTTCTCTCTCTCATGATATTCTTGTAGTAGATTCTCCCTTTTATGTTGATTTCTAATGTAGGAAGCTAAGGTCATGATCTGGAGATCTCCCATAAATATTAGTGGGTTCCATGCAATATCATATGAAAGAACAAAATAGTGCAAATAGAATTCACACAATTGATATTGCATTTATAGTGTAGACCTTTGGAAAGTTTCTAAAAATTAATATCTTGAATTCATGGCAACAAGGAGATCACTAATTATCTAACAAAATTTAAAACATAAAAAAAAATCTTGCAAAAATAAGGTATATACCCTGACAATAGGTCTACACCTCAACAATTGAACTATCTTGTCTGCCAGTTCCTCAATTTCACCTTTAATATTTTTACCTTTGTTTTCTACTTTTCAATTGTCCTGACATGTGTAGATATCATTTCTGTTTTCTCCTTTTCCCAATCTTTTTTCTTTCTGGGAAAAATCTTGTGTTTTCTTCCACAACCCAATGCCCAATGACAAAATAATATGTATAATGGGGGTTTTTATAGGTCCAGTTGAGCTCTCAAGAATTGAATCTTTTCTATTTGTTTCAACCATGGAAAGTTGTGCCAAAACTTCTAATTTTGATATGTGCTCAAATTTGTGGGATTTTTCTTCCATCTCCCTCATCCTTGCATCCCTTTCACTATCCTTTTGTTGATATGCTTTCAGTTGGTCTTCTAATTGTTAAATTCTATGCAAGGCCTCTTGCAGTTCTTTATTTGTGTTTCTCTCTTCTAAAAATAATTCTTCTTTCTCCAAAACTGCTCTTCTCCTACCTCCTCTGAACACATAAACCCTTATGAAACAAGGCTCTTTGGAGATCTTCTCTTGTTTTTAGCAACAAAAATGTCTTCTGAATTTGAGTCAAAAGTACTAGTCAAGTATAGGGGTTGTACAATTGGTATTTTTGAATCATCACCAAGGACATTTCCCCCAGATTTTGTATTAGTCCCAACATAACATCTTCCTTTTTCTTTTTATCTTTCCCTTTCATGGACCCCTTCTTCCTCAGGAGATGTGATCGCCTTCTTGATTGTGTGGGCCTCTTTTTCCCCTTCGTAGGTGTAGAGGTAGAGGCCACACTTTTTCTTTTCTTTGATTTTGGTGTGCTCTTAATGAATGCTAGGTTTCTAGATCTTCTTCAACTGTGGGCTGTGGTAGAGGATGTAGGTTGAGTTTCGTATAGTTCCTACTCTTCAGGTTCCTTTGTGTTGTGGGTAGGTATTGCAGCATGGGAACCACATGGTATTTTTCCCTTAGTTGCAGCCATAAAATGTTATTTTGCTTCCTATTCTTGACCCCTTTCTTCTTCACTATGTATTAGAATAATGCTGTTGATGTTGTTACGATTCAAAAATTCTTCCCAAGATACATTGAGAAATTGAACCCTAAGACTTCTCTTAACTAGTAAAGTAGCTAGATAGAAATGTGACAAAGCTTACTGATTTCTTTTCCTCTTGTATTATGATGATTTTCTTTTCAACAAATTATATAGAAAATTTGGAAAATTTTACTTTCTTGTGATGGCATAAATGAATAAGAAACTTAAAATGATTGTTTAACATGCTTTCAAGACCCTTTGATGAACATAATCGTTGCCAATACATCTGAGTCCATCTCTCAAATTTTTCATACCTTATTTCCACATAATTGTAGTCCCAATATAGTAGGCATTGACATTTCATATGTTAAAACATCAGCCTTGAATTTGCATCTATTAAAACATCAACCTTGAATTTAGAGATTACACTAGGGAAGACATTAATATAAACAGTCAATTGACTGTTGCACAATAGTCTTCACTTTTGAATGTGTTTCAAGCACACACAATTGCATTTGCATGGGATTATCATGATATGAAAGTAATAGACCCAAAACTATGTATGCATCAAATTTACATCAACGATGGATACAAATTGGTTAGGAAACCCCAAAGAAGAATGAACCCAATTGTCTATGACATAGTTAAGGCAGAGTTACAAAAGTTGTTAGATGCAAGGTTCGTTTATCCAATATTTGACAATCAATAGGTATCTCCATTAGTAATTGTACCTAATAAGGGAGGAAAGTAGAGAGGGTGTGTTGATTACCATGAGTTAAGTGCAACAACTATAAGAGACCACTTTACCCTTCCATTCATTGATCAAGTGCTAGATTCATTAGCAGGTAATTAGTACTTTTCCTTCTTGGATGGGTTTAGTGGATACAAACAGATCAAGATAGCTCCAGAAGACCAAGACAATAACACCTTTACTTGCCCTTGGGGTACATATGCTTACTTTGTCTTTCCATTTGGGCTATGTAATGCTCCTGCCACCTTCCAAAGGATAGTATTGAGAATATTCTCAGATTTTGCTGATGATTCCATGGAAGTTTACATGGATGACTTTACAACTTATGAGAATACTTATGAAGAAGAACTTGCTAACTTGGAGAAAGTACTGCAAAGATTTCAATATCACTACATGTCCCTAAGTCATGAGAAATGCTTCATGATGATGAATGAGGGAGTAGTCTTGGGATACTTTGTGTCTAATAAGCGAATCCAAGTAGACCTGAATAAAATAGAGGTAATATCAACACTACCTATACCTCATAAACAAAAGGATCTGTTAGAAGCTTCCTTGGCCATGTAGGGTACTACAAGAAACTTATACAATATTTTAGTAAGATTATAGCACCACCATTTGTCTTATTGTCTAAATATGTAGAGTTTGATTGGACACTTGCTTGTCAACATGCCTTTGAAGCTCTTAAGGCAACACTTACAAAGAACCTAGTATTAAGAGGACCAAACTAGACATTTCCTTTTCATATCCACACTAATTCTTTTGATTTTGTAATTGGAACTGTGTTAGGACAAAAATAAGAGAATCTTGAGTATGTAATATATTATATCAGTAAGAACCTTGAAGGGGCAAAGCTAAACTACACAATTACTAAAAAGGAGATTTAGGAGTAGTCTATGCAATCAAAAATTCAGGCACTACATCATAAGGTATTTCTTATTCATCCACATAAACCATACAACAATCACATACTTGATGAACAAACCAATAGTTGAAGGCAAACTTGTGAGATGGTTGTTGCTACTTCAGGAGTTTGATATTACCATTGTAGACAAACAAAGAAAAGCTAATTTAGTAGCAAAATTTCTCTCCATATTTCCAACAAATTCAGAAGAGGATATTGTAGACGATTCATTTCTAGATGATCACTTATTTTCCCTCTCTCTACATACACCTTGGTATGCAAACATAGCCAATTGTCTAGTTGTAGAGAAAACACCACCACATCTCTCACTAAGGGAGAAAATACATTTACTTTAGAAATTTTTTCCTTATTCATGGGTAGCTAGATATCTATTTTACACATGCCTGATAATATAATGAGGAGGTACATTAGAGAGGATGAAGTCTATGACATTCTCAAAGCCTACCATGATGAACCTTGTGGAAGACATTTTGTAGCAAAGAGGACAACTCTAAAATATTGACTAATGCTATTATGGGCCAACACTTCATAAGGATGCAGTCAAATACACAAGGAGTTATGATAGATGTCAAATTATGGGATGACCTACAAAAATAGATGAAATACCACTACATCCACAACTAGTCATAGCACCATTTGATAAATGGTGGTTATATTTTATTGGTCCTTAATCTCCAACATTCAACAACAAAGAATATATACTATTTGTATTGATTATCTTACAAAATGGGTGGAGGTCAAAGCCTTTCAATTTGCAAGAGATGGAAATGTTTCCAAATTTCTCTATGAGTATATCTTTACAAGATATGGTGTTCCTAGAGAAATAGTGATAGACCAAGGGCCACAATTTACCTCAGACTTGATCACTGAGTTAGTGCAGGAATATGAGATAAAAAATAGAAAGTCTATACCTTATCACCCTCGAGCAATCAAGTGGAAGTTAATAATATCTTTGTTTACAACTTGTGGCCATTAGAGGATTAGCTTTCACAATTTACATTTGGTTCTTTAAAATGAATTCATCTTCCCTTGGTGCACTAAAACTAAACAACACAACTTGAACATTTACATTTGGTGCTTTTAAAATGAATTCACTTTCCTTTGGTGCACTAAAATTGAACAAGAAGACTTAAACATTTAAACTTGGTGCTTTAAAAATGAATTCACTTTCTCTTGGTGCACTAAAACTGAACAACACAACTTGAAAATTTACATTTGGTGCTTTTAAAATGAATTCAATTTCCTTTGGTGCACTAAAATTGAACAAGACAACTTGAACATTTATATTTGGTGCTTTAAAAATGAATTCACTTTCCTTTGGTGCACTAAAACTGAATAAGACAACTTGAACACTTACATTTGGTGCTTTTAAAATGAATTCATCTTCTCTTGGTGCACTAAAATTGAACAACACAACTTGAACATTTACATTTGGTGCTTTAAAAATGAATTCGCATTCTCTTGGTGCACTAAAATTGAACAACACAACTTGAACATTTACATTTGCTACTTTAAAAATGAATTGACTTTCTCTTGGTGTACTAAAACTAAACAAGACAACTTGAATATTTATATTTGGTGCTCTAAAAATGAATTCACTTTCTCATGGTTTATGACATTTTTTGTTTGAAGTCTCAAATATTTGAATTTGGTACTCTTAAAACACAAATTGTTATCTTTAAACACCTCATTTTGGGCTTAAAATCAAATTGCAATAAATTGTCTACTGTGTCCACCATGATTGGCAAGCCAAGTGTGTATCCTCTCCCCCTGTCTTTTGAAGATTCTAGGTGATGAGAAACACTTTGGAATTTTTGCATTTTTTTATGGTCACCCTCTTTTTAGATAAGGACCTGCCTATGAGACACATCCCGCAATGGAGAACTCATAAGCAACCCTAAAAACACGTTTACTGGTGGGCTATATAAAGTTTATGAAATTGAAAGAAAGTAGCTTAAATCTGGGCGAGAATGCCATGATGTGCCTCTACCCTTGTACGAACATAATGGGTTGTATAGGGTAGCTAAATCTTTGAGTATATTACATATGATGCATGCATCTAGTGTTCATGGTTGTCATTAAACACCTTTTGTTTTAGACGTCCATCCTTGTTTTTCGAAATAACATCGTTCCTAGAAGGTACTTGCCATGTTAGATTTTTTAGTTGAGGCATAAGACTTAAGAGTTAATCCTCTTTGGCTTGGAGTATTAAGATGATAAATTTCCTTGATATATCCTATTTTTTCCCTCTATAGATTCGATTTAAAATCACTCCTTCGGGGGTGAGGTAAGCCTATAGAGAAGATCATACCTTTATTCCTTATGATGTATTGACTGATAATCTTTGGGCTATATCATTGGATCTCAAATTATCTATTTTATGCATCACTTGCCATAAAAAAAGATAACCAAAACACCAAATCAAACTCAGTCAAACTTGCAAACATTTCAAAAAATAGTCACAAAATTAAGCACTACTAAAAAAGAGTCACTATTATCAAGCTTTTCTGCTATTTTTCTGAAAACATTACCTAAGTCGATCTAGAATTTGCTCGCTTTTATTCATTTAGCTACTATTGCTATCATTGGTTTGTGATAGTCACTATCAAAACAAAGTCACTTCTGAAAATTTTTGTCATAGTTGTCTTGAAACAAACTGCTATTGTTCTAAAATCCTACCGCTATTGTCCTAAAATCTTGCCGCTATCGTCCTACTTGCAGGCTTGCCCCAAATTTTTTAAAATAACTGATTTAAAACATTGGTCTAAGAACTCCATTTAGTTATCAAAGAACATCATTGGACCTATCAGTCAAAATCCAACATCACCATCCTTCACTTTGGACTTGGTTTACATAGGGTTCGTAACTACCATCTTTTGGACACAATATTTGCACCATAGCTTATCAACATCCTTCAAACATCACCAAATCAACAACCAAACATCAACCTAGTCTTGAACACATATTGAACACAAGAAATCAAACCATTATATTGACTATTGTTTTTAGAGAAACCTTTACTCACAACCTCATAGCTAGTTCAAGTAAAGCAAGCCCCATATCCTCTAAGACATAGCAAAACATCGATTTGAGTCTTGTGAACTATTGTGTTCTAAACTAGCGTCAAATCAAAACATCAAAACATCAAAAATCATTTATCCAACAACACCCAAAATCGGCTCATGTCCTTATCATAGGGTTGAGTATCAAAATCTTACCATCCAACATCAAACGTGATCATCCAACTATGCCAACATCAATCCATAACAAAAAACCAACAACCTTTGTCTAAAAGGTATACACACATCCCCTTTGTACATCATTCTATCCAAAAAAATCTCAAAACAAAATGTCATCCCATTTTTATAAGTTGTTATCTCAAACTCAGCAAGGTCTTTTGAGCTCATTTATGACAACCACAAGATCACAACATACAACTATCTACTCTTGAATGCAACGAAGGCATGGCAATGTCAATCTATTACCTAAATCTAGTTCTACTTTATACACCCATGGGGTCATCATACCCTATGAATTTCAATGATATATCAACTATGGATTCCCCTAATCAAGGTTTTGGAACATCTTATCGCATGGAAGGTTTCAATCAAGGTCAAAACATACATTAATTTTGTGATCAAAGTATGAATCTTCCTCAATCCAACATCATATTACCAAATCAATACATCCCAAACACAAACATGTCAAATCCTCACATAGTGAATTACGAAATGGATTCATTCTCGCTTCAACAAATTCAAATGCCACATCAAAATAAAATCCATCAACAATATCAACCTCCAGATCAGAAATATCTACATCAAAGTCATCAAAAGATGGATTCATATCATTAACAAAATGTTCAAAATTGAGACATTGCACATCAACCACATCAACAACCATCACAACAACAAAAAATGTTGTCATACCATAACACCACTGAATGGAAATACACTCCTTTAGGAAAGCCAATTGAAATGGTGTTAAACACATTAGTCCATGCTAAACTAATCACACTTCCAAAATCATTATGCAATTACAAACCTCAATTCAAAACTCTAGGGTACGATGCCAAGGCTTATTGTGAATATCATAGAGCAAAAGGTCATGATGCATCAAAATGTATTAAACTAAAAAATCTCATACAATAACTTATTGATCAAGGATAAATAATTGTTGAAGATAATATCCAAGCTTCAACCACTAATGATAACATTGACAATATCTCAACCTCAAATATTGAAGACAATGATCAATATCCATCCACCAAAAATCACATTGAAGATGTCTTTACCTCACATAATGGGCTAGAAGAAATAGATACTTTGTTAAAGCATTATCAAGATAATCCATCAATGTCCAAAAATGATCCATTTAAAAAAATATTAACATCATTTGTTCTAATGGTTGAAAACATTGATAAGATAACTACCTCAATCGCTACAGACAACACCCAAGATCCATCTACCAATGATCATGTCAACAATGTCTCTACATCATCTAAGGAGCAAGATTACACATCTAAAGAATTTATCTCCAAGAATGATCAAAATACTTCACAAAAGTCTATCAATGGTCCTTTCTAAGACATATTGACATCATTTGACCTTATGGTTGCTGATATTGAAGAAATCCTTAATTCAACACTTGATCCAAATTCACTTGAAGAGCAAGGGATTCTTAAACCAATACCCATGCCTAAGGAAGAAATTCAAGAACCATTTGCATGTAATCCACCCTTTGAAGTTGACCCATGTCAAGAACTTGATCCAAAGCATATCAAAAGAAGTTTTGAAATTAGTCAAGACCAAGGATCCAGGTCTTCTCAAGATCTAACAAGTCTATTCCAATCTGATACTCAAGATAACTTTAATAAAAGCCAAGATCAAAGATCCACGTTTCCAAGATATTTAAATGATTTAATAAGTATCTTCCAAACCATATAAGACTTTACAAACAATGATCATATCCATATGTCACCCACTCCTACATCTACCCATGAGATGCTTACTCCTAAAGAACATGTAGATGATCTTCATCTAAAAAAAGAGTCTCATACTATTGATATCATTACCAAGGAACAAAAGTCTCTTACTCTCAACTTCATTAACAATGAACAAGTGTCTCCTACTCTTAACATCTTTACACATGATCAAGGCATAACATAATCCATAGACATATCAAAAATTTATCATGAAGAATATTTCTACATGAATTGTGAATCAAAAACATCCTTTGAAGAACAAGTAAAAATGGATCATGAAGAAGACTTCTACATGGATTATGAATCAAAAACATCCTTTGAAGATCAACTTGAAGATATCAATCAGGAAGTTATCCCACATATTGAGGGTCTTATCACTTATAAACTTGGATCACTTACCTTTGTTAGAGCAAGTAATCTTACTAATGAAGAAGCTATCACCTTTGATGACCCACAACAGAGTAGAGAAGGATTAGCACCTTGTTTCCAAGACAAAAAATATCCTATTGCAAACAAAATATATCAAAGAATGCAGTATAAGGGCAAATGATTAGGCCTACATGAATAGGGTATCCTAGAACCAGTGCTGATTATTGACAATCCTAAGCATCAAGGTCTTAGTTATTCAACAATTAAGGAATCTAAACATGTCAATGTTACCTCTATAATATCGAGGGAAACTTTATCTAATGCAAACACCAACATGGGGAGCACAAAGGGTCGTTATGATGAAACTGCTACCAATGTTGTAATCGTCTGTATCATGAATCATCATCCACACATTTTTTCACCCTCTAATTGGAACCAACAACAAGGGAAAAAGCTATACCAAAGAAAAGAGGAAATCATTGAAGCAAAAGAATTGGTAAAACAAAATGGACAAAGCAAATACAAATGGATACCAAAGCAAAAGCAAGAAAATCATCCCTATCAAACTCCATTAGTTAGAGAAACTATGGGGAAAAATCAAAGGGGAAGTTCATCCATCAAAAATGTCCAATGATACAAAAGAAAGCTTCAAGAGCAACCTACAAAGTATATGAAGAAGTCAGTCCCAATCAAGTCTCCATATCCACCCGTCATTGCTCATCATCCCAAGTTTGGAGTGTCAAAGATTCTGAACTATCGACCAATCCATTTGAATCTCATATCCCTCAACACATTTTTCCATCCACTTCGACTTCCATGATATCTAAATCTCACATTAACTATGTCTTGGCAACAAATTTTTATCATAAGGACTCTAAGGGCAACCTATCGCGATGTGTGCATCTAGGTAAGGTTAACTCCAATATCAACAAAAAAGATAAAATTATTAGGGGTTACATACAACTACCCGTATATTAGCAAAACAACTCCTCCAAGCAAGATATCGCTAACACATTATGACAACAACACCTATGTTAGCACCAACAACATCTACATCAACATCACTAGGTGGTTCAACATGAGCATAAAATCTTTCAAAAAATAAAAAATCGTCACCATGATGAAAACCTGGTAAACAGGTGTCTTGTGTGACATCAAATATATATATATATATATATCTATATGTATACATATATATATATATATACATATACATATATACATATACATATATATATATATATACATATACACACACACACATATATATATACATACACACACACACATATATACATATATATATATCAAGAAAATAGTCAAGAGAAAAATCATCCTCTAATGAAAACCACTATGGTAGTGCTTTGGACAAGTACCATGATGAAAACCTAGAAAATAGGCATAATGTGTAGAATTGAACATCTATGTGTGCCATTTTAGGTGGAAGCATCTCAGCCTATCTATAATAAAATCCAACATTTCATCCATCATCCATCCATCTTATCCATAATAAATCCATGAACCATTCATCCAACCCATTTTTCATCAAAATTCAACATATCTTGATCTTGGCAAAGGTTTGGTGTACACTCCACCCTTGCTTATGGTAAACATCTTGACATGGGTCACTATCATTGATCCTATCCTCTCTAGCATTATATGATCCATGGAGGCATTATCCAAAGGGACATACTCTATCCAAACATGTTATCCTATCACAAGATAATCCTTGGCATCCTTTACATATCCATTCATTCATTCATTTATCCATGCATCCACCCATTACATTCCCTACATTGCTAGACATCAGGGGACAAGTAATTACATCTTGCTTTAGAATAAATCTTGATCTATGTCTTCTAGCTCATATTATGATCTAGGCATCATCCAAACACTTCAAACAATCCATATCAATTGCATCTTGCTAATGCTTCAATGTGATAAAAAAATGCAACAATCTTGTTCCTAGCCTGGCTATAAATCTTGATCAATTGTTATCCGATCAATCAATCATCATCTTGGGATGTGTCCTTCTCAATCCTTGTGTTGTTCCTATCTTGACAACACTATCCTTACATTGTTGTGTATCCTCAATAATTTTATCATTATCGATAATTACTCAATCAAATCAATTGATTTTAGCTTGGCTATCAACAAGATATCAAAAGACTATTGATATCCCTACATACTAATAACTCTTTATCATTCATCCATATGATCTTTATCATGAAAAAACCAAAAAATAATTGAAAAACCATCAAAATCCAAAACAAAATCACCATAATAAAATGTGCACCATGGCTTGATAACTGATCAAGTGTTGAACCTAGCTGCACCATCCCTATCCACCATCTGTTTTATCCACCTATCCCTAATAAAACGTAATCCTATCCTGAACTGGGGGCAACCTCTTGAACCTAGTAGTGGATTGGATCCTTGTTAATCCCATTGCTCATAGAAAACCATCAAGACAAAAACATCCTAAAAAACCAACAAAATCCCAAAAAAAATGTAGGTCATCTTTGGACGAGCCGCGTTGAGTCAATATAGTCAAACTACGTTATCTCCGAGCTTGCACATAGGCAAGGCCATCATCAATGAGCCCACGAGGCACTAGTTCAGTCCCTTTAAGTGTCCTACTTGCTCTTTAAAACTTGGTAAAAAATCCAAAAACATTAAAAAAATATTATTAAAATCCAAAAAAAAAAAGTTAAAAAGTGAAAAAAACTCCAAAAATAATGTCACCTAATATAGTCAAACTACATTGTCTCTGAGCTTGCACATAGGCAAGGCCATCTTCGATGAGCCCCTGAGGCACTAGGTCAGTCCCTTTAGGTGTCCTTCTTGGTCTTTAAACTAAATCAGAAAATCCAAAAAACATTCAAATACCTTATCAAATTCCAAAAACATTTGTAAAAATTTAGAAAACTCCAAAAATAGTGTCATTCAATATGGTTGAACTATGATGTCTCTGCGTTCATCACGTAGGCAAGGCCATCATCGATGAGTCCACAAGGCACTAGGTCTGTCCCTTAGGTCCCCCTAATTGTCTCTAAATCTCTCAAAAATAACAAAAACACCATCAAATAACCTCGAAAGCACAAAAACATTCAAAAAAATATCAATTTTTTTTTATCTCCATTATCACCTATCCACAATAAAATCTCCATCCATAATAAACAATCATTACCTTCAATATTTGACAACACAATCAATAAACAAAGCAAATAGAAAAATCCAAAACTTCCAAGCAAAAAATCGTAAAGACTTGATCATCATCAGACTAAAATATTGCTTAAGTATTAACTACCCTACCTTTTGAAAATCATCATTAACATCTTGAAATATTTCTTAATGGATAAAACGTTCCTATAATAGACAACATCGATGGATAACATCCTAAAACATCAAAACATCTATGGCAAGTGATACTACAACATTGTTTATTTATTTTGGTCTTATCTTTTGATTTATCTTATTGTCTCATTCCCAGGATCTCTCGAGGATATCCATTAAGGATTTAGGGAAGAAGGAATGGGACATTTATCATTAGTTTTGTATGCTCTATTTGTTGGATATTTTTTGAAAAACTACCATGGAAAATACTTGCCTTATGTGTGTGGAAGTCATTTCAAGCAACTAAAGTAGCCTTGCATGTTTGGTTCCTCATACCTCTCTGTGTACTAGTCCAAAACGATTTGAACTTCTAAACCCATGCAATTTAACAAGGTTTCTGTATGTCTACTATGAGCAAGAATACTCCTTTTTTTGTGGAGTCAAAGTCCACACAATAGATACAAAGCACCTTGGTCATTAATACCTTGGTGTATCATGTCTATTTGCTACATTAATAAGGATTGCAACGCTTAGACTCCTAGTCTCCATGAAGCAAAAACAAACTCATCATGTTTTACATATCATCAATCATCCAATTTCTTCTATCTTCTAAATCTTACTAACATTTTCTTCTAGTCAACATTTCTTCTGTTAGTCCTTGCACTTAAATGCGCATCACATCAGCATGTCAAAAAATTTGGCTCATTATCCAAAATTTTCACCAAATTTCTTGAGGGGGCACCATGCTATCTCGCCATCACTGGGGCATATCGGGGCAACTCTTGAGTAGGAATTTTTGAATTTTCTTTGACACAACGCTCAAAATCGCATTGTATCAAAGAGGGGAAAAATGTAGATACCTAAAATTGTCCTAGCCTGCAAACTAGCATTTAACATTAATATTCATTTTTTCCTAATGATTAAATAATCAATTATTTAATTATTGTCTAAAATCATATTTTCAGTATTAACTAAATGACTTTATGTTATTTAATCAATTCATTTCAATTAATTTTCTTGATTAAATAAATAAATCCTATTTATTTAATTATATATTTAAATATTCCTCTTGGTTAATTAAATAAACACAAGTTATTTAATTATGTCACTAATATTACTTATTCTTCTAAATCAATTAAATAGTTATCATTAATTATTTAACTAAGCCACTTTCCCTTCTTCAAATTTGAATAACTAAATCAATTATTCAAT
>VDFB02000003.1:115508999-115528754 GCA_007258455.2 Sequoia sempervirens | reverse complement strand
TGATTTGGTATAGGGTGGCGGTAAATATGGTATGTAAAGTTTGCAAGGATTCCTTCCCTTTTGAAAATGATAAGCTTGGTCAGATTTTTGTCTTCGATGATGAGGACATTGCTTCAGATGTTTGCAAGGTGGTTGGTAACTCATGGATTTAGGAAAACTCTAACACATCTTTTTCTGAGATTTTATCTTGCTTTTATACTGTTATCATGGATGTGCTTCTGGATGATAAGTTGGTTAATGCTCTTGCTAACAAGTTTGTACACCCTAACTTGCTTCATGGTTTGTATCTTCAGGAAGCCTTGGATAGTTACTCCTTGGACAATGGTACATTTCCTATTGCTGGGTTCATTCCTAAAATTGGTTTTGTTACTAATGGTTGCTTTGGAGATTTTTTGATGATAATTAGGTCCGGCATCGTGAATGATAACTTTGAAGAAACTATCTTGGGGTGCAAACATCTCAACGATAAGCTCTCTCTAGAAGTCTTATCTGTAGGGGTAAACCTTTTCCTTGCTCTCCATTTCTTGTTCAATGTTGTTGCGAGATTTGATAGAGTATCTTTATCAGCTGTGAAATCAAAGAAGAGCCTTTCTCTAGATCATTTATGGCCATTATCCTATTACAAAGCCAGTTCAAGTTCCCGGGTGGTTGGGGTGGATTAAGTTCTTTGCTGTCCTTCTTCCATTTTTGTTGGGTTGTTCTTTCTTTGGGTAGGAAAGTTTTATTTGGGGCCTCTGATTGGGCCGGTCCTTTGGTTTTTTCTATAATCACCATCTGTGATTGGGCCGGTCCTTTGGTTTTTTCTATAATCACCATCTGTGACTTTATTTCTTCTGCATGGAGCTATAATCGAAGGTTTTCTTCTCCTAGTTCTTTCCTATCGATATGCTCCCCTGAACCAGGATCTTGTAAAAATTCTTTCACAAAATAATAAAATATTTTAGTGGCTCAACCAATTTTATTTAAAAAAAATAAAAACATGCTAAGAATTACAACCTGGCTAGTATTAAAGGTGTGTCACACTAGTGTGGACCTAAGCAATAAAATACTCTAGGATTTTGTATGTACACTCCACTCTCAAGAGAGAATAGATAGGTCTCTAATGGAACAAGGGTTCACCTTCATCCTTCCCTTATAAGTTTTTACACCTCCAAAGAAATTTTATCTCTCCTTAAGATGGTACATGTTGAGTAACTTCAAACATGATATTAAATACCTTGCAACACACTAGATTAACAGTTGTCGATATTACTCTCTAAATAACAAGGTTCATAGTAGTTCTGAGAATAGTGAGCTTGTCTCAAATGCTTGAGATGAGGGGGTCTCCCCTCTTCTCCTCACTAAACAAGTCTCGACAGACTGAGTGTCTTGCAGCTGGCTTGAATGACACCGACCACACCTAGAGATACAATTTTCATTCTCCCCCTTTATATACCTCATTGGTAAACACGGTTGAAGTTTCCCTTGGGGTGATGAAATCCCCAAGTAGGCATCCTAATGAAATTAAAAAGAAGATACTACTGTTTATGTTTCTTAGGCTTGCACGAAGTGTAAGGGAAGAGCATACTTTGCTAGTACTCCTTGGGTGTGCATAACATGTGAAAACTAAGAGTTCTTTTGATCTCCAAGCTCACACAAAGTGCAAGGAGAGAGAATAAACACTAAAAATCTTACCAAAAATTACATATATTTCATTAATTAGAGCCCAAACAAAGTGTGAACTATGCTAGAAATCAAAGCAACTGAAATTTTTTCCTTGCATCAAATTTGTCACTAGTATGTTTTTATCGGCTTTCTCCCAACATTTTCCAATGTTACAAAGATATGTTAGTTCCAAAAAAAATTGAGAAAATTTTAGGGTTATAAAATCAAAATTATTGAATTAAATACGTCATTGTAAATATCAAAAGTGTCATTGTGAATTTCAAATACATCAATATACTTACAAATGCATCGATATACCTACAAATGCATCAATTTTCCTATCAAATGTGTTGTTGTGGGTTTCAAATGCATCGTTGTAACTTTCAAGAGTGTTGTTGTGACTTCAAAAGTGTCAATCCACCCTCAAATATGTTGCTATAACTTGAAATGCATCACTATACAAAATTTAAACCTATAAATAATAAACATAGAGAGTCAAATACGTCAAATTGTAACTTCAAATATGGCGTTATGGGTTTCAATTATGCCATTTTTTGTGTTAAATAAGTCAATATGCTGTCAAAAGTGTCATTTTGGGTTCAATTGTGTCACTATAACTTGTAACTTGAAAAACTCCAAGAAACTCAAGTGAAAGGTTAAATCAGGGATTGGGTCCCACTACGCATGCCAAAATGTTAGTAGGGAACTTGGGATCAAATGATCAAATGAACTCAAACAATAGAAAATCAAATAAAACCTAATTCAAATTATCAATAAGTTCTAAACTCAACAGAGTGTGTGCACAATCCAAATGAAAGCAATCAATAAGAACATAAATCAAACTAATCTAATCTACTTTACCTCCACCAGAAACACCTAGCCTTACTCCATTGTAAAGTTAATAATTATGTTTTTTTAGTACAATATGTGGATTACTCATAAACCTTAGGATAACTTTGTTAAACAAAATCGCGATGAAAATTGAATATAGTTTGGCTGTTGATTCAAGAAGAGATTGAATGATGAAAAGATGAATGATTTATAGGTTTCAGGATATTGGATCAATGGTGTGCGATGTAAAATGAGATCGACGGATGAGGATTGTTGAGATCAAGATGATCATGCATGAGCTTGAGATGAAGTGGAGTGAAGTTTAGTTCACTTGGTAATTGCAATCATGATCACTAAATTTAGTTTTGGTCTCTAAATTTAGCTTTGGTCTCTAAATTTAGGTTTTGGAAGAATAAAGATAGAAAATGATATAATTAGCAAATAAATAAAATAATAATTTTATTTATTTTTAGAGGAATGTGCAAACTAAATAATTTTTTGGAGGAATAATTAGCTAATTAAAAAATTAAAAATTATTTAATTTTGTGAATAAGAAGATAATGCAAGATTTAATTAAATAATTAAAAATTACTCAATTATGGGGATGGAAGAATGATTGAGAATTAATTAAATGTAAAAATTATTTAATTAAAGTGGACGAGGAAAAAAATTAATTAATTAAATAATTAAAAATTATTTAATTAAAGGTGACGAGAAAATGATGAAATAATTAACTGATTAAAAAACATTTAGTTAATGTGGGAAATGGGTTTGTTTAATCAAATAATTAAAAATTATTTGATTAATAGTGATGAAAGGGGTGATGAGTGACATTGACGAGAAATGATGAATTTAGAAGAATGTGTTAGACATTTTTTAGGTTTCTACAACCATAATAGTTTTTATGTTATGGTTGAAATATTTTAAATTCTATTTATTATTTTATTTGACTCCCCAATTTATTTTTGGTGGAGATTGCCTCTTTAATGAAGTTGTGTTATTATGTTGTACAATACTTCATTTGACTGTGTGTGGGATAAGTTACTTGATTGTGATTGTGTAGTGTCAAAAAATGTACACTTTTACATTTTCACACTATGTTTGGGTCCCTTAATTAATTGGACTTAATTGAGCCTCTAATTGCCTAAAATTTGCATTTACAAGCCTAATTAATTACAATTTTTGAAAGGGGAATTATGATTTAATTAATGTATTTACTATTTTTATCACCCCGAAATGAATATGTCCTGATAATTTAGGTCAAGACCCATTTTCCCCTGGGCAAATGGGTCCCCCTTAAGATCACAAATTCAAATTTCAAACATGTTTTTGGTGGCATCGTAAGGTCCTAAATTCAAGTTTTGAGTGTCAACTTGTAGTGTTTAATTTTTGGGAAATTATAAAATGGTATATAAAAGCAAGGTCTTTTTATCAATTCAAAACATCTAGCAAGAGGGCAACTTTCATATGAGCAAATATTATTGTCAAGAGCATTGAAGAGCAGATTTATCAATCATCTACAACAACATTCAAGATCCTATCATGATGTCAAAGTTTATGTGTGTTCATGCATGCTTTTGAAGCCAACATTGTGATGTAGGTTACAAGCATTCAAGTCAAGATTCAAGCATCAAGATCACACCATCAATCAATCCACTTCATGCAAGATCAAGAATTTGGAGATATCTACTAAGTTTTAGTCCTTCAAGGGTTCAAATCAAGGGTTTGGTGAGTTGCAACATAACACTTGTTCATTCATAATTTCTTTCATGTTTCATTATTTCATTTCAAGGTTTAACTACCAAAGCAAGGTTTGACCAAGGCAAACCCCCATTCACCAAAAACAAACAATTTTTCCCTCTTGTGTGTTTTGCAAATCTTAGATTGAAGAAGGATTGAAGATCTATCAAGGAGAAAAATTGGAAAAGTTGTCAAAGTTTTCATCAAGCCACGAAAACTCACTTTCAAAATTTATTTCCGAACTTCTGATTGTGAAACCTAGAGGAATCGAGAGTGTAGACATAGGACCAATGAATCTTGTAAGAATTTTTTCAACCCCTATAGTTGGACCCATTCACCCTCGGGAAAATGAGTCTGAGAGGACACTCAACAATAACATTTTGGTGAAAGGTGCAAAAATACTTAACCTTCTCAGATTTGTTAGAAAGTTATAGGTTCCATTAGATTAAGGTTTAATCTTGTGATTCAAAGTGTTACTTTGTAGTTTTGGGTTTATTTACTATTTTTAGTCTTTCTCCCAAAAGTGTTGTTTCAACAGACTTACCCCGTCCTAGATCATAGGGAAAACAACAAGATCTCCTTCAAGGTTGACTCACCTAAGGGCTGAAAGTCAATCTTGGCTTAAGGGATCTCTTTTTCCTAATGAGATAGAGGAAGATAGGTGCATTATACCCCATTTTCCCTTTCTATTTATAGTAATTTATTGGTGAACCCTCATTTTAATAGAAAGAACCTATCTCCCTTCATTTCAGATTGTATAAACCTAGCTTGGGTTGGTGTTATATTCTCTTCTCAATGAGTCAATTCTATGTGACATCTATTGTGTCATGGTTGATAATATTGATATGTAACATTATTTTTCATGGTTCTACTGATAAGAGTAGGGTTCTATCCAAAAGGATAGGACTACACATGAGAGGTCTATCTCATGTGTTCCATAGAATGAAATGTGATTTATCTTATGGTTTAGGATGGTTGTTATCCTTTATTCTCTACTTTGGTCCCAATAGCTTGAGTCATTTTCCTCCATAATAAATTTATCCAAGATTCAAGAATCCTCATCTCATTATAGGTACCACATCACCATATCCTATATTGCTCTCATTGGAAAAGGATCCATAAGTAGTTTATGTTATGACTATTGTGGATCAGTAAATGAATTGTGATAATAAACTAGTAACAATAAGAAACCCAGTCACAATCAAATCAAACCACTCAATGAAGCATAAGGAAATTGTATAAACAATGAACCAAACCTACAATAATAACATCATACAATCACCTTTCTTAGCTCAATTATTATTCAATTGCACCTTGAAGAATGGTACTGTAGTTGCTCTCATAATTTTTCATAAATAACTTAGAATAATAATGATCACAAAGCATATAAATTTCTAGAGGCCCCAATGAGATGGATGAAGGTTGTGTTTATAGATTGTGCTTGATATCGATCAATGGTTGAGATTGACTAGATAGATCAATGGATGATAATGCTTGAGAGGAATTGATTGATAGATTTGAGGACTTAACTGATTGCATTATTTGAGTGAATTGACTGAATGGAGTAATGAATTTAAATTGAGTGACTAGAGAGCAAGAGTGACTGTAAGTTAGACTAAATAGATTAGATAGAAGATTGATCTAATTGAAGAGAGGATTAGAAGTGAGTGAGTTAACTAATGAGATGAAAAGTATATGAAGAATTAATAAAATAATTGAATAAATAAATTATTTAATTCATGCTCATGGAAAAAAATATTTTATTTTTTAGAAGATGATTAACTCAATTAAATAATTAGAAATAATTATTTAATTATTGAGAGTTAGAAGAGAATAATAGAACATGAAATAATTAAATAATTATAAATTATTTAATTAATATGTAAGAGAAGAATGATTGATGAATTAATTAAATAATTAAAATCCTTTAATTAATATGGAGGAAAATGATAAATTAATGAATTTAATTAAATTAATGAATTTAATTAAATAATTGAATTATTTAATTAACGTAGAAATGAAAAGAAAATTCAAATTTAAATAATTAAATAATTAATGTTAACTAATTATCACAAATGAAAGATAAATGATGTTAATTTAATTAAATAATAAAATTATTCAATTAAAATTAGAAGAAGAATTGATGAGAAATGATGACGGGATGTTTTAGTGATTTTTAGGTGTCTACAACTACCTTGCATCACTAGAGCTAATAGATCTTTGAGTTAAGTCATGTGGCTCATTGTATTGGCATGCATGTTATTTCTATCTTGTGGTAGGGGTGTTATGTGGTTGGTATCTATAGTTAACATTCTTGTCTTATGTGAGGTAATGATACTTGGATTTATGGTATCTGTAGACATCCTATTTGATCACTTCCATATGATCAAACACGTCTCCTTATTCATCCGGTTGCTCATCCCCTATGTCAATATTAATTAAACCATTTGTTTAATTAACACCCTGCATCTTGCATAAGGGTCCTAAAGTATTTAATTTAATACTTTACCCCTCTTCCTCCTCTAAATTAAATAAATATACCCTTTTATTTAATTTAGTCATATCCCCCTTTTAAATTAAAATTCATTTTTAATTCCTCTTTTCTCTCTCATGGTCACATCCTCCAACTTTTGCAAGTTGGTCCCCTAATCCATCTTAATTACTTCATCTTCTTCTAATTAACTAGGGTTAGCATGTGCACATCCTTAACCATCATTAAGGTCACATCCTCCATAATCTCCCACTTGCTTCTAATGAGTCATTAGTCCATCTAACTAAGTACTTGCACAACCTTAATCATTTGGTTAGCCTAACCTAATCCTTATCCTATTTATGGCATATGTCCTTGAGTCAACCTTATTAAAGGCTTTCTCCTTTTGGACAAGGCACTCCACTTCCCTTATTGAATTTTTAATTCACATTTAATCCCCCAAGGCACCCAAAAGGAATTTTTAATTCCTTCACTTCTCCCCACATGTCCTTCACCTATTTTTTATTCTTTCCCATCTCCCCATGAGCATATTTGAGGAATTTTTAATTCCTCACATGTCCTCTCACCCACATGGGGACAAGGACCTCCTTTATGAGGAGATATTGTCCAATCCCAAGGTACTTTGTACCCCCCTCCATGTCATGTCCTTCTCCTTCCACCTCATGTCCACTTCACCTTTTAGGGCTTTATCACATGCCACATGTCAAGATGTGAGGTCTTGTGAGTTCTCAACTCACCTTGGCCCTACATCTTGATGTTTGGTGGCTCAATCTTGGCCATCCATTCCCCCTAGGAATTCTCAAAATTCCTATAAATACCCCCTCTTTTCTCTCATTTTGGGGGAGATCATTTTGCTAGCCAAACTCTTGCAATTTTGTTTCTCAACTTATACTTAGCCATTTTCATGTGTTTATCCACTTGCACTCATCCTCACAACATTATTTAGCTTGCATCTTGTGCCATTCAAGGAGCATACATATCAAAGATCAAAGGGCCAACCAAAGGATCGATTTGACGCAAGGTATAGAGTTCCATTTTGTTGCTTTCATCTTGTGTTGTTTCCAACTTAGGCTAATCTTGAGGTGTAGGTTGTTTTGGTGTTTATTTGCACTCTTTTACTTGTTGCTCATTTTCTAATGCTCACATTCGACCTATCACATTTCTGGTAGCGCCGGTAGGGACCCACAAACGGGTCTCTTTCTTTCATGTTTGCTATTTTTTGCATTTTGCGGTCTAGGTTACAGAGTGGCGGACTTGTCCTGACAGAGTGGTGGATCTGTCCTGGAGTGGCGACTGGGGGTGGCGGACCTATCCTGGCTGGCGGATTTGTCCGGAGTGGCGGATTGTCCGGAGTGGCGGATTTATCCGGAGTGGCGGACCTATCCTGCAGTGGCGGACTTGTCCTAATGCAATGGCGACCTGTCCTAATTTAGTGGCGTACCTGTCCTAATTTAGTAGCGGACCTGTCTTGACAGAGTGGCGGACCGTCCTACAGTGGCAGACCTGTCCTGTAGTGGCAGATCCTACAGCGACCTGTTCCTGTCGTGGTGGCGTCCTAAGCAGGACTTGTCCTGACAGAGTGGCTGAGAGTGGCGGACCTGTCCTCTTGAAGGTAAAATTTCAAGTTTTTGCCGATTGTCTTTTGGTAAATTAGGCACATAGTTTAATTAAAGGGTCAATAAACCTTGTTTAGCGTGCTTGTGGAAGGCTATTTGACGTATCCAATCCCCTTGCGCCATTTGGCATCCTGGGTGAAGAGAAATCGTAGCTTTCCAAGTCCTTTGAGTCACCTATTTTTCACTTTCTTAGTGGGACCTGCTTGGGGATTTCATCACCCCAAGGGACGATTCCAACCACGCGTACCGGCGGGGTATATAAAGGGGGGAGAGCGAAAGCTGTACCTCAATCCAACCACGTTGTAATTGGCAAAGCGTGGGATGACGTGAAGAGTTGGTCCGAGCCTTTAGTATCTCGCTAAGGTTCCCGACGTCACGTGTACGGTATCGAGGACTCCTTAGCAACCATGTGGATCCTAGAGTAGAAGACTTTGTTGACCATACCCATTTCTACTAATCTTAGGGTTGTGCTGTTTGAATTGTCTTTCTCGTGCAAAAACTAGTGATTATTAGTTTGACCAAGTCTTTTTATGATTGCTATATTTTGGGTCCTTTGCCTTACCCATCCATCAAAACATCAAGCTTAAACTTATGCTTTGGCGGACCTATCCTTATCCTTTGGCGGACCTGTCCCTGTGCTGTGGCGGACCTGTCCTAACCCTGTGGTGGACCTGTCCCTGTGCTGTGGCGGACCTGTCCTTGTGCTGTGGCGGACCTGTCCTAACCCTGTGGCGGACCTGTCCCTATGTTGTGGCGAACCTGTCCCTGTGCTATGGCGGACCTGTCCTAGTGCTGTGGCAGACCTGTCCTAGTGCTGTGGCGGACCTGTCCTTGTGTTGTGGCGGATCTGTCCTATTGTAGTGGCGGATCTGTCCTATTGCAGTGGCGGATCTGTCCTATTGCAGTGGCGGATCTGTCCTATTACAGTGGCGGACTTGACTTTTGACCAACCTATAGTATCACTTGGCACCCCTTGTCCCTTTGTTTCGAACATCGACATGATCATCCACCATCCTAAAACGAACATCTGAACGTTCATTCTGAGTCTCCATCCCTTCGTTCTAAGGGTCATTTATCCTGAACACTCTTTTGCTTGTTTCAAGAGCCATTCATCTATCCTGAGACGCTTCCCATCTGTCCTAAATCCGCCTTCATATCCGATCTCTGTTGTTCCATATAAACCCCATTGGAATAGTCATCCGCATTGACCTAGGTATTCATCCCTAATCATAATCACCGTAATTGGCTTAGGATTGCTATCCATCTTAAGTCATTCATTCTTTTCGACCCAATCAATCTGCTTCTATCTCAAGTTGGATTCGGTGTCGTTATCATACATCCACCTTTCAATCAATACCTAGTGTTACCAAGGATCTTTCTTAAACTCGGTTGTGGATCTCGGTCTTCATCATACTTATCATCAAATCAATCCTAATCATCAGACCCCCACATCATCAAATCTATCTGGATCAAAACCCGAAATCCAGATTAATCCAGTGTCTATCAAACAATCCAATCCGATTCCATCAAGCCAATCCACATCGGCCCGATCGATCATCATCAACTAATCGCCCATCAAACCAAATCAATCTTTCATCATCAAATTTTTTCTAATATCTTGATCTATCTCATCATCTTGCATGCCCGTTCAGACTCGATCACAGACAAAGAAAATGGCCGACCAACAAGCCCTGAATGCCCAATCAAACAACCCTCAAAATCCCACCAACACAGTCAACATCTCATCAGATCCTAACTATGGTGCTAATATCCCTCACGATCCCCACAACGACACCTCATCACAATCCAATGTGGATGGTCAAAACACGTCACCACCTGGGGAGGAAAACATGGCTGATCAACCTAAGCTCACATTCGAGGAACACTTCAACAACCCTATTAATGCACAAATGACAGAACGCCTTCTCGAAAGACATGGGGACAAAATCTTGGCTCACTTGATTGACAAAGGTGTCAAGCTGCCATCAAGTGTCGACTTATCCAAGTACGGCACCTCCACATCTAATGTACCCCAAGGTTCACATGACATCCCCAGTAGCTCGTATCTCCCCAATGTTCCTTCCGTAGAAGGTTGGCATCAACCTGAGTTCGGCAACACTGTCTTGTATCCCGTTGGCAATCCCACACATCCTACCATCTCGGTCATGGGAACACCCCAAACCATTGACCCCAATGATCCTTTTGCCTATGGCATGCCACAAAACATCCCACAACCGCAACCATTAATGCTATCAGCCCCACTCCCCTCAAACCCACCTCCTGTCAACACTGGGGGCAACCCTTTCGCCGCCTTGCCCCCACCTCCTAGGGCTACCAATCCTCCACCATCATCGTTCATACCCCAACAACCGCCCCAATCTAACAATCCTCCACCATCATCATTCATATCCCAACAACCGCCCCAATCCAACATCCCTCCACCATCGTCATTCATATCCCAACAACCGCCCCAATCCAACAATCCTCCACCATCGTCATTCATATCCCAACAACCGTCCCAATCCAACATCCCTCCTCCATCGTCATTCGTATCCCAACAACCTCCCTCGCACAACATCTCAATTGCACCTCTATCTCAACAACAACCATTGGTCAATCCCCTATTTTCAACACAACCATCACATCATCAACCACAAGGAAATCAACCTCGGCCTTCAGCCTCGACCATATCTCCATTCCTTGCATCCATTTTATGCCCGCAAGCACAACCACCACATAACATCCCATCTCGCCCACCACAACTGCCAACTATACATCAATAATCACCCCATCATTACAACTATTATAACCAGCAACAATATCAACAACAACCCTCCTATGTGGCATCGCAACAGTCATATCAACACCCCCAATATCCGCAAGCTAATCAACAACACCTCCTCCCTACTTCCCAACAGTACGCCACCCATAACTACCTAACCAATCCATATCCCGCCTCGTAACAACAACCTCTTTATCAACAAGGTCCCTTGGTGTATCAGCAGGGGATGCCACTTCCTCACCCATACGCCCATCTCCAAACATCATCTCAGAATCCACAATCGTCCTACCATCAATACCCATCCAACACACCGGCCAATGCGGACATCCTAGAAATCAAAGCCGCTCTAAAAGATCTTCAGGCAGGGATTGGCAAACAATCGTTCAAGTTTGAAGATATATGCCCATATCTGTATGATCCCTCCATCTCATTAATTCCCTTCCCTAAACATTTTGAGATGCCAAAGTTTGAAAAATATAAGGGGAACAAAGATCCAAAGGCCCACTTACAAGAGTTCTACTCCCAGTGTCAAGAAGTCATCCATAATGACAACTATCTCTTGCGCCTGTTTCCTCAAAGTCTGGCAAGCAACGCGCTAGGGTGGTTCATGACCCTTGAAAAGGGGTCTATAAAATCTTTTGCGGACCTGTCAGAAAAGTTTGTCTCCTACTTCTCCTTCAACTTGGAGAAAGATACTGATACCCTGGATCTTCTCAAAGAAAAACAACGTGAAGGGGAAACCTTTACTAACTACCTCCAGAGGTGGCGTGCCCTAGCAAGTCGAATGAAAACTACTTTGAAAGAAAAGGACATGGTCACCCTCTTCATCGAGAACTCTCATCTTGACATGGCCCATAACTTTCGATTACACTGTGTCACCACTTTCGCGGAGGTAGTAGAGAAGGGACCCATCCTTGAGCGTGCCCTTGTTGCCAAGGGGCACATCAAAATATATAATCAAGATAAGGAAAGTTCATTCAACGACAAGCCATGTTTTTGGAATAAAAACAAAAATGTAGTAAATGACGGTGTCACTGATACTAAACATGTCCACGTGGCCAACACATCCTAGAAACAACAACAATCCATACCTAACGCCATATCTATACTGCAAGGGACACCCCGTCCTCCCCAACAATCCAATCAAAATAACCAAGGGAACACTAAACACCAGTATGCCCAACTAGGAGAACCCTTGAGTGTCGTCTTCAATAAAATATTGCAGATCAGCTATCTGATCACGTACCCTGTCACCAAGCCACTCGACGAATCCAAACCTAAGCCCGCATGGTTTAGGGAAAATGAATATTGTGAGTTCCACAAAATCAAAGGACACTCTTTGAATAAGTGTCAGGGTCTGAAAAACTACGTCCAAGATCTCATAGATCGAGGTGATATCAAGGTCGACCCCAGCCAAGCTCCATCATCCAATGCTCAATTGCAGATATGTCAAAATGCCTTTCCAAATCACAACCAAGGCCCGAGCACCTCCAACAGTAATCCTCAAAACAACAACACAAATAGCGTGAGTTATAACAATGTACCCCTCAATTACGAGGGTATTATTCACTACATCGACCAGGTAGAACCTCGTGTATCCATGATACATGTCAAAGCTAAAGACCCTCAATGTGCTGTTACTACACGACGAGCCCGCATCACCGTTCCTGCAGCCTCTGCACCCGTCCAATCGACTCCTGTAACCTCCCAGTACAACATCCTTGATCACTTAGGGAAGACCCCTGCACATATCTCCATTTTGGATTTACTCAAGTCTTCCCCCGTGTATCAAGAAATCCTCAACAGAGCCCTACAGGAAACCCATGTGCCTAATAACATTGATCCCACACAGTTCCAAGCCTTGGTAGGACACCTAGCTTCATCTCACCAACTACACTTTAGCCAAAACGATATGCCCAACATTGATGCTAATCACAATCGCCCCTTACATATTGAGGTCGTGGTGGCCCGTCATAAAATAAAAAGAGTCTTTGTAGATAATGGCTCTGCCCTCAACTTGTGCACTCTAAAGTTCATAAAACAGGTGGGGTACACTCAAGCAGATTTAAGTAATCAAATCATCACAATCAAGGCTTATGATAATGCAGAAAGGAATTCAGAAGGGATCATCAATCTTCCTGTCCAAGTGGGACTAGTGGTTCAGTACATTACCTGCCATGTCCTTGATCTGGACTTGCCATATAATCTCCTCCTCGGCTGTCCATGGCTCCATGCTATGCAAGCTGTTCCCTCCACCTACCATCAGTGCCTCAAATTCCCAGTCAACGGACAAGAGGTCACCATCTATGCCGACCCCCAACCATTCGAATATTGCCGCACTCTAGAAGCGTCATTCCCCCATTTACATTATTGTCCTAGGGTTGAAATGGGGGCATCTCAGTCGTCATCCGCTAATCCACCATCCACCACGATAACCACTCCATCCTCCACCACTGAGCCTACATTCACAAAAGTCCAGATCATTGACAAAGGGTGTGGCGAGTACGAAATGCATACTGCTCTTAATGTAGGGACCATGCCGCCATCACCACACGAGTATGGTCAACCTTCCCATGCTACCCCAAATGAAGACAAGACTGTCACCTTCCATGGCAAAAACATCCCTACCACCACCTTAGTATCCCCAAGTATCAAGACAGATGTGCCAAAAGAAGACATAAGCCAATGGGTTTACCGAGAAGAGCCTCAGCCGGAAACTCCTCTCAAGGAATACTTTCAAGAAAAATACCCCTGGCCAACAAAGTTTGTGGAAAAGCATAACTATCAAAGTAGGGGCTTAGGAAAGCAAGAACAAGGGCGGTTGCAACCCATTGATACGTCCCCGCTACCAAAAAAAGTGGGCGTTGGGTATGACAGAAAGCAGAAAGGCCCCGAAACATCGTCTAATGCTTCCAATAGTGTCGCTATGGACAAGGGCTCATTGGAAGACATACCCGAGGAGGAATCCATCATACGTGCGTACGATGATGTCGACCACACCGACCTATCATCTATGTTCGAATGCCTATCCATCTGCACTATTAACCTATCCCTTTGCCATCCTGAACTTATCGATTGGGACCGACGTACTAGCACACCTGTCAGTATGTCTGCGGATACATATGTCAACCTTATGGGATTGGGGGAGGATGAACACTCCAGTCGCAAAAGTAAGAATAAGAAAAATAACAAACGATCATCTAGTGAAAACCTCCTTGAGGCACTTCTTGACTTTGAAAAAGTAAAAATAAAGGACGCATTTGATGGTGAAAACCTTGAAGAGGCGCCGGAAGATGGAGATGTTCATCTTCCCCTTATGGGAACTCAGTTATCTGCCCGGTCATCTATTATGATTGAAGAGACTCAAGAAGTCAATCTAGGAACTGCTGAAAGTCCTAAAGTCACCTACGTAGCTAAGTCACTCTCAGAGCAAGAGTATCCAGTCATCGTGCAGCTACTCCAAGAGGGAATTGTCAACTTTGCTTGGTCATACTTAGACATGCCCAGCTTAGACCCCGCTTTAGTGGTTCATCACTTGGACATTCACCCAGACGCCAAGCTTGTCAAACAAAAACTCCACAAGATGCATCCGCAGGTCGCGTTGTTAGTCAAGAAGGAATTGGAGAAGTTATTAGAGGTGGGTTTTATTAGACCAATTGACTACTCCGAGTGGATCTCCAATATAGTTCCAGTTGCCAAACCAAATGGAGACATTCGTGTCTGCACAGACTTCAGGGATCTTAACAAAGCCTGCCCAAAAGATGACTTCCCCCTGCCCAACATTGACATGTTGGTCGACCTGACAGCAGGACATGAGATGTTGTCCCTTATGGATGGATTCTCCGGGTATAACCAGATCCGAATCGCACCTGAGGACCAACACAAGACCGCCTTTACAACTCCTTGGGGCACTTTCTGCTACAATGTTATGCCCTTCGGTCTCAAAAATGCGGGGGCAACATATCAGAGGGAAATGACGGTCATCTTCCATGACCTCATACACATCATCATGGAGGACTATGTCGATGACCTATTAGGAAAATCCAGAACACGAGCAGAACATCCTGCCATCCTAAAGAAGATATTTGAGCGGTTAGAGCACTACAAGTTGCAACTGAATCCAAAAAAGTGTGTCTTTGGGGTCACTTCAGGAAAGTTGCTAGGTTTCATAGTCTCTCGCAGGGGCATTGAGGTTGATCCTGCCAAGGTAAAAGCTATCCTGGACATGCCACCTCCACACAATCTCAAACAGTTAAGAAGCCTCCAGGGGAAGATGTAGTCCATCCGTCGGTTCATAGCCCAGCTGGCAGATAAGTGTCAGCCATTCACTCATCTTCTGAAAAAAGATTCCACCTTCCGATGGAACCAGCAGTGTCAGATGGGCTTTGATAAAATTAAGGAATATTTAGCCCATCCTCCGATATTGATGCCACCTATTCCTGGCAAACCCCTCTTGCTTTATATCTCCGCCACTTCAGTTGCGCTAGGGGAATTGTTGGCACAACATGATGAGTCATCGAAAGAGAGGGAAATCTACTACATCAGTTGGACATTGGTTGGCTACGAGCTGAACTACTCCCCCATGGAAAAAGCCTGCCTTGCACTTGTCTTTAGCACACAAAAGCTTCGACATTACATGCTTAGCTATCCAGTTAAATTAATTGCCAAGATCGATCCATTGAAGTACCTGTTATCTAGAACCACTCTGACTGGCCGCATGGCTAAGTGGGTCATGCTCCTCAGTGAATTCGACATAGAATACGTGGACCGCAAGGCTATCAAAGGACAAATAATTGCAGATCAGTTGGCAGAAGCCTCTTTAGCTGATACTCATCCATTGATCATGGAATTCCCAGATGAGGAAGTCTTCTCCATTGATGAGACACCTACATGGACACTGTATTTTGATGGATCATATACACATAATGGATCAGGGGCGGGAATCTTATTAGTTACCCCTCAAGGTGACTACATTCCCAAGTTATTCAGGATAGCATTCCCATGTACCAATAATATGGCAGAATACGAAGCTCTCCTCATTGGCCTCAAAATTGCAAAATAGTGGCACATAACTCAGTTGAAAGTCTTTGGTGATTCTTTGCTAGTCATTAGACAAGTTAATGATGAGTTCCTAACCAAAGATGATAAGCTGTTACCCTACAAGCGCATGGTGGATGATTTCAAGAAATATTTCACCTCTATACAATTTGAACAGATTCCTAGGGTACGCAACAAAGCAGCTGATGCAATGGCCACTATTGGCTCCCTACTAGACATGCCCAAAGACTGAACAAAATGCGAGTTTCTTGTAGAACAACTTTTAATCCCAGTATATGACATCCCTGAAACTGACATGGCGTGCGATATCATGGGTCCCACCTCCCCATGGTACCAAGACATCTATACCTATCTCCATGATAACATTATACCCCCAGATCTCACACGTAACCAACACAAATCCTTCATTCATCGCTCTTCTCGATACGTCATCGTCAGTGATACGCTTTATCGTCGCGGGTATGATGGAATCCTCCTCAGATGTCTGAATGAGACCGAAGCCCATGCTACACTAACGGAGGTACATGGCAGTGTTTGTGGAGCACATTCAAATGGTATGGCCCTGGCCAAAAGGGTCTTACGAGCTGGGTATTATTGGCTTACGCTGGAACATGATGCTTGCGAGTTTGTAAAGAAGTGTCTTCCATGCCAGCAACACGCAAATTTAATCCACGCCCCAGCACAAGATCTTCAGCCCCTCCTGGCACCATGGCCATTTTCTTAATGGGGTTTCGACTTGATTGGCAAGATTCACCCACCATCATCCGACGGCCATACATTCATAATTACTGCCACTGAGTACTTCACCAAGTGGGTGGAGGCAATGCCCCTTTCACAAATCACCGGTACTCAGATTTCTAAATTCATCCTTTACCATATTCTCTACAGATATGGTATCCCGTCCACCATCCTCTCCGACAATGGCAAACCCTTGAAAAACAAGGCCATGAAACACCTCTGCGATACCTTCCATATCCAGCACCGTTGGTCAACGCCTTATTACCCCCAGGGTAATGGTCAGGCAGAAGCAACCAACAAAACCCTCATCCATATTCTCAAAAAGGTTGTCAATAATACTGGATGAGATTGGCACCTCCATATTCATCCTGCCCTGTGGGCATATCGTACATCTATCCGCACCCCGATGGGCGCCACCCCCTACTCTTTAGTATATGGTGCTGAAGCCGTCTTGCCAATCGAAGTTGAACTTCCGTAATTGAGAATCTCTCTGAAGAACCTTATCAGCGAAGAGGATGCCCATGTTGCGCGGCTTGCACAGTTAGAGTTACTGGATGAACGAAGAATAAAGGCCTATGATCATCTCCAAGCATACCAAAATTGTCTCAAGCATAGTTACAACAAGAGGGTTCGTCCTCAACAATTCCAGGTGGGCGAGCTTGTCCTTAAGGAGAACCAGTGCACTCAGCAAGACCGGGACAAGAAAGGAAAATTTGAGGCAAATTGGTTGGGACCCTATATCATAGCTGCTAAATATGGATCGGGGGCATATAGGTTGACTACTCTTGAAGGAGACCCCCTTGACAAACCCATCAACATTATGCACCTGAAAAAGTTCTACACCTAAATCGGCTCGGTTACCCCACCTGGTCAAAAATCAAAAAAATCAAAAAAATAAAAATAAAAATCAAAATAAAAATAAAAATAAGAATAGTCAAGAGAAATAAATCTGTCCTATGGTGAAAACCACCTCTTGGTGGCGCCTTGGATAAGTATGGATGGTGAAAACCTGGCAATGGGAATCATCCATAGAGGGATTAATCATTATCTACCTAACACTCTAGTTATTTTATGCCTCCCTCCGCACTATTGTCCTCACCCATCTCATCCCCAACTGCTTGGTAAATATTGATTGAGCATTAGACGACCCATCTAGCCTATCCCCCATTCCTGAGCTTTTCAGTATCCCGCTCTGAGCTTATGTTATTCGTTCCCTTCATTGTTATGTCCGTATCATCAGGTAGGATCATCCATCGTGTCGGTCTTCACCTAGGTCCCATCCTGTTGAGTCCGTTAGTCGAACTACGTTGCCCCTGCGCTATCATGTAGGCAAGGTTGATCATTTGATTCACCCCCGGGGCATTAGTCCATCATTGTCGGTTACCATTTGTCTTCTTTTCGCTTTATCCATGGTCTTTTCTGGAACTACGAGGGCTTTGCGTTTTCACGTAGGCAAGGCTAATCTCTGATCGGCCCCCGAGCCCCTAGGTCTGTAGGTTATGTCGGTCTTTTGTGCTTCGTCATCAAGTTATGCCCACATCTAACCGGTTCTTAATAAACAAAATTCCCTCGTGTTACGAGATCTTGTCCCTAGGTAACATCCCGCGTCAACTGGGTCATTCTAATTTAGCATCCATCTTTGGTCTCAACAGGATGAATCCTTCCTCGCAGACCTCGTCAATCACATCCATCACCTTGATCCTATGGCAAAGGACCTGTTGTCTTGACTATGATCTTTTGATGCTTTCAAATTTTGTTTATCATTTTGGGTTCCTTCCCATCACTTGTCAGGGTTGCCTTGGTCCACCATACCATGGCGTGCTTTGACCTGCTGACATGGGGGCATACCTTGATCGTTTGTTTTGACTGCTGTCTTCTCGGTTGTCCCTCGTAAGACCCACCAAGATCTCCAAGATCTTGTGTTACGCTGGGACAACTTTGTGTGTTTGTGGTTATCACAACACCAGGCCTGACCGCGGCCATCGTGAGCTCGGGGTGTTGTGATAACCTTCTTGTTTGTTGTGTTTGTTTCGTGCGTAGAGTACTCGCTCGCCTTGGTCTTCTATATCAAGGTGCTTGGTACCCTACGCTATAGTAAAAATCAATGCTCCAAAGATGGCAAAATCTCATTTTTCATTGCATTTTCACCACCTTGCATGCACCCTTCATTTCCCTCATGACCATCACTTATGATTTCGGTTGTGCAAGTACTCTCGTTCTTTTTTCCTCTTAGGTCCTCTTCCTCTCAGGATATTGATGGTTGTTTTTGGAAAATGCAATCTTCCATCCGCCTATCACCTATCCGCATTCTCATAATGGTCGTTATTGACATTTAAGTACATTGTAAGCGTTTATCTTATTGCATCCATAAATCATACATCATAAATCATATAAACATGTGCACCCATAAATCATACATCATAAATCATATAAACATGCATAAATCGTCCATCCACATGTGCATCCATAAATCATACATCATAAATCATATAAACATGTGCATCCATAAATCATACATCATAAATCGTCCATCCACATTTGCATCCATAAATCATACATCATAAATCATATAAACATGCATAAATCGTCCCTCCACATGTGCATCCATACATCATGAATCATAGAAACGTTTACATCGATCATAAATCATCCATCCATAAAACATAAACCATAAAGCATAAATGATCCACATAAACATGTGTATATGTATGTATATGGAACCACATCATGAATCATCTCATATAGCCACATAAAGGAAACATCATGCATAATGTCAATAAAGGCCATCGCATAATCAAAATAATAAACATCATGTCATAATAATACATCTCCATCATATATCGCCTAATAAGATA
>VDFB02000003.1:115473993-115508899 GCA_007258455.2 Sequoia sempervirens | reverse complement strand
GTCATAACCTTACAAAGGCTCTTTTGACAAGGCACTCCATCTCCTAATTTTTAATTCACATTTAATCCCCCAAGGCACCCAAAAGGAATTTTTAATTCCTTCACTTCTCCCCACATGTCCTTCACCTATTTTTTATTCTTTCCCATCTCCCCATGAGCATATTTGAGGAATTTTTAATTCCTCACATGTCCTCTCACCCACATGGGGACAAGGACCTCCTTTATGAGGAGATATTGTCCAATCCCAAGGTACTTTGTACCCCCTCCATGTCATGTCCTTCTCCTTCCACCTCATGTCCACTTCACCTTTTAGGGCTTTATCACATGCCACATGCCAAGATGTGAGGGCTTGTGAGTTCTCAACTCACCTTGGCCCTACATCTTGATGTTTGGTGGCTCAATCTTGGCCATCCATCCCCCCTAGGAATTCTCAAAATTCCTATAAATACCCCCTCTTTTCTCTCATTTTGGGGGAGATCATTTTGCTAGCCAAACTATTGCAATTTTGTTTCTCAACTTATACTTAGCCATTTTCATGTGTTTATCCACTTGCACTCATCCTCACAACATCATTTAGCTTGCATCTTGTGCCATCTAAGGAGCATACATATCAAAGATCGAAGGGCCAACCAAAGGATCGATTCGACACAAGGTATAGAGTTCCATTTAATTGCTTTCATCTTGTGTTGTTTCCAACTTAGACTAATCTTGAGGTGTAGGTTGTTTTGGTGTTTATTTGCACTCTTTTACTTGTTGCTTGTTTTCTAACGCTCACATTCGACCTATCACAGTATCATTGGGAGATACTTATTGCATGAGTTTTGGGGACCAAATGTGTGTCATTTTAGGAGATTTTTGTGATCTTGTAATATATAATGTGATTTTATTATAAGTTTCTTTCATGCACTTACTTTATGTGTATGATTGGGTATTTAAATTTTGAATTTTTGGATTATGTATTATTTGTATTTATTGTTTTTGTGTGTATGCTTGTATATTTAAATTATTGTTATTGGTATGTCTAGATACTTGTGTTGTGAAAAAGTTAGGATGCATATAATCCTACCCTAGACATGTGCTCTTAGTAATACATAACATCATATGAAGAGAGATATTATAGTATGGGATATGAGTAGTGATTCATGTGGATGTTGTATGTGGTCTTGGATGTGTTGTACTAGGTCAAACCTTATAATTTTAGGACATTCAATTTTTATTGATGCTTATATTTATCTTGTTAATGTCCTTGTATCCATATGTGTATTAGATATTAGAAAGGATATATGGTGAAATATTGATTATCTAGGAATGAATTTTGGGTATGTGCATATTATGGAGTTTGTGAACTATGAAATATATTCCATGTATTTGAAATGCTTTTGATCTATGATTCCATGTGTGTACTTATGGGTTAATAAATCACTAATGTGTTTGTTAAATCCACACCTTTAGATTATGGATGGTGCTTCTTCACCTTGACTAATGGATGGTGAGGAAACGAACATCCTCATGGTGGGTTTTGTTATCAATATCAAGTGCACCATAGAGCGAGTGAGGTGTTGAATCTCTCCTTAGTTGATAACATGAAAACATCATAAGGCCTGTGGGTTGCCTATAGATAAGGATGAATCTCCATAGAGGGTTGGTTCCCTTGAAATCTAACCTAAAATAACTTATCCTATTATTGTTTTATAGGGAAAAGGGGAGAAAATGATATAAAATAAATTCTAAATCCTGATGGGAGGTGATACACAAATTTTTTATGACTTGTATCTACTTGTTGAAACACAATTTATTCAACGATCAAGCTAAAACATACACAACTTAAATTTTAATACACTTATGCATCAATATTTCATAGGAATAGGTTCTAGATGGAAAATAGATGTTTTTCATAATTAAGAACTATATAAAATGACAACATAAAATATGACTTGAATAAAATATGCATCTCTACATAAAAGTATTTTGGAAAATGAGACATGAAATATAGGATTGCTAATTCTATCATAGAACCATATCAATCATTCATAATTCCACACAATTCAAATTTGAGAGGGAAAATTGCTTGTTTTATTGATGAAAATGGTATCAAAACTAGTACAAGTATGAAAATATACTCTCTTTTCAAAAATTAAACTTTTACAATGTTGTTCTTGTTGCTGAGTTATAATACTTATTTTCCAAAACTAGAAAGAACTGCCTAATTGACCCTAGGTGTCCCATTTCTCAACCCAACATTGGAGACACAATAGGGTATACTTATGACCATTAATGACTTATGTCTAGCTTGAAATAGTGGTCTAACCTTCTTTGGGGTGCTATAAAACTACTTCTCCTTTACCTCCTTTAAAGATTCCAAGGTGGCATTGAAAAAAAAGATAATCTTGTTGGTATTAGGATTTTTCCATTGAAAGCACTCCTAAATATGATCCCCAACCTCCAGATACCTACAAATGTTGTTTCCATTTCATCTAAAATGCCTCTAGATGCTTGGAACTACTCATAACTAACCATTAAACTCCTCAAACTGTTCTAAACTCCTCATGCATGTTTATAGGATATGTGTCCAAGGAGGGAGGGTGTAGGAGAAAGAATCTTCTTTCAATGCATCTTCAAACCTATTTATGAACTTTAATAAATCACCTAATCTAATTCTTTCATGTTGAATGTTTGATGTCTCTTGATGATTGCTTTGTGCATATAATTGTTCACCTAGCTTAGTCACTTGTAAACTGGCCTTTGAAGAGACAATCACTTTCTTGACTCCACTGGAAATTTCTCTATATGGTATTGTTGAAGAGCTTCTTATGCACCTCTAGCTCTAGTTCTGGTTCCATAGGTTCTCAAAGCTCCATAAATAGTCGTAGTTATCTCCTTTGGACCTATATCATGATTTTTCGTGCTTGGAAATCACTCTTGGTTCGGTCAACAACATTACCTTTAGATATCTGCATGAGCTATCTCCTTGGGTCGTCATACTTTTCTTGATCACCATTTCTTGATTATTCCATAGTATTGTGATCTTATAAAAAAGATAGGTAAGTTGTCAACTATAATATTCTTCAAACTCATTGACCATGTATCGTACTCTTTCAAATGTATTATATTCCTGAGATTGCCATTCTTTGGTACATATGAAATTTCCAGGATTTGGAAAAAAAATTCCAATTTCTTTTCCTGATAAATGTAATCACAAAATCTACATCTCTGTAAATCCTTTATCAACATTCTTCAACATTTCACACACCTTGAGACCTTTTTTGTTACATAATATTTGAAAAGACTCCCCTATTTGGTTGTATTGACCAAGATAACAAGTATAACAAAGTTTCATATGGTAAAAATTCATGTGACAAATAGACTCACAGGTGTAGGGAGCATACCATTCAGGGCCTACATCTTAAGGGATTTGAACACATGGGGAAGGTGTAAATATGCCTTTGAAACCTCTCTCCATCAGTGCCATGTTCCATACTCTCAAAAATTTGATTTGCAATGTGCGCAATCTTCCTCTTGAGCATCAACAATGTGGGTCATAATTGGAGCAACCATTTGTTGGTCTCATGCCAAAAATGGAGTACTCCTTCAATGTCAATGTGATAGAAAACCCCAACTCCTCATGCTATGTTCCCCTTTCTTCTCCTTCGATGACATAAGGCTAATTAAAAGTGAAAGCTTAATTTTTTCCTTTTGGGGCATAAGACTCCTCTAAATATTTAAATCAAAGACAACGACTTTGGAAAATCTTTCAAGACTTCCTCAACAACTAGACCAAGGCATAAAAATATCAATAGGTTCAAACCCTTCCCCAATTAACAGCAAGAGCATGGGAGCTTAGAGAATTAACTTGCAAAGTTGAACTTGTAGTTCTTTTGACACTATTATGGTGTACATTATTTTTAGATCACTTGTATATGTAGGGTTTGCTTCATGACACATTATATTCTTATCATGGAGGAGGGTTATAGTTTTGATCCCTTGTTAATCTTAATTATGTAATGTGGTTATCTTTATTGTTGAGTACTAGATATGTACTTGTGAGACTTTTATATTATTACAATGTATTTATCATTGTACTACTTGAGTAGGAGTCATGCATATATTGTGTAATTTGTTGGATATTCTTGGATGCCTTGCACAATTGTCAGGTAATATTATATCAAAGCGTGGAAGTTAGAATCCAAATTCTTTTAGTCTTGTATCTTTTGGAAGAATTAGATATTTATTTTGGTTGGTTGCAATGCTTAAGAAATTGTTACAACCGCTGTGTCTTCGCCAGCGTAATTACGCATCATTAAAATGCACCGAATAGATTTATAACGCACTCTTGTAACTCGAGATCAAACAAGGCATTTGCATTTATATGCGTAGTATCAAAATGATGAAATTGTCAATTCCAGGGATTCTCGATGTTAAAATTCTTAGGTAACATGCAGACAAACGGTAACAAGCGATTAAATTCCGATGCTCTCGTAATTCAGCGAAAAAACGCGAGAATAAATGCGCAAAATGCAGATCACTTTGATGCAAAATCATCTAACCGCTTGCTGGCAATATTCTAAGCCAAAGCATAAGCAGACCGGTGGGCGAAAAGCTTTTACCGTAAGAGAAGTAATCTGCCAGTAACCCGAATGAATCCTAATTGGTATTTCACACTCACATATAGTATGGTCTAGTTGAGTTGTAGTTCAAGAAATTGGTAAGTCACCTCGTAGTTTAGTTTGTGTTTGAATTTGAAAGGATTATGATTTCTGCTGTGAATTTTCTTGTTAGTGATAATTGTTGAGTCTCCTTTGTATATGTGAGCTCTTTCTTATGTGTTCTTTATTCAATCGATGAGATATATATACATGGAATGTATATATATGTATACATGTACATGTCAACAATAAACCCATACACATGAGTTAATACGTACATGAGTATACATAGGTAGACGTACTTATGCATGCTCATGGACAAATTACTCATGGGCACGAGGGTATCAAATGGAAAATGAGACATATATATATATATACATATATACATCGCACACATATATGTCTATCGATAAGTTAGAAAATATCTACGATTGATTGTTAGCCGATAGGCTATATATAGTGTGAGATTTAGGTTGAAACCTATCTCATGCCATTAAATAGGTCTGGGTTGCCGTGAAATTGTCAATAGTTGCTAGTTAGTGGTTCCCATTGATGAAATCAGTCGTGAAAACATATATTATCTTGCAACCACTAGACTGGAAAACTAAGTCTCGAGTACTAATAAGTTGAATACATTCAAAGATAAAATCTATAAAATATTTGCAATAAATGCCATTTCAATCTAATTCACAACTCACAGTTCGAATAGCTATCTTTGTAGTAAATACAGTATCAGGATCAATAAATATGATTCACTGCCAACTGCCATTTATTATACCGAATAGTGTAAATGAATGAAGTACGCTCTTGTTAGCTATTTTATTCATGCTTTTGATCACTGTCCAGATTGTCTCTAAATAGAGTTCAATAGATGACTATCAAACTAGTTGTAGAAGATATGCAACTGTTAAAAGAATAATCAACATTTGAAGAGCAATTGTAAGTGTATGTTCTCACTATTTTCCAGTTTTAATTTTGGATTATTTTCCAACTTTTTATCAACATGGTTTTTGTATGCTGATAATTAAGTTTTTAATTAATAACATTTCTTTGAAAGAGACTTCTGATATTTTTGATTTCAGTTCAGAGTATTCATTTCTAATTTTAATCATGGCAAACAAAAAATGCCTCCCTCTATATAGTGGCATGCACCCTATCGAAGTTTCTAGAATAATGGTTTCAGACATTCTCTAGCTTACAATTGACATGGTCCCTTGGATTCATTTCCATATTTGTGATAAGTGATACTTAGTTGAAAGATAAATCTAAGAGTCACTTACTCTATTGCTAGAATAATGGCTTCGATAAAAGCACAAAACCTGTTGAATACTGTGGTTGTGTTGCTGATATGTGGTTGTCATTGATGTCAACACTATTAGCATTTAATACATCAAAAGTTGTATATGTCGAGGATATTGAGAAAATTGTTAAAATAAGTGTTCCAAGTTCTTTGTGGAACAGTGAAGGTCGTGAAGGTATCTTGTTCTGTATGTTGAAGATCAGTTGGTGTGGATTAAAGGGTTTTCTGCTGAGTATATCTAGTTCATCCACTAGAAGTTTTAGAGGTCTGCGTGAAGATCTAATCATGTAGTAAACAATTGTGTTTTGATAGTATTTCTGTGTGTTCTATTAGTGTTGCTAAATGAAGTTTGTATGTTTCTAGTGCTGTGGATATTTCTCTATTAGTTCTTGTTGTTTTTGGATGTTTCTAGATCATGCTCTATCTTTGTGGTACGTCCACTTTGATTCGTGTGTTCGTGGTTGAAGATTTTTCTCTATATGTTCGGTTTTTCATGTTCTTGGCCGACATGATGGTAGTAGTGTGTTGTGGATCTTCGAGGTGGAATTAATTGAAATATTTTTTTGTTGGAGTTGTTAATTTGGGTCTCCATTATATTGTGGCTGACCTTGGTGGATTCGCATTGCAAATTTATTTGTGATTTGGCCGACTTTGAAAATATACTTTATATTTTCTAGCTGACTAAGTTATTGATGAAATCTCATGTTGTGGATGTATAAGAGTGATTGTTTGAGAAAAGTTAGTGTGTGCATTAGAGTGAATGTATTCTAGAGAAAGTGTAGATGTGTGAATAGTGTTCCTATCATTCAATTGCAGAGCAGAGTGAGAAGAAGTGAAGAAGGTTTTTCTATGCTTAATTGGAACTGTAATCAGGCTTCTGTAGAAGCTATTCTTTCAGTTCATATCTTGTGGATCTAATCCATATTGTTGTATTGTTGGGCAGTGAGCCCTCTTGTATTTGAGCAGTGAGCTCTAGGTAGTGTGCCTGAATGCATGTGCATTCCCATTATTTTCTCATTATACTTTTAACAGGGTACAATATTATGGACTAGCATCCACCATGGTTTTTCCCCTTATAGGGTTTCCACGTAAAAATCTTGGTATTCTCTGTGTTTCTAATGTGTTGATTGTTCATGGTTTATTATTCATTCATTAGATATGAGATTAAGTAAAGTAAGGAAGAAATTTTTTAATATTCTCTGACAACTGATTCACTCCCCCTCTTAGTTATCTACCCTTGTTTTTCCAACAATTGCTATCAGAGCAGGTTCCTCTGAAGAAGTTTAAAAGCTTGAGGTGATCCGAGATGGTATCATACAAGAAGGACAACCCTAGATTTGATGGAACAAACTACTCATTGTGGAAAGCTGGGATGGAGTGTCATTTGAAGTGCATTGGTGAACCTTTCTGGAAAATTACAAAGAATGCATATGTTATTCCTCATAATGGTCCTTCCACTTCTAATAAAGTTAAAGAGGCTAAGAATAATGTCCGGGCTATGGAAGCTTTGTTGAGTGCTCTAACAGATTTAGAAATGAAAAATGTGTTAGGTCTGAAGACAACTCATGAGATGTGGACGAAGTTGGGAACTTTGTATGAAGGAGATGTGTATGTGAATATGGCTAAGCTACAGAGTTTGAAAGGAAAGTATGCAAATTTGAAGATGGGTGAAGATGAAAATATCTCTTCTTTTATGTAGAAAGTAAATGAAATAGTGATGGGTATTAGATGTGCTAGTGGAACTCTGGAAGAATAAGAAATTGTGGCTAAGGTGCTCAGATCATTGCCTACCTCCTACAAAGCAAAGGCTCATGCTATTGAAGAATTCAGATCATTGACGATTGTGACAAGAGATACATTGATTGGAAAACTTGTTGCCTTTGAGTTGAGCGAATTTGGTGATTCTATTCCTAAGACTGAAATTGCATTCAAGGCTACTGTATCTGGAAGAGACAAGCAAAGATTTGATCCGGGAGAGAGTTCTAGAAATACATTCAAGTATGAGGAAGAAATGAAACTGCTTGAAGAAGAAGAAAAAGAACTAGAAGAATTGGAAGCACTGATTGTGAAGACATAAGGTTGAGGACAAGGTAAGTATAAAGAAAAGCTACCTATCAAATGTTTTTCTTGTAGTAAAATTGGTCATTTTGCATGAAGATGTCTTGAAAGAGTCCCTAGATCTAAGCCTTAAAAATTTAGATTCCAAAAGAAATGTTACTTTGCTGAAGAAGGAGTGATTGATGATGAGTCTGACAAAGATAATGGAAATGAAGATGGTTGGGTCTTCATTTCTATCAAGGAGAATAGTCCTGAGGCTACTGGATCTGCCAAAATTGAGAAAACTCTTATAGCTCGAATTGAAGAAAAGGATGAGTGGGTCATTGACAGTGGATGCTCACATCATATGATTGGTGACAAAAGAAAATTTGTAAGTCTAGAGAAGTATGACGATGGAGTTGTGAGATTTGGTGATAAAAATGCTTATGTGATTCATGGCAGAGGATCTATTTGTCTTGGTGGTAAGCATAACACTTATGATTTTATTTATGTTGAAGGCTTGAAGCATAATATGTTAAGTGTTGGACAAATGGTGGAAAAGGGTTATGATCTACAGTTCAAAGATAGAAGATGCAAGATATTTGGAAACTCTAGAAATGTAATTGCTTCTAGTAAGATGACAAAAGGTGATATTTTTCATTTGAAAGCTGTTAGTGAAAGTTGTTTGATTGCTCAAGTAGATGAAAGCTGGTTATGGCATAGAAGGATGTGTCATGTGAACTTTGATAACATTGTCAAAATTAGCTCCTCTCAAGCAGTAATATATTTTCCTAAGCTAGTAAAGCCTGCTAGCACAATTTGCAAGGAATGTCAGATGGGAAAACAGACTAGAGTTTCTTTTCAGAGCAAACAACATAATTCTAATGGATTACTAGAGCTTGTGCATACCGATCTATGTGTCCCCTCTAGAGTCAAAAGTCTTCATGGTGAAAGGTACTTTATGTTGATTATTGATGATTACTCTAGAATGATATGGGTTGCTTTCTTAAGAGAAAAATGTGATGCATTAGAAAAGTTCAAAAGTTTCAAGGCTATGTCAGAGAATGCAAAAGGTCTAAAAATAAAATGCTTAAGGTCAGATAGAGGTGGTGAGTTCACCTCCAGGGAGTTTAATTATTTTTGTGATGAGCATGGAATCAACAGATAGTTATCTGCTCCCCGAACCCCTCAACAGAATGGTGTTGCAGAAAGGAAGAACAAAACAATTCTGGATGCTACTAGAACAATGATGATTGAAGGAAATGTGCCTCAAATGTATTGGAGTGAAGCTATAAGCACTGATGTGTACACTTTGAACCAAGTAAATGTGAATGGTAGTACTGGTAAGACTCCTTTTGAACTATGGTTTGGTTATAACTGTTAAATACTTCAAGGTTTTTGGAAGCAAATGCTACATCAAGAGAGATGATGATATAGGAAAGTTTGAAACAAGAAGCGATGAAGGAATCTTTCTAGGTTACTCCACTAGAAGCAAGGCCTACCGGTGCTATAACAAAAGACTAGGAAAAATGGTTGAGAGTGCAAATGTCAGAGTTGATGAAGATTCTGTTAAATCATCCAGATATTGTGGATATGACTCAAATGAAAATAATACAAACCAAGGGAAGAATATTTAGACACAAAATCAACTTAAAATTGTGCCTTATGTTCCATATGTTCCAGTGGTTCTAGTAAATCAAGTTAGTCAGGAAGCAAAGACAAGTGCAAGTGTAGAAGAAAGAGTAGAAGAATCAGAAGTTCGAGAGAATCCTAAAACTCCAAGGTATGTAAAGCTAAATCATTCTAAAAAATAAAATTATAGGAGACAAGAGTAAAGGTGTGCAAACTAGAAGAAATATTGTAGAAGAGTATTGTTTGATTTCCAAGATTGAGCCAAAAGATGTATATGAAGCCTACAAAGATGAACATTGGATGGAAGCTATGACCAAAGAGCAGGTTGCAAATATTTTCACTAAGCCATTTCCAAAGCATACTTTTGAGTATCTTAGAGGGATGCTAGGTGTAATTTCCCCTCCTGATATGAACTAGGATGCATTAATTTGCATCAATCCGTGCATTTCATGATCATATTCTAATCCAGATTGATGTTTCTATGGCTGCTACTCAGGGGGAGTAGTTAGATGTGCAGATATGTGGTTCAGAGCTGGCATGTGGGAAGATAATTTTTATCTTTTCCATTGATGTCAAAGGGGGAGAAGTGTAATGTGAAAAACTATTGCTTATCTGGAAAAGTTCATGTAAGAAGAGGCCAAGGAAGAAGAGTCAGAAGAATGCTATTTATTTGTTGGGTTGATGGTGTTTTTCACATCATGTGTTGCCATCAATGTGAAAGGGGGAGATTGTTGGATGTTGTGGTTGTGTTGCTGATATGTGGTTGTCATTGATGTTGACACTATTAGCATTCAATACATCAGAAGCTATATATGTCGAGGATATTGAGAAAATTGTTAAAAGAAGTGTTCCAAGTTCTCTATGGAACTGTGAAGGTTGTGAAGGTATCTTGTTTTGTACGTTGAAGATTAGTTGGTGTGGATTAAAGGGTTTTATGCTGAGTATATCTAGTTCATCCATCAAAAAATTCAGAGGTCCATGTGAAGATCTGATTTTGTAGTAAACAGTTGTGTTCTAACAGTATTTCTGTGTGTTCTGTCAGTGTTGCTGAATGAAGTTTGTATGTTTCTGGTGCTGTGGATGTTTCTCTGTTAGTTCTTGTTGTTTTTGGATGTTTCTAGATCATTCTCTATCTTTGTGGTACATCCACATTGATTCCTGTGTTCGTGGTTGAATATTTTTCTCTATATGTTCGGTTTTTCATGTTCTTGGCCGACATGATGGTAGTAGCGTGTTGTGGATCTTTGAGGTGGAATTAATTGAAATATTTTTTTGTTGGAGTTGTTAATTTGGGTCTCCACTATGTTGTGGCCAACCTTGGTGGATTCTCATTGCAAATTTATTTGTGATTTGGCCGACTTTGAAAATATGATTTATATTTTCTAGCCGACTAAGTTGTTGATGAAATCTCATGTTGTGGATATATAAGAACGATTGTAAGAGTGAAGTTAGTGTGTGCATTAGAGTTAATGTACGCTAGAGAAAGTGCAGATGTGCGAATAGTGTTCCTATCATTCGATTGTAGAGCATAGTGAGAAGAAGTGAAGAAGGTTTTTCTGTGCTTAATTGGAACTAGAATCAGGCTTGTGTAGAAGCTATTCTTTTAGTTCATATCTTATGGATCTAATCCATATTGTTGTATTGTTGGGAAGTGAGACCTCTTGTATTTGAGCAATGAGCTCTAGGCAGTGTGCCTGAATGCATGTGCATTCCCATTATTTTCTAGTTATACTTTTAATAGGGTATAATATTGTGGACTAACATCCACCATGGTTTTTCCCCTAATAGGGTTTCCATGTTAAAATCTTGGTGTTCTCTATGTTTCTGATGTGTCGATTATTTGTGGTTTATTATTCATTCATCATATCTGAGATTAAGTAAAGTAAGGAAGAAATTTTTTAATATTCTTTGACAACTAATCATCCCCCCTCTCAGTTGTCTGTCCTTTTTTTGCCAACAAAACCCAGTGCCTTGATTTAACAGATAACAACAGAACTTGAAATGAAACACAACAAAAATTATAAAGATTAAATGATTCTTGTGATGGCTTGAAATTGTGCTTTCACACCATGGTTCTAGGATGATTTTCAATGGTTCTTCTGTGGTAAGGGCAAAGCCAAAGGCTGATATTTGGAATTGGGTATTCACATCCATCAAAGCATCATCCAAAGGGGATTTCTTTCTGATGTTGTTGTTGACAATGCCCTACTAGACATGTACTCAAAATGTGCAAACATATCTAAAGCTCGTGATTTTTTTGAAAAAATACCTCAACGAGATGTGATCTTGTGGAATGTGATGATTGCAGGATACCTAGGCACAAAATAGTGTTCTTGATGAGGCTTCAAGGCTTTTCAAAGAAATGCCTCGACTAGATGTCTTTTCGTGGAATGTCATGGTTTTGGGGTATGCACAAAATGAATTTTTTGAAAAGGACTTTGCCATATTTGAGGAAATACAATCGATAGGTATTAAGTCAAACTCCACAACCTTTGCCTGCATCCTCTTAGCTTGTACCAAAATGGGAGCTTTAGAACATGGTATGAATATCCATCAAAGCATAATCTAAAGTGGATTATTGTAAGATGTATTAGTGCTGAATGCCCTGATAGAAATGTATGCAAAATGTGGAGGTAAGTTCATGTTTACTTCTATGTCCAATGTATTTTTTTGCATTTTTCATCTAGTAAAACCTATGTTGTAGTACTAAAATTTCATCTGGTTCATGTTATGCTGCTTATGCATTTATTTGCTAAACTTAACTTCCTTTTCTTATATACAAATGCATGGTATAACTTATTTTTACAATGAGAAAGGATAAAGTTAGCTAGCTTGTTTTACAAAGCCCATTCATTGATGTATAGTGCAAGGATAAAGTAGTTGAGATGTGTTTTCCATTGTTCAAAATTGGAAACCTACTGACATAAAGTTTAACTAATATAAGAAAACACTATTTTTCTTCCTTGGCTGCTGCATGACATTACTATTTCAGTGGAGTCCATGAGGGATTTATTATTTTTTTTCAATATGATCTTGGTGTTAGTTTGATGTTTTCTGGGTGGAATGTATGTGTGTAGCTATTGCTTCTACCTACAATTGCACACAATTATTTTCATATGTGCATCTATCTCTGCAGTTCTATTGATTTTCTAAGTTGGTAGATATAGTCTTCATGGTTTCTTAAGTGGATATGTAATACATACAGTTTTATTAATGTCCTAAGTGGTATGTGCAAATATGTCTGACTTTGGGGTGTACAAGTAGATCTGTGTGGCTTGTATGTACCTATCAAACTTCTTCATATTCCAACATTCACAAGTACACACGTTATTCATACTACTACAACACCATTCAGTTCCTAGGGAAAAATAGATCCTTTTTTTTTTTATTTCAGTTGTTAGTTGGTTGTTGGTTGGAGCCTCCTGCTTCACCACTGATTTCTTCCCTATTATGTCAGGCCAACCCCTTGATACTAATAACATTTCGCAAGAGGAGCAAGTTCAGAATGAAAATAAATTGTCTAGCCAATCCATACCATCCTTGTTTTCTCCAAATGATATCCATTTGGTTCCTAATTCCCCACCAACGCAAGGAACAACATGTATCAACTGTTGTCGCATTGACATTATTCTTTTCATAACAATCTGCATAATACTCATAATAGAATTTGTCCTAGAGGAAGTCATAAAATTCATCCAAGATGCTCATTATTACCTCGAAAGTTTTTGCAACTTTCTACATCTTATCTTTGATACTTCACACTCTATAGATGTCCTACTTGAACAAAAAATTTATAGAGGAAAAAGTTTCCAAAATGCAGCAACATACCGGAGCCTCTCCCACAAACCACCTATATAAAGAATGAACAAAACACGATGTGTAGTCCAAAGAAAAAGGAATGTATGTTTGTATGTAACAAGAAATAAAATGTTTCCATCTCAGGTTCTTGCAGCTACATGTACAAGAATGAGTTGTTTTAAAAGACAATTATTATACTGTTTGTAAAACAACTTGTCAAAATGTTAACAAGCAAACTATATACAGAGTTAGCGTACATGATAACACTTGTCCATCCAAACAATAAACATTGGAGGGTGCCGTTTAAAATGATGTGGTGGTTGATTAAGCATTTAACACCTTCAAACCTTCCAATTTGTCCATTACATATCATATTCAATTTTTATTTTTATTTTTTGCAATTTTTCATTGATAGATATAAATCTAAGGGAGAGAAAATACTAAGCACAAAACTTTTACCAATTGAAATTTGTATCAGAGTAAATAAACAAACCTACAAATCCAAGATTTATTTTCAATCAAACACATTATTAGGTAAATTACTATAATTTGAATATAATATCAAAGGAAAAAATAAACAAATCACTGCAACAATCTTACTACAGCTATTGACCAGGCGCAGTAGTGATCCCTTCTTGCTGAAGGCTATGCCAATGGACTTGGACAAAAGGACCTCGTCCATGAATTTCAACATGTATATTTTATCAGCAGCATACCCATAACTGTACCATGTTGCACCCTGGAAATGGTTTTCTTTCCAAAAATGCTAATTTTGTGAGCATGTGTAAAGAACATGGAGTCAATTTCATTAGGCCAAATGTAAGTACCTTGTGATGGATTTGATTTTTAATTTAATAACAACTTATATTTACAAAAAAATTTCTTTGATGTTGTTTCCATTGTTATTTTTGGTTATAATTCTTTAACAATTTCATTAACAAAAGGTTAGGTTCTCTAATGTCCTGATTATTCTATGTGTATGTGTATCCTTCTATTTGTAAATTGTTTCATTGAATATTGTTTTCATTCTCACTTGAAGTGCTTAGTTTATTGGAAGACATTGGCTGCATCCCACCATGTTTGGAATTTGATTTCATGTTGCTGCATGTATATAGAGAGAAATATTATTGCTTAGTGTTTCGCTTTCAACAATTACAATATTATTGCAAAATATGTATTTTACCATTTAATATTTTGGGTTTATGGATAATTGGATATGGAGACATGTATTGAGAGAAAATCAATTATTCATAGAACAAAGAGGTACATTATCTTGATAGTGTCTAAATTTTGAAATTAACTTGAATTAACGAAGATTTGTTATCTTTGTGGGGAAGCAAAAAAAAAATCGTATAATAAATAGTTTGATAAGATTAGCTTGGGAAGAGAGATGTAATAATTTTTTTATTGTTTTCTAATGACGGTAGGCACGTAATATTTTTTCCTTGCAACATTTCACTTTGTTTATTTGGATGTGGAAAATGAAGATTTTATGTTGAATTTGAAAATTTTAGTTCCATACTTAATAAAAGTATGCACTCTTACAATAGTGGGGTTCAGAAATATATTGAAATCCAAAACTCAAAATGCTAGTCTTTATTGCCCATTTACTAATGTTTCACATTTTTTATCTAACAAAAAATTAACAAAATTGTATGAGGTGTATCACCGATACAACATCACACCTATCCCACTGTCAAGCGACGTATGGATTACAAAATAATATTCAAACTTTCTAAAATTTTGTGTCAATTTGGACACTACAACATCATTGTAGCAACTTGACTATGAATATGATACCTATGTAGTTACTTGGTCAACAAGGTTGTGAATGTGATCGTTGTGGTGTCTGGTATGTATCCAATGCAAAATATTCACAATTGAAAATGTTAGAAATCTTTCCTTAAATTAACTATAAGAAAATATGTAATACAAAGATTTTTTAAATGTTTAAAAAAAAATTGTATGTATCTCATGCAGACACTAAAAATTGTCCTAGGCCCGCGACTCTAATTTTCGTCATAATTCTTATTTTCATTTTCATAATTAAATAATGTTAATTATTTAATTATTTTCTAAAGTCATTTGTCCTCTATTAATTAAATAACTTTAATTATTTAATTAATTCATTCTTACCTTTATTCTTCCTTGATTAATTAATTAAATATTATTTATTTAATTACGTAGCTAATTAAATTTATCTTCTTTCTAAAATTAAATAAACTATTATTTAATTTATTCCTTTGACACTTTCAACTATAATTAAATAATCATTTTAAATTATTTAATTATTCTTTAGCCTTTTCTCTCTTTGATTAAATAAATATTTATTTATTTAATTTAATCCAAAATCTTGAATGTTGAATTAAATCATTATTTAATTCATAAAAAGATTTATCCATAGCATATTCCTATATAATTAGATAATCTCTTTGTTATCTAATTAGTCATTTATCACTTAAGTCTAGATATAATTAGATCATTCAATTATCTGGTGAGATAATATCTGATTATCTTTAATGAACAAACTTTTTGTGTTAATCAGTCCGTTATCTAGATTAGATATTATCTTATATGTGCAAACCTCTATTAATTAAATAACTTTAATTATTTAATTAATTTATTCTTATCTTCTATCCATGTCAATCTTTATCTTTTACACACAATCTTTATTCTTCTATGTCTCGACTAGTTTCCACTAAATATTAAATTATTATTTAATTTAATTCCCACCTTTTATGATTTATCACTCACACTAATTCAACCCTAACCCTTGTTGTCAATCAGATTGCACCCGAACGCTTGAATAGTTAAATTCAGCAATCTGTTGAAACATGGAATGATTCTCAGGCCTGTGGGTTGCCTAATTTTGAGAATCAATCTCCAGAGAGGGCTGGTTCCCTGATGAAGACCTCCTAAAAACTAACTAACTTGGATGGGAAAGAGATAGAAAGCTTGCTTGAATTGAAATCCTAAAGCTATGAGAGGTGATTGCACCAAAATTTTGTGATTCTATTTGTTATCCTAAATCTATGAACTGCTGCAATAAAGTTCTATATTTCACAATTCAACTAAGACTATGAAATTCACCAATATTCCACATGAAGGTTTGAAATTTCAATGTTTGTAAGAGGAAAACTAGATTTTCACAGATACAAATGACTGAAATTTCTGTTAAACACAACATGCAGCTTGAATTATAACATGAAATTTCTTGTTTTTTAAAGCATTAATGAGACAAAACAAAGGATTTGAGATTAAATCACAGTGTTTAAATCAAATCATCTATATGACAATAAAACTCAAGAAATATTGAGAAGGAAAAACTATACTAAAAGCTCTATTACGATTCTTGAATAAAAAAGTGTTGAGTTACAATGCCTCACTGCTGTATGTGTAACCAGGAAAAAATAACTAGCATTGAAAAAGATAAATTTTTTCAATATATACAATATGAATGCACTTCAAAGTGCATGAATAAGCAACTGAAAGTCAATTTCAGTGAGAAAGTGACAATTCCAAAGTGAAATCTGAGCAGAAGCAAAGATCCCTAAAAATAAGGTTCAAACTCATGCAAAAATGAGTGAACTCGATCTCGAACTGGTAGTCATAAAGCATGTAACTGAATTGCAACTCAAACTGCACTAGAAATCTCTGAAGAGTAAGTCCAAGCATGCGAAAACTACCTCATTTTTATCAATTCGCCCATGCATATCAAACTAAAAATCCATCCCTGTATCGTGCATGATTAATCTTCAAAACTGATCTCTAATGCATAAAAGCATAAAACACTTCCGTTCCAACTCTAGTCTCCATTATTGCATGAACAAAAATTTCCAAAAAAAAAAAAAACCGAAGTCTCACTCCTCATAGTATGCAAAATATATCACTCCCATCTGCAATTCACTTGCCTTTAAAAATAATTTAATTCAACAACTATTAAAACAATTAATTAAAATTGCTTTAATAGCATTAAATAAAAACTACAAATAATAAAAGGACTCCCACATAAGAGATTTTCTTTAAAAATAAATAAAATATCACTCCTTATACCTCCCGGGTTTCATCCATATTATAATGCTTCAATAAATATTTTTATATGCCTTGGCATATAATCTTATCATCTCCATTTGCATTATTAAGTCGATGAATGAAAATATTTATTTTAAAAGAAATAAGTCAAAAAACAATGATGATTCAAATTAGAGCTTTTGGAGCCGGTATTGGCATGGTGTGATGGTTTATAGGTGGCACTGTTCTTGCCACCAAGGTTCAAACCCCATTGGGGTGGTATTGTTGAATGGTTGTATTCCGGTTCATAGCTATGGTCAAAAGTGTTTACCCCTTGAATAAAAAAATTAGAGCTTTTGGACAAAACCATCGAACCCTAAATTCCTCTTCATTTTCTCATTTTGCATTATTGAAAGAGAAACTATGCTGCACCGCCATGGAGAATAGGTTTTCTGAATGAGTTTTTTGGGTTTTTTGACACTGGCCGCCATGGATTTTGCTGTATCCAATGTTTAATGATTTGGAGTCGACAAGAAGTAACTGGCTGAGAACTTCGAGTCTTTGAAATCGAATCATCATGAAAAACGGCTCGAACAGAAGGTAAATCTGGTCATTCTGCATTCTGGAAGATTCAAAATGACTTTATTATGCGCATGGTCTTGTTCATTCTATGGATTGGGGTTTCTAAACCTGTGACTTCCCTCTTCTGCTTATTTTGTAAATACTTGAAACCCTCCTCATGGCATCTTCTGGGCATTTTATTTCCTTTTTTTTTTGAAGCATTTCCTTAGCTCATACAGCCATGGATTTTACAGTCTTCTGATACATTTTCCCTCCTTTTGTGTATATTTCTGTTGCTGCTCATTCTGTGCGCCATGAATGCTTTGAACTAGAGTTTTTGTGAAGTTCAGGAAGTGGGAAGTGGGTTTTGAATTGCCATATGGATGAATCTTCTCTATATTTCGCTGCTGGTAAGTCATTGTTCTCTTCAAGAAAACTCTCAAGTCTTTTGTTTTTAATCAGCAAATACCTGGAAATATTGAGTATGCATAAGGAGACAATGTATCCTTCGAAACTGTGACCTGTCAAATTGATGCATTTTTTTATTTCCTGTGCTAGCCGTGATCTCCCAATGACCTTGGTCTCTACTGATTTCTCCACTGAGTTTGCTTCTTCCCTGATTTTGTACTTGAAAGCTTCTTCATTGGTTCCATTGCCGGGATTTGCATTTAGAAACATAACACACTTCTCATCACCATTTCATCTCCTCAGGGCATTTTATTTCCTATTTTTTGATATAAGAGATGCAAATCATGAAAATTTGCTTTACTGTTCTCTTGATTTGGTTTTAAAAGCATGGTGCTCGGCCTGTAGTCTCTCAAGGTTGCTAAATGCACATTAATTGTTGTACTCTACTGTCACAGATGTAAGATGATAATATTGTTTTCTGTGTTTCTCTATTGTAATATTGTGGCTCCAAATGGTGATGCTATTCTAAAAATGACATCTCTTTTCTCTTATCACCGACCTTCATATGCTGATTTTTTGCTATTACTAAATATTGTTCTTTGAATAACATGCTGTCCTCCAAGTAGGTGTTCAAGTGATAAAACTAAGTATTTCTTTTTGATAGAAAATATTCATTATTTCATTGCTGTGATCTGTTCATTCTGTCACTGTCTCCTCTTCGTATGGCCTGGCTGTCCATTGAATATGGATTTTAGCCAAATGTTCTCTTGACTGTGCTCATCTTACGAACTAGAAACTGTAGCACACTGATATGGCTCCACCTTGTTATTCCTCATTGAGTCTCTTGTAGACTATATAAGTGCTTTGAAATTATAAGAAACAAATTAAATGCCTCTTGATGTAATCCTTTCCCTCATTGTAAAGAGGCTCTGCAATTTATTAAAATGCAATGAAAAAATGAAAAACAGAGCTGAAACAAAATTTCAATGAAACTGATGATCTTTTTACATGTTTCTTCCATATTTTATGAACATTAAAGAAGTTAAAATTCTATAGCTGCTATTTTTGAATATCTTTGTAAATAGTGACTGCCATTTGAAATCAGATGCTCCATTTATTGTTAATGCTGATCAATCCACTGCTATCTCACTTGGTTCAAGCTTTTTACTGGCTGATCACCATTTTTCCAGCTTAGAGATCATTGGAAACAAGGCTGCATTCTTCTGTAATGCATATGAGTCTTTAAATTCCATGTACTTATGGTGGTTGATCATGAGTGCTATTTGCTGCCCTTTATGCTGATATGCATGAACTCCACTGCGAGTATGTTCCAATCCTTAATTCATCATGTAAACATAATGATATCTTTAGGCTAAATATGAATACTGTGTATTATGGCAACAAATGCTACTGTCAAGAAAGCATTTCTCATTGAAATACTACTGTCTTTTAATGCTGATTTCATATAGATTGAGGTTGCTCCTCCAAGAAATAGTTGTCAATGGCTCATATTGGCTCCCTAAAAGTGACTCATGCTTTGTATATACACATCTCTTGAACCACGTAATGCATAGGACTGTTTGTTGTAAATGAAATTCTTACAATTGTATAATTATAGCAGAACTCATGAATGGTTTGAGATTGCATCTTTGTTAGCTGTATTCAACATTATTGAGCAAAGGAAGAAAGTAGATCTGCTTTATTGAATTTCTACCATATATGGCTTAAAAGCTGCTAGCTTAAGTTTTCTTTGAATTTCTTTCATGAGAGAAATCCTATTTCATGACTGTGATTTATATCAATAACCCTCGTGTATGAATAAATGAGAAGTATCCGTCTGATATGCCAGGCTCTACCCTTGTGGGAGCCCATTTTTCTCCACATATCTGATGAAAAAATGATCTCGAACATGATGAACCTGATCCTGCACATTGAAACAAACATGTTAGCAAAATAAAAGAAGCTGAAAGCTTCCATTGAGTTATGTTTTTCTTGATTGTCAACCTTTCATCTGATGAATGCTTGTTTTGATGCAAATTACATTTCTGTTGGTAGCATAGGTATAAGGCAGAATGTAATTCATCATTGCTTAGAGTATAACTCTAATGCCACTCCTTTATAATCTTGCAGGTTCATGGAGCAAGGAAATGAGGCTGCAGCAGCTTGGAAACGCGGCGATTGAAGACACCAACGAAAGTGATTCATCATTACAGGCAATGATGAATTGCTCCTCTTCTTTACGTTTATGTTATTTTCAGTAGTGTAGTTTATCCTTGAGTTTTGTATTCATCATTTGATTGTCATAATCAAATTCAGTTACTCTTGCGGCTTGTGCGAGATTCAACATTTTTACAAAATGAATAAAAGGCATTACTATGCAACTTTTAAATTTTCTATTTCAAATGCTTGCATAATAAAACTATGATTCAGATGTAAATTGATCTCTATGATGATCAATGAATACTTAAACAATAAAACTTCAAAATTTCTATACCTATAAATGATGAATTTGATTCATCTCTACCTGTTTTGAGCTGGTGGTGAAAAATAGGTAACAACCCTATTGCATGTCACATCTTTTAATCTAAGCTTGTCATTCAAAAATCATATTTTCTATAAATTGGCTTTGCCTTCATCATTATTACTCCTCCCGAAATCTTATGAGTTTTGGAAGCAACCTACTTTAGAATCTTCAATGTTTTGCTATTATCATGATCATGAGGCCATACTTGCATGCTTAATGAAAATCTGAGGGAAAGTATCATACAACAACGAAATGGAGAAGGATAATGGAGGTTATTCATGGAATCAAATGTGTGTTTGGTAAAATCCTTTATTTATGCATGTTTTTATTATTTTTCATTGTTCTCAATTATTTAGCTTGGGTTTAGTTTAAATTACGCTTTGAATTGCTTAATCTGAGAATTTTCCCTGTGCTACATCTAGTGAACCCGATGTGAATAGAGTCATAAAAAAAAAAATCTGTAGAGAATTTGATTTTTGTAGGAATAGGTATGGATCGACACATTTGAGGCACAAAATGACGCATCTGACCCCATGAACTGCATATGAAGAATTAAACGATGCATCTGAATTTTTGCGATGCATCTGTGGCTTCCTGCGACACATTTGGCTAGTAAAAAAATAATTTTTTGATTTTTGAAATACTGAGTTTTCATTTTAAATTGCAGTTTTTCATTATGACTAATTCAAAACTTGTAGCATGTGATCTTGTGGGGTTAATATAGTTTTTGCAGGACGATTCATAAAAGACAAATATACAAACTATTTTTGCAGGACGATTGACGAAGACAAAAATTAGAACTTCTAAATGTGTGGTATTGTAGGACGCTTGTTGAAGATTGATTATGGAACTAATTGCCTGATTAGATTAGATCAAATTCTATTTGGTGCTTAAAATAAATCATTGTTATCTGTGTTTGGTGCATTTGCACATTCTGTTTAGATTGAAACCCGATTCAATAATAAGAGTATCCTCTCCCCTTGCGCACTTGTGAAATATTGGGTGTAAGAGAAATTGTTATTGACTCTATAATTGGGCCTTCCTTGGTGGGAAAAATTACTCACCCTAAGGTGACTCAAATCGGCAAAAAGGTAAAGCCAAGCTACTCCTGATCGGTATACAAATGTGAGTGCTAATGGAAAACTTAGCATTATAGGCACATATTTGTTATACAAACAAGTTAATCTTGCCTCATGTATAGCCACCTAAACGGGTGTCCTTATTAAAAGCCATTTGTTTTTAGATTACCAAAATCCTTCTATTTGCTGGTGCAAGAGGTCGGACCTCTGAAGTCATCCCACATACTTGCAGTTCTTAGTAGAGATGAAGAGTTTGTCATGGGAGATTCATGAGAACTCGATGCTTGGCTGACCCAAAGAAGTGCGTGTTGTGGAGGGAAGCCAATGTGGTCAAGTTTCTAATCATCCGCTCTGAATAAGCATAGCTGGAGAAATCCAAATGGGAACTTAGCAGATATTGTCTTGGCCAACCATAGGATCGTACTTGTATTTTTGGATTTAAACATTTTCACATCAAAATCAAACCAAAATAAAGTGTTTTCTGATTATCTTCTATTTGCCAAAATTTGATCAAAATCAGACTGAAACAAGCTTGCAAATTTACAGTAAATTGCATCTGCCATAGAGAATTGCATCTGCTGTTATGAATTACAATTGTCACATAGAAACCCACATCTGTCATATTGAGTCACATCTATCGCATAGAAAATTGCATCTGATATCCTAAGTCACAAGTGTCAAACCTGCAATGCATCTGAAACTGAAAACTATATCTGAAAACCTTTGTGACACATCTGATCTGATGAGCTGCATTTACAGTCTAGAATGACGCATCTACCTATCACATACTTGAGACATTATTTTACCAGTAAACCACATCTGACACTAAAAACCACATCCATTAATTTCTGCGACGCATTTGTTAACCTGAATAGTAATTGCCTGATAACTAGAAAAATGAATTTCACTATCACAGTCTGAGGTCAAATAGTCAAAACTAGTCTCTGATTATCCTTTCACAGTGATCTCTGAATAGAAACTAGAAATATTTGCTCATACTTTTCACGATTGCATCTTTTAGTATAATCTAGCTATAGCCATAGACACACTAGTTGCAAACCTTAGTTACATTTTAGGAGTCTTCATTATCTTCAGATCAATCAAACTTTAAGACAATCACCTTTGCAAATTTTTAGAATAGGACAATTTCCCATACTTTGGATAAACCTTTGCTTCAATGAAAATTGTCATTGAACCTAGTCACTTGTCACACTTGTTATCTTTTGTCATCTTGGTGAGTCTTTTCCAGCTTGTCAGTCTAGTTTTGGAACTCACTTTATCTCTTGGTCTTAGTCTCACAAAAGGTCCTTTGACAAACTAAATTGAATCCTTGGTTAAACTTTGGATGGTTAGTAACCTCTTTTCAAATCTCCCAAAATTGATTACCTTTAAAAGCTTGCCTACACTTTTGCATACTTAGACAGTCATTCTAGGACAACATTATTTTAGACATTCCTTATTTTACAAAAAAGATAAAAAATATAGTTGCATTGGCATTCATTCCTTATATCCAAAAAATCCAAAAAAATAGACTAAAATCATATCATTCATAGACATAGTTCTGCATCATCGACATTTTGAGCATATCTTACATGGTCGAAATAAGGTCCAAAAGGAAACAAAGGGAAATGGCTGATCCACAAGACTTTATCAATCCATTTTCAAACTCCCCATCAGGGACATCGAGACCTCACAAAACCTTATTGGAAGAATTTGTCACTAGAGACCGACAAGGACGCGTTATAGTTGAAGACTTAGACACTGCTACCCAAGATCCAAAATTTTCCTCTTTTGTAGATGAATACTTGGCACAAGATCCTCAATGATATCTAGCAAAATTATTAGTAGAAGGTGCCACATTACCTCCTAGATTTGACATTCATACATTGCAAACTTCATCTACCCAAGGGACAAACACGACAACTTCTAGTGCCTCTATCCATCAAGTAACTACAACCATACCATTTGGAATACCTACCCAAAGTGCCACAACAGTACATAAATCACCATTTGGTACATTTAGCATGACACAAGGCCTTAATTTTACCATAGAAGCATCATCGTCAAATCCCTTCAGCACCAATACTAGAAGCAAAAGGCCTAAAGTTAGCATAAACACGAGAAATGCTATACCAAACATCAACACCACTAGTGCCATTCCACAAATAGGGGTTTCACAAACAGGACACATACCTCAAATACAATTTGGGAACTAGCCTGATCCTTCGCAAAACATTCACGTTCCCAATCAACCAACATCAAACCAAAACTTGTTCTCTAACATTCCAAGTCAAAATCCACCCTTCATTCCTACACTGAACTAAAATATGTCACATAACATTGGGTTTCAAAACACTTACATAGACCCCAACAATGCAACCAACACGTCATTGACACAAGTGGATGTTCTGCAAACAAAAATGCAAGCCCTTCAACAACAAATGGACAATATGGTGGTGTCTAGAAAAAATAATTTTTCAACAAAAGACTTATGTCCATTTCCCTTTGACAAAGCTTTATACATGACACCCTTCCCACATGGGTATGTTACACCAAACTTGCCTAAGTATAATGGGAAGCGTAATCATATTGAACATATAAGGGAATTTTCCACAATGTGCATAGACATTGCGTATGACCCCACATATCTCATGAGACTTTTTCCATGAAGCCTTGTTGGAATAACACTTGAATGGTTTTCTCAACTTCCATATGACATAAGATCATGGGGTGAACTTGCTGAAAAATTTGTTGAACATTTCGCCTTTAACATTGACAATGAAATCACAATAGCAGCCTTGTGTCACACCACACAAGAGGAAGGAGAGAATTTTATCACCTTCTTCCAGAGATGGAGGAGTCTAGCTAGTCAATGCCCTGTTGAAATACCTAAAAAGCAAAAGGTCACCATATTCCTAGAAAACCTCAATTCAAAATTGAGAAGTGACTTAAGAGTACACTACTGTACTTCTTTTGTGGAACTAGTAGAAAAGGGTATCATACTTGAAAAGGCTCTCATTGACAAAGGTGAAATCAAGATGTCAAATAGAAATCCAAATGTTCAAAACACCCCTAATGACAAGAATAAATTTTGGTCTCAAAACAAGAATGTAACCAATGATGGCATTATCAATGCTAAAACCCTACAAGAAAGACCAATCATCACACTTGGAGGACATAAATCCTCTAATAACACACTCAACAATGTCGACCAAACTGCCAACGCTATCCAAAACAACCAACAACCATGACCACAAAGGAGGTTTCCAAAACACGAATTCACTCCCCTAAGGGAACCAATTGAATCAGTCTTTAAACAACTACTGCAACACAACCTCATACAACTTCAAGAGCCAAGAAAATATGATTCAGGACAATTTAAACCCTTTTGGTGGGATGACAACGCTTTTTGCGATTTCCACCAAACTAAGGGACATAGTCTACAACAATGCTGACAGTTGAAGAACATTCTATAGGATCTTATGGAAAACAAAACTATTGAAGTTAATGGAAAGAAACAAACATCCTCAAATAGTGATCACAAGGTCTTACTGATCCATTAAATGACCATGCAAAAGGAAAAGCCTCCAGTTCGGGAAATAAGACCAACAATAATTCGACCAACTATGCTAATGTCAAGTATGACTATAACCACGACCCAATCATAAATCACATTTGAGCCGCCGATGGGCATATCAACACTATTACCATAAAGAAAACTCCCGAATGTGATGTCAACACTCGCCAAACCAAGATAACCATCTAAGGCCCTCATAGCAACAACCACAGTCCTCCAAGCCTCAGTATAATTTACTTGACCAGTTGGGGAAGACCCCAACGCAAATTTCTATCTCAGAACTATTGCATATATCACCTGATCACCGAGCTATTCTAGAAAAAGCTTTGCAAAACATGAGCGTCCCTAACAACCTTGATGTCAATCATTTCCAAGAGATGGTAGGCTACCTAACTAACTCTCATCATGCTACCTTCTCTAAATAAGATTACTCAATTGAGAAGACAAACTACAATGACCCATTGCACCTCGAAGTTCTTGTTCATAAAAAAAAAGTTAGATGAGTCTTGGTAGACAAAGGAGTAGGGTTGAATCTTTGCACCTTGAAACTGGTTAAGGAATTAGGATTCTCAGAGGTGTGTGTGGACACTACTAAGAGCATTGTCATTAAGGCATATAATGACGAATAACGATCATCTAAAGAAGTTTTAACACCCCCATCAGAATTGGTCCTGTGGTTATGGATACCAATTTCCAAGTCTTGGATCTTGTCCTTCCATATAATCTTTTACTGGGCAAACCATGGATACATGCTATGAAGGCCGTCCCTTCCACTTACCATCAATGTCCTAAATTCCCATACAATGGCAAAGAGATCACGATAGTTGGTGATCCTGATCCTTTCCAGTATTTCACTAACCTACGAGGGATACCCCAACGACAAGTGCCTGTAAACTAGGAGGCTTCATCATCCAACTCATCCCAGTATATCGATCCATCCACTCTTTCCAAAACATCTACTTCCCAATAACTACCTTCCACTCCTAAGGTCGAGATCCAAGATAAGGGTTGTGGAGAGTATCATATGAAAGCATCTTATTGTGTCAACCATTTGGTTCCTTCAAAATCATATGGTTTAGCAACAATAGATAGCAGAAAATCCGTGGTCACCATACACGTCCCTCCCACAATGACTTTCAAAAAATGAGGGGAACTAAGTGAAGAAGCTATAAATGAAGATGTGACCTCTTGGTTATACAAAGAAGACAATGAAGAACCTCCTCCGCCTGCTCAGATACCCACAAATCAATATGGAAAAGGTTTCAAGATAATGCAAGACAAAGGATATAATGGACATTGCGGGTTGGGATTACATAAAAATGGGAAGACTGAACCTATCATTGTCTCTAAATGACCGAAAGGCCTAGGGCTTGGGTTTCAACCGCTCCAGATTGGCATTTCTAGTACTGCATCACCTTTACAAGAGGACGTAAGTGCTTTCGAAGCTATTGAGACATCCAATGAGCCATCTGACCAATGCTACTGCCATTCCCCTGACTCTAACGAATATGAGTGGGATTCCCTCTCCTCCACCTCTTTCATGGACCTCGATAAACTATATGGGGAACTTGACCAAATGCTTAATTCCTCACAAAATCCACCGAATTCCCATCCACAAATACTTTTGAAAAAAGAGGAATGGCTCAAATGTTACTTTTGGGAACTCATTGATCCTGCCTCTTGGGAACCCAACGAACCCACTTCTGATAACCAAACCTTTACAAAGGGCCCATCTCAGAATCTACCTATTCCCAAGAAAAAGAATTAGGATTTGGTAAGAAAATTTTATGAATATGTCAACAACTCAGCCTTTACCTTGACCCCTTTGAACTTTGATACTTCTGATGATGACATGCCCTTAGTATATCCCCAACTTATCGATTGTGATCAACAAGTCACCCCCGTCTTAGATGTCTTTGAGAATGACGAAGCGATAGCTAAGTTCCTGGGACTGCAAGAAGGAATACCTAGTGGTGACCATAAGACTAGATTTACCATAGACTTGGATAACATGGCTTATTTTGGGGAGTTTGTTCACCCCTCCAATTGCAAAAGCAAAAACAATAAGAAAAACAATGAAAAAAATAAAAATGACGAGTCCCTAGGTGAAAACCAAAAGGCGCTTAAGGATGATGAAAAAGTCAAAAATAAGGACGCATCCAAGGGTGAAAACCTCTCTGAGGCACCCAAGGATGGAGGTTTGAACATTCTCCTTGTTGCTCAAGAAAAGTCACTAATGTTGGTTGAAGAATCTGTAGAGGTCAACATAGGCATTGTAGAAAATCCTCGGGTAATCTATTTTGCAGCATCTTTGACAAAAACAGAGCAACTTGAACTTTGTAACTTCTTCATAGAAAGACATATTAACTTTGCATGGTCATATGCCAACATTCTTGGACTGGATCCTGACTTGGAATTGCATCATTTTCCATTACAACCAGGTGCTAAACCCATGAAGCAGAAATTAAGAAAAATGCACTCGCAAATTGCTTTATTAGTCAAGGCTGGACTAAAGAAACTATTGGATGTCGGCTTTATCAAATCAATTGACTATGCAGAATGGATTTCTAATCTCATACCAGTGACAAAACCAATAGGGGGCATCCTCATCTGTACAAAATTATGAGATATAAACAAAGCATGTCCTAAAGACGACTTTCCTTTGCCAAATATTGACATGATTGTGGTCCTAACAACAGGATATGAAATGTTATCCTTATATGGATGGTTTCTCGAGATATAATCAAATTAGAATCACACTTGAAGACCAACATAAGAAAACTTTCACTTGTCCATGGGGAACTTATTGTTGGAACGTCATGCCCTTTGGACTTAAAAATGCTAGAGCAACACATCAACGCGCTATGACAACTATTTTCCATGATCTCATTCACACTCTCATGGAAGACTATGTGGATGATCTGATAGCTAAATCATTGACAAGGGCTGATCATTTATGGGTCCTAGATAATATTTTTCAAAGACTAGAAGAATACAAAGTGAGACTAAATCCTAAAAAATGTGTATTTGGTGTGCAATCAAGAAAACTTCTAGGATATATTATTTCTAGATGAGGCATTGAAATAGACCAAAAAAGGTAAAAGCTATAAGGGACATGCTTCCATTGGCCAATATAAGTCAACTATGGACACTACAAGGGAGACTACAGTCTATCAGATGATTCATAGTGCAGTTAGCAGACAAGATACATCCCTTCCAACATCTAATCAGAAAAGGGGTACCGTTTATATGGACAGGTAAATGCCAAGAAGCTTTTCAACAGATCAAGAATTACCTACTTACACCACCAGTGTTAATGCCACCTACTGATGGAAAACCTTTGATACTCTACATTTCAACAACCACATCAATGCTAGGAGCCTTACTTGCACAAAATGACAATGAGGGTCATGAAAGGGTAGTCTATTATATCAGCCACACTTTGGTAGGTTATAAGCTAAACTATAGTACCATAGAACGTGCTTGTCTTGTATGAGTTTTTGCTACTCAAAAACTTAGGAACTACATGTTAAACCACCAAACAATGTTGGTCACAAAGATAGATCATTTGAAGTATCTCCTTAGTAAAGCAACATTAACAAGACGACTGGATAAATGGATAATGGTACTTAGTGAATATGATATCCAGTATGTAGAAAGAAAAGCTATAAAAGGACAAGTTATTGCTGACCAGCTGGAAGACGCACCGATTAAGGTAGATCATCCTCTAGTTTTAGATTTTTCTGATGAGTTCATCTTCACTCTTGACACAGGAACGACATGGAAGTTATACTTTGATGGGTCCCACACAAATCATGGTTAAGGGGTTGGCATATTGTTTATCACACCACAGGGTGACACTATTCCTTATAAGTCATTTAGAATTGCTTTTCCATGCACCAATAATATAGTAGAATATGAGGCTCTTTTAACAGGACTATGAATGGTAATCAAATGGAAGAACAAGCATCTACAAGTTTATGGATATTCTCAGCTGGTAGTTCGACAAGTTAATGATGACTATGAAACTAAAGATGAAAAGCTTGCCCCATACAAGCAGATGGCAGATAGTTTCAAACAATATTTTGAAAACATCGTCTTTCATCAAATACCCTGCATTTAGAACATGGCAACAAACACCATGACAACCATTGGTTCACTCTTGGACATACCTAGCAACATGCCTAAATTTGAGTTTTTGGTAGAACAACTTTTGGTCCATGCCTTTGACATCCCATATTCAAAGAGTGTGTGAACTTGTTGGTCCCAATTCCTCGTGGTACAAAGAAATATATGACTACCTACATGCCCAAATCCTACCCCTTGACCTCTTGAACAACCAACACATGACATTTATCCATAAGTCTTCCAAGTATATCATCATCAGAGACACCCTTTATAGACGTTCCCTAGACAATACCCTATTGAGATGTCTCGATACTGAAGAAGCATAAGCGACCTTGCATGGGGTACATGAGGGTATATGTGGATCCCAATCTAGCGATACCACCTTAGCCAAGAAGATTATGAGACTGGGCTATTATTGGCCTATGATGGAAAAGGACTCATATGTCTTTATCAAGAAATGTTGACAGTGCCAAATTCACAAAAACTTGATACATGCACTAGCACAGGAGCTCCGTCCAATAACCTCACCATGGCCCTTTGCCCAATGGGGACTCACCTTGATCGATAAGATACATCCTACATCCTCCAACAGTCATAAATTCATCATTAAGTAACTACGACTGAATATTTTACCAAGTGGATTGAAGCCATTCCTATGACCTACATTACAGGCATAAAAATTTCTAAGTTTATTCTTAATTACATCATTTGTCAATATGGTGTTCCTTAATCCATAATCACAGATAACAGCTGCCCATTTAAAAAACAAGAAGTCTGTCACCTCTGCTAAGAATTCCATATCCAACACCACTTTTCCACTCCATATTACCCGCAGGGTAACGTCCAAGCTGAGGCATCTAACAAAACAATCCTCAGAATCCTTAAGAAGACTGTGAATGATGCTGGTCGCGATTGAAATTTATAGCTTAACCTTGCCCTATGGGCTTACCACACAAGCATCCACACTCCCACTGGTGCCACTCCATATTCCTTGGTATTCGGTTCTGAAGCCATCTTGCCTATTGAGCTCGAGATTCCTTCCCTAAGGGTATCTTTGAAAGGACATATTGACGATGAAGAGTACCGTGTGTCAAGATTACATGAGCTAGAGTTCCTAGACGAACGAAGACAAAAGGAATTCTAGATCACCTTCAAGCATATCAAAATTTTCTTCGTCGTAGCTACAACAAGAAAGTCTTGAATTGACATTTTGACATTGGTGACCTGGTCTTAATGGAAAATCCAAAGAATCAAGCAGAAAGAGAAAAACCAGGGAAGTTTGAGCCAAACTGGCTAGGGCCTTATATTGTCATAGAAGCCTTTGGATCAGGAGCATATCAACTCTCTACTCCTAAAGGAGAACCATTATTAGCACCAATCAATAGCCTTCATCTAAAGAGGTTCTACACATAGCTTTTGAGAGACTTGTCTTAATCATCAAAACTACAAAAAAATAGAAAAAATAAAAAAAATCATTACCTAAGGGAAAAATTGGCAAATAGGAATCTTGGTAACATCAAAAAAATTGATAAAATCAAGAAAATAGTAAAGAGAAATAAGTCGTTCAATAGTTAAAACCACTTCGGCGGTGCTTTGGATGAGTACCATGGTGAAAACCTAGTAAACAGGCGCCATGTGTAGTCGAATTTGCTTCTTTGTCTACCATCATTCTAATCTGACTTCTCTGTCATATCACCTATCTTTCCTATCCACACACCTTATCATTTATCCTTTTCATCTCACCCATAACACCCATAATAAATGGTTGTCCTTTCCATAACTTGGAACGATTGACATTGAGCACACTTCATATCCCCGTTCCATCCTATTCATAATAAATTGGTCTTATACTCGAATAGGGGTAGGCACTTGACTTACGTCATTTGGTTCTTACAATGGTTGTTCTGAGGGCATAAAACCATCGAAAAAATCCAAAAACATCACAAAATGTCCTGAAAAAAAATCCAAAAACAACACAAAATGTCCTAAAAAAATCCAAAAACATCAAAAAGCTTCAAAAAGACAAAAAAATCAAAACATGTCAAAAACCCAAAAACAGAGTCAGTCGCACCAATCAGTCTTTGTCATTGTCGAACTATGTTGCCTCTACGATTGAACGTAGGCAAGGCCATTTGTCGATGTGCCCCCGAGGCATTAGGTCAGTCTTTTTAGGTTTGTCTGTATAAAATCATGACTCAATCCTTTGTCTATAAGACAAAGTCATTGGTCATGTCGAACTACAAGGTCTCTGCGTGTATAACGTAGGAAAGGCCATCAATCGATGAGCCCTCGAGGCCACACTAGGTCAATCCATTAGGGTTCGTCACATTCATTACCACACATGTCAGATATCTTCAAATAAATCAAATCTTTTTCAATCAGTCTTGTCAGTCAAAGTTTGGTCGAACTACAAGGTCTTTGCATGTATAACGTAGGAAAGGCCATCAATTGATGAGCCCCCAAGGCTGCACTAGGTTAGTCAAAATAAGTCAGACATTGTCGTCAAACACAAACAATTGTTAGAACATCAAGACAAGTTACACATCAACAGAACAAATCAATCAACAAGATCATCTAGTCAAACAAACAAATTGCCAAAGCAATAACAAAAAAAATCAACCTATGTCTTATACAGGATGTGTCCTTCCTGAAAACAGACATGATCATGTAGTCAACCAATCATCATTGCCTTATACAGGTGGTCACATGATCAAAACAAGACTCAACGTCTTATACAATATGTGTCTCTCTGAAACCAGGCTTTATCATTTCCCTATTAGGTGGTCACATGATCAAAACCAGACTGGATGTCTTATACGATATGTGTCATTCCTGAAACTAGGCTTTATCAAACAATCATCTTATCAATCCTCTAGACAATTAAACAACAAACATGATCAAATTTTGGAAAATATTCTTACTGGCTGTTGACATTGTGGCCTGTTTTGTCTTGTATTTTCTTTTTGGTTTTGTCTTTGAGTCCGATTACTAGCTTTCTCGAGGATGTCCCATGAAGGATTTAGAGAAGCAAGGATGTATTGGGACTCTTTTTCTTTGACTGCTATTTGTCGATTGTCTTTTAGCTTTGTCTTTGAGTCAGGTTACTAGCTTCCTCGAGGATGTCCCATGAAGGATTTAGAGGAGCGATGATGTCTCATGACTCATCTTTTATTTAATTTCTATCTATAGTTTGTCTTGACAATAAAAACTGGGGAAACTTTTCCCTTAGTATGATTTAGGACATTCCTTGTCCGTGATTGTCTATTTTAGCAGGTGGATGACCTTGTACACCTTGGTCTATCTCATATCATGGTGTTTGTTGTCCATTCGTATCATTTAATGCCCAATGATGATTTAATGCAATGCCTATTATGTTTCAGCGAAATATTGAAGATTTCTAATACTAACATCCAAATTTTCCGCTCTAACATTTCTTCTTTTCTGCATCTTCATCATCATTATCTATTTTTCCCTATTCTCTTGTCCTTCATCTTCTAGTCCTCTTATCCATTTCGAGAGCACATTTGTGTTCTTTGAACCTGCCTGTCCTCTTGAGGGGGCATACCACTACTTCCCCGTCATTCTTCTGCATCCTACTTTCATTGGGGCATATCTTTTTCTTTGACAGAATGTGATAAACAACATTGTATCAAAGAGGAGCAAAATGTAGAGACTAAAAATTGTCCTAGGCCCGCGACTCTAATTTTCGTCATAATTCTTATTTTCATTTTCATAATTATATAATGTTAATTATTTAATTATTTTCTAAAGTCATTTGTCCTCTATTAATTAAATAACTTTAATTATTTAATTAATTCATTCTTACCTTTATTCTTCCTTGATTAATTAAATAAATATTATTTATTTAATTACGTCGCTAATTAAATTTATCTTCTTTCTAAAATTAAATAAACTATTATTTCATTTATTCCTATGACACTTTCAACTATAATTAAATAATCATTTTAAATTATTTAATTATTCTTTAGCCTTTTCTCTCTTTAATTAAATAAATATTTATTTATTTAATTTAATCCAAAATCTTGAATGCTGAATTAAATAATTATTTAATTCCTAAAAAGATTTATCCATAGCATATTCCTCTATAATTAGATAATCTCTTTGTTATAGTCATTTATCACTTTAGATATAATTAGATCATTCAGTTATCTGGCGAGATAATATCTTATTATCTTTAACAAACAGACTTTCTGTGTTAATCAGTCCGTTATCGAGATTAGATCTTATCTTCTACATGCAAACCTCTATTAATTAAATAACTTTAATTATTTAATTAATTTATTCTTATCTTCTATCCATGTCAATCTTTATCTTTTACAAGCAATCTCTATTCTTCTGTGTCTCCACCAATTTCCACTAAATATTTAATTTAATCTCCACCTTTTATACTTTATCACTCACACTAATTCAACCCTAACCCTATTGCATGTCACATCTTTTAATCTAAATCATCAATTAATTATCTTTAATCTGAGCCCGTCGTTCGAAAATCATATTTTCTATGAATTGGCTTTACCTTCATCATTATTAGTCCTCCCGAAATCTTATGAGTTTTGGAAGCAACTTACTTTAGAATCTTCAATGTTTTGCTATTATCATGATCATGAGGCCATACTTGCATGCTTAATGAAAAATTGAGGGCAAGTATCATACAACAACGAAATGGAGAAGGATAATGGAGGTTATTCATGGAATCGAATGTGTGTTTGGTAAAATCCTTTGTTTATGCATGTTTTTCATTGTTCTCAATTATTTAGCTTGGGTTTAGTTTAAATTACACTTTGAATTGCTTAACTTGTGACTTTTCCCTGTGCTACATCTCAAATTTGTACTACAAAATTATATAGAAAATAAGGAATATACCTCCTTAGCATGTTAACTTTCATATACATTTCTATCGGCGTAACCCTTGCACCCCTTTTGGTGCAAGTGCTAGTATAAGCAAATGTATATATGAGATATATGCATATATACATATATATACACATATTGATATATGTGTATGTGTCGACGTGATGGAACGCCCATACGAGTATATCAATATATGTATATATGAGTATATGTGTATATAGGTATATACATATGACATTGTTTATAAAAATGATAACATGGATATATGCATTCAAAATATCGAATGATGCATATTTATTACCATATGAGTTGATATATATATATAGATATATATATA